>BSBM01001114.1:2955000-3470000 GCA_027924585.1 Larix kaempferi | reverse complement strand
TATTATCATATTTATAAAATGTTTCATATTTTAATATTAATAATGTTATGTTAATATATCCATGAGCTTGTTAGGTAATATGAGCTTGTTCTAAGAGGATCTAGAGTCATCCATTGCCAATTTCCAGACAGCATTTCCGTAAATATTATTATTTTTAAATAAATTAAGTAAAAATTAATAAACAATATATGATTATATATATTATTAATATTCATTTTTTAATTTTTTATATTATAATATTAATATTAATATATGATTTTTTTTTCAATCTTATTGTCGTTCTTGGAGGATTGAAAACAAATTGGCAACATTTCTGTTTGCAAATTCACATACCAAATAATTTTTAAACAAATAAATGCAAAATAAATTTAAAATCCTAAAAGTATTTCAAATTTAAAATAGTTTTGGTTTTTGTTTTGAAATGGTTTTCTGTTTTAGGTTCAAATGGTTTTTTTTTCAATCCTCTTGGCGTTCTCGGAGGATTGAAAAAAAATGGGCAGCATTTCTGCTTGTAAAATCACATTTTAAAATAAAATCGGTAGCATTTATGGGGTGAAATGCTACCGGTTGATATAAAAACAAAATTAAATTAAATAATTTAAACAAATAAGTGACAAATATCTAAAACCCTAAATCTATTTCAAATTTGGTTTTTGTTTTGGTTTGAAATGGGTTTTGTTTTGGTTTGAAATAGGTTTTAGTTTTAGTTAAATCAAATGTTTTTTTTTCAATAAGTTGGGTTTCAATGGTGGTTTTCGGTTTCAATGCAGTTTAGTTTCAATGCCTACATCCTAACCATTTCTAAAAAACTAAATTAAACCTAGATTTGATAAAAATACACAAATTTATACATAAAATACGAAATATATATATTTTTAAATAACAAAACAAATGGTAGATTTCTACCCACCTGGTGGAAGAGATGACATGATGGCGTTGCTGTGGGGAGGTGGCATCACTGTGGGTCGGACGTGTGCTCGGTCGAGGTCCCTGGTCGCTGTTCTTTGTCTCTGTCAAGCCATTGCACGAAAACAGGGCCGACCGGGCCCTGTTTTGTTTTTTTTTTCTCTGTCGCATTCCCTCGATCGAGCAAACCCTTGATCAAGGGTTTGCTCAATCGAGGGTCTGTCAACCCACTGCAAAACCGCACGGACACTTTTGTTTTTTTTTTCTAATGGATCGAACAAACCCTCGATTGAGGGTTTGGTTAGACCCTCGATCGAGGGTTTAAAACATCCTCGATCGAGGTAATTTCAAGCCCTCAATTGAGGTAGTTTTAAACCCTCGATTGAGCATATAAAACCTTGATCGAGGGTCTGAAAAATGAATTTTTGCCTTGCGATCCGCTAAAAATGGTGAACCACATTCGTGGATTCACCCTGATGTAAAAGTCAGGGAGATATTTATCGACTCCTAAATTTCTATGGGCCTTATGGGGATAAAGTATAGTTTTGGGAGAACATGTTTAAGCATGCAACTAGGAAAGAAGGTCCATTAATTATAGGAGGAGACCTAATTTTTACATTAATCTGAAATGAGATGTGATACCCCCAAGACATTTTTATTTTTATTTTTGATTCAATATTTTTAAAATGTTTTAGAAAAAAATATTTTTGTAAGAGTTATTTAAAAACTAAAAAATACTCACAAGAGGTGTGAGTAACACTTTGCACAACAAATCATTATTTTATTATTAATAAAGAAAAAGAGACTTGGATAATTCAGTTAAATGAGGGTACACCACCATGACACAAAGAACATGTGTAAAGCAAGCAAGCATATTTTTACCAATCAAATCCAATCTAAAAGCTCAACTACTAGACAAGATCCTAAATCATAGGGATTGGAGGATTGATTGAGATTTAATTGGGATGGCACAAGACCCGGGGAATATATATATATATCTAAAAGCTCAACTACTAGACAAGATCCTAAATCATAGGGATTGGAGGATTGATTGAGATTTGATTGGGATGGCACAAGACCCGGGCAATCTATCTATATATAGATAGATAGATAGATAGATAGATATTGGTGCACTGAAATAGCAAGGGACGCTGTGTTGTGCATGGATAAACTGTGGTTGAGTGTTTCAGATTTAATATTATTATCTTAACACACAAAGTAATGAGATAAATTGAAATTGAAATTAAATAAGAAAGTGCACTCACTATGGAGTCTCCATAGACATTATGGCTTCAATAATTATTATAAGATATTCTACTTCCTTTGGTATGATTCAATATCCCACTCCTAAATGCTCCTCTCAACTATGGAACAATATACAATACAATGAGAATGGAACCCCTTGTTTTCCTAGTGGTCTAGCTTTTAACATGGTATGATAGTTGTCTAGGATTAGGGTTAGGGGTTTTGCATTTCTAGATTGCTAATTAAGGTTAGGGTTTTGGACCCTCTAGAATCTTCTTGAAATTTTGCACACGAGTATCTCTACACGTGTAAGTAATGTGAGTTGACATGGCATCCACTTGGTCATGGTGGTCAACATGATAAGTCAACTTGTGGGAGGCATATCTATAGCATGCAAATTCCAATTGAGGTGATCTCTCTACCATTGGAAATCTCTCAATGTGTAGACCACCATCAAGATGCTGGAACTTTTCACAAAGTTTTGACCTCCAAAACAACCATTTTAAGGCCTCAAATAAGATCCAAATTTTTATGGACCCCAAATCACCAACAATGGACCTAACCATAAAAAGAATCTACAAGCCAATAGCTCTATTTTTTCCACCCAAAAAGTACCAAAATAGATGACAAATTATACAATTATCCATTTGGATAATCCTCTAATGAAATCAAGTTAATGTGTAGCTATCTTGCATTTAATATTCATGTCTTCCTAGTTCAATGAAAAAATTAAAATTATATAATAGATTAGAATATTTTTATTGATGGAGACCATGGTAGAATTTATGGCACTGAGAAAAAATTTCTCATAGATTTTGTGAAAAAATTCTATAGCTTATCTACCAATACTCATGTTATTGAAGCTAAACAATCAAACTGCAAATAATATATTGAAGCTAAAACATTTAAGGAATGACTAAAAAATATTCTTAACAACAATGTATAATTGTTCAAATATGATAGAAACCCAATGTAGCTTGTTGTTGTTTATTAGGGACATTAACACACAACATTTTACCTCGCCATAAATTCAACATAATATATTAAATTTCTTCGTATCTTATTTCAATTTGTTTCTCAAATCCATTCAAACAATGTAGTTATATCTTAGCATCTTCTATACCCTAAACCCTAAACATAACATGATCTCTTATATAACTCCAATCTTTAATTAATTTCACTATATATTTATGAAGAAGACAAAATGTTTATGTTCTCTATGATTTCTATAATATGGTTTGTAATCATAGAGTACACTAATTTATTTGGTGTTGTACATATAGGGTTTGGGGTTTTACTAATTTTGTTGAGGTGCAAAACTGCAATTCATGGGACCAAGAGAACTTATGTTCATCGCCCACTACATGCGCACATGATGTTTACTATTTTGGCAAAGTCCTGCTAGATATAATTTCAAGGAACATTACCACCATTGGATTCAGTGACACATGAGCAAGGAAATATTCATGGATAGACCATGTCTTGTTCCTAATTGATATTCATGATAAGGATAATCTTCCCCTGATTCTTGATCCTTATCTCATTGTAGATGGGGACCTATAAGAGGAAGTCTGGGTTGTGGCTATAATAGCTAAAAATATTGTCTAATCCTTAATGATATGTGATAGTGAGCACACCATTTTCTTTGATTGAACTATAGTAATTAAATGATGAACAACCAGGTGGTTATGCCCTAATTACTATATCAATGGTCTTCACATTAACCGTGTCTTTGAGATGCTATGATAATTGCATTGAACATTCAAACTCAATTATATCCAAGTCTAAAAGATTATCTTTATATTTTTTATTTTGAATTATAACATGGGTTCTAGGATGTTTGAAAGTAAATACTCTGACTATAAGGTTGTCAATTTTATACTCACATTGGTCCTTTAAATGATTCCAAAACCCTATTTTTGCATTCGGATCCCAAGCACATGTGCATAGTGAAATGGAAAGCAACATTCTTTTTGTTTTTGTTTTCATAGTCAAAGGAGAGATTGCTTCATGGTTGCACTTCCTTTTAGGTTATCTATTGTCGTAACCTTTGCATTCTTGTTCAACTGCCATTTCAACTTGTACATCCTTCCCTTAACTCAACTTATGATTAGCCAAAGATGTCTTCATTCTAAAATACTTGGAACTTTTTTCCATTAGATGCTCGCAACATGCTTCCATCATCTACTCTGAATTTTTTTCTACTAAGCGCAAAAAACATGGAATACATTCTAAAATTTATCAAATGTACAACACTTCTACTTGTGTATTTGAATTTATCTTAGTATACTTTGCAACAAATTTAACTCTATTGAATATTGGGCCTTTGCTTAGGATTATTTTGCTTCTCTCTTTTTAGTAGAGATTTTATTGTCATCATGGTAATGTTGCTATGTGATTTCAATTAATTTATCTTCTCATTCACATTTATTCTAAGTCCTATTAGAATTGCTTGCTTGGACAATTAATTACATCATGCTTTCAAGCCTTTCACCTATACCAATGATGTTATACAACATTCGTATTACAAAATATACTAAATCAGTAGCTCAAGTTTCAGTGAATGATAGAATTTGAATTCATTGCACCAACATTTTCCTTTTAAATAACTGAAACCCAATTTTTATGTGCCTCCAAATCTGATTTTCCAACATGGTTATTTCCTAGAAAATTATCTTCATAATTTTTGTCACACAACACAAAAATCTATGAAGCTCTCCTTAAATAAGTAAGTATGTACTTACCATTTTAAATATAATGTAATATCATAACCACTTAAATTACAATGCAATGCAATATTTGACTTGATGCCTTTGCTAACTGTCTCACTATTTTTGGTTATGGACCCAATATTCCAATTTACACATATTCGTTATTAACATATTATATTTAAATGTATCTTGTGCTTTTCTTGTTATAAATCTTTTATTATGCCATAAGGATTTCATATATGAAGTATGTATGAGTGTTGATGTTCATTTAGCCAAGTAACTTAACTTCTCATCGAGGACTTTATAGATATCTTATTAATATGATTATAAACTTTATCAATATAAATAGATTATGTAAAATATTTTTCCAACCAATTAATTTTGTGAAGAAATAGCTATCACACTTCCTAAATTTATAACTATTTTAAAATGCTTACTTAAAATTTAAGTATCTTCTTTTTTAATAAAAAAAATTGTTCTCATCTAATAGCTTTCTTTGAATTGTATTAATCTCAAACAATCTTAAACATAATTATCCTCATTATCCTCACTCTTTGAATCGTGTAAGGACAATCACAGTGTTAAGCTTGTACCACAAAATGATGTTTGATTTTACAAGCTTGTACAATAAAATGATGTTTGATTTTACATAAAATAAATAAAAATAATGTAAAATATTTTATGAGAATAATGTAAAATATTTGAGAATTTAATAATACTTATTACCAACATAGTGAATAATAAAGTAATGTTGGTTTTTATTTTTCCATTTGTTTTAGATTAGATTTATTTTATTTTTCATTTAGTAAATAATGAAGTAATGTTGGTTTTATCTTTTCCATTTATTTTTCATTATAATTATTATATTTTTCATTTGTTTTCTATTATAATTATATTTTTTCAAACTTCGTTAGTATTCACCATTACATTGAGTAGGGTTAATGAAGGCGGGGTAGGGGAGAAACTCTATAAATGGTGGAGCACGTGGGAGATGATTATGCGAGGCTAAGTGTTTGACGGAGATATTGAAAGATTTTATAACTTGATTTTTAAAGTAAAGGTGGAGAAATATATTGAATTTTTTTTTATTAAAGATAAAGATAGAGAAATACAAGTAAATTTTAAAAATGATGGAGTTAAGAGGAGGATAAATATTAATAAAACTTTATAATAATGTTTCAAAATAAAGTGAAAGTGAGGAGAGATATAATGAGAAATTCTATAATCTTCCTTAACCCCATTATAAAGATAAAGAATAAAGTTCCTATAACTTGATTAAAAAAAACTTTAATCCTCTTATCTTCCTAAAAAAGGATTTATCCCCCTTACCTCACTAAGAAGTTTTTAAAGAAATCTGTTCCACACCACGTTCGGGAGGAAATATTGAGAAAATCTTACTCTTAAAAAATGTGAAATGCAGTTCACATAATTTTTCGAATCCATCAAATACAATATATCCATCGAAAACAGAGTTCTCGTGCATTTTGGGTTTTTCTTGGTTTATTTGAAAAGAGAGAGAAAATGGACGTACGAAAAGTTAAAATCAATAAATAATCTTTTTTCATTAACGTCAAATTATATCAAATAAAAATTATTTTCTTATTGCATGTTATTTTAGTTAATTTAATTTAAACAAGTAAAAATAGCAGCAAAGCTGTTTATACCTGTTTTTTAAGAAGAAAATAAAATAATAATAAAATTAATTTAGAAAAAAAAAATTTGCATTTGATAATAAAAATTATTAGTAAAATAAAAAAATGTTTTGTTGTATGCTAAAGATATATAACTTAAGATTATAAATTATTTTACCGATACCATCACATAATCAAGTTAGTAATTTGTAAATATCATTATTTAATTAAAAAATAATACATATAAACATTATTTATAAATTAAAATAACTATATTTTTGGGAGTTCTTAATAATTAATGATAATTCTTTTCACAGCTAAATCATAATAGATTTTACTTTCTTTAAAACAAAAATATAGATTTTTAAGGATAAATTCATTTTAGATTAAGTTAAAGTTTCAAAAATGGAAAATTAAAATTATAATAATTAACTTAATTTCCAAAAAATAAGTTTAGGCTAATATGTATATTTGTTTTTCTAACCTTAAATTAAGTTGAAATGGTTAAAAGCATCCAAATCAATCCAAAAACCAATTAACATGATGCCAAAGACAATAATTTTTAAAGTAATTTTTAAAAATAATAATAGTAGTATTTTTTCAACAAAATTAATAATAATAAGTTATAGCTTCTCATAAAGTTGCAAGAAACTGTACAGGATCAATTCATATAGTTTTTATTTTTACGATGATGATAAACTCCAAAACTATTTATGAGATTTAATTTAACTGATTTGTGTGCTAGTCCTCATTAAATCTTGAACTCAAATCTTATGAGAGAAGTTGAATTCAATCCCTTCTAGAAATAAATGGAATTACAAAGAAAAAAATAATGAAGTTATTAAAAATAAACTAAATTTCAAAAATACGTTTTTATCATAGGTGTACATACAATTATCAGCCATAAAAAACGCGCGCCCGTCAAATTCCAATTCAGTGTGACGAAGAAAATAAAATAATAACTCACCATACAGACATAGTTATTATTTAATATTTAATATGAAATCATAATCATCTTTTTTATAAGATAAAGTATCATCCACTTCATTTGCTCATTTTCTTCAAATTCAAAATACTTGAGTTTTAAAATGAACAATTTTTGAAAATTATTTTGAGTTTTAAAATGAACAATTTTTAAAATTATTTTAAAAATTCTAATTTTATGAAAAAAAATTCCACCCAATGTTTTTATATCTTTTTTGTTAACTTATTTTTTTTCACTTATTCTCCAACTCAATTGATAAAGATGATAAAAAAAAACTTCATAATTGCATATTCAATTTTATAAAGCAATAAGATAAAGCTTGATAAAATTGATTTTTTTCAAAATTTTATTTAAAAATATTTTTTCATATTTTAAATTTAAATATTTTTAATCTTTTCAAAATGAAAAAATACCTTTTATATTTTAAATTTAAATAATTTTTATTCTTTTCAAAATAAACAACAAATTTTATAGTAAAAATTTTTAAAATTACAACTTTTAATAAAAAATCATACTTGATTAAAAAAATTCACAAAATTAAATTGATATAATTTTAATTTGTAATATAAAAATAATTTTAAATATATCGAGTTTTAATATTTATATTTTTATATTGAAATTAAAGGATAATCAGAAAATCGAACTTTAATGATCACTAAAACATTATTCCACCTAACCACTATGCTATTTTTAAAAAAAAAACACTTAATTTTAATTTCATATGAATAAATCATTTTTAAGTTACTCCTCTTCCAAATATTCGAACTTATTTGCTCATACTAAAAGTAAAAAATTGAGACTTAAAAATGGCAAACAACGTAGTAAACAGCTGTGATTTCCAGTTCAGGGGTTCCCAAACCACCGACTCAGACATCCTCCTTAAATAAGTCGCCAATTGTCAAGGAAAAACTTCGTCCAATATGTACGGAATAATCCCAAGTGGCAATATAATCGTCTTCAAAAGCCGTGGCTTGTGCTAACCATGGAACACCACATGACATCCACGTACCAGGGTTAAGAGAAACAACTAATAATTACACCATTTTTTATGCGCCCATATGTAGTATGATCAGGGATCAAATTTGAAGGGTAGGGTCGCATTTCACTTTGAAGGGCTATGAGATATGGAACCCTTCAATGCTGACATGTAAAAATAAATCATTCTTTTCATTTGAAAATTTAATAATACGTCAAAATTTTATTATTGTTTTTATTAATTTACTAATAGAATGGTGAATCGACGATATTTGCATTGTTTTGCTCTATAAATTTTAATAAGCAATGTTATATTAATATGGGCTAGTTAAATAACCCAAGAATCCTATATAAAATAAATTTCAAAAACAAAAGAAAAAAAAACGACAATATGAAAAAATCACTTGTTTTATAACCAATAAAGATTGTATTGGCAAGTAATAAAACTTGTTCATAGAAAAATAAAAAATAACTATGCTTGCTTTATATTGAAAGACATTGTTTACATACATATGTGCACATAGAATGATGAACCAGCCACCCCACAACAAATCACGGCTGTTTACATACATATGTGCACATAGAAGGATGAACCAGCCGCCCCACAACAAATCACAGCAGCATAGAAATAATAGCCAACAAGATTTATGTATTCGATAATTTTTTTAAGAAAATCACCTAATACAATAGATAACTACAACGATAAATCAGCCATCGCTGATTGCACCAGTCCCCACCCATTCTTCTCAACTTAAGCCCACTACACAAAATGTAAAATTCTATACATTTTTTTGTCATAGAACAACACAAGATTCAAATCTTCAGAGCTCCCTGTACAGTGGTAGACTCGCAGCTTCCTCATAACTTTGTGGGCTTTGGTGTCACCAAGTGTTCCTCCGGCACTACGGTGTATTGGGTGAGTGTTCCCAACTATTTTGGCCTGTCTGCTGTTAAGTTCTGGGTGTTGTTGTAGACCTCGCTGCCAATCTTGAACTTGGGCTATCGCCAACTTCCAATACCACTCATGCTGCATCACAACCGGGTCCAGCGTACATAACACAAACGGTATTATAGATCCAGTTTAAATAAATCTTGATATGCCAACTCATGCTACATCACAACCGGGTCCAACCTACATAACACAAACCATACTAGAGATCCAGTTTAAATAAATCTTGATATGCCAAATTGTGTAAGGCATTCTGGCACATCTTATCAAATGAAAAGAAGATTCTGTTAAAAAACTTAGCAAAAACAATGTGAATAACAATCAGTGCTTCTGAATAAGCATTCTTGTTTCTTAAAGTTGACAGGAATGAGAGCAACAACTCAGATTTTCCCTAAAATCTAGCCTAGGAGGGGTTTGGCACAGGGAATTCCCCTAATTGCAAGACGTCTATGGACCCATTGTTGTTTAAACTGGGCTTAATGAAGAATCCACCACTGTGAAGGGATGCCATGGCCGCAACACCTAAATTATATTCAATGGAACTCTAGTAACAGTCATGAAGCAAAATCTATTCCGATCAACTGGCCCAAAAGCGGATGCCCTCTTACCATTCATGCACCGACCCCAAGCCAACCCTGCGTTCCAAATCTCATTCATAGGGAAATTCTGAATAAACTGTCAGCATTAGCATTTGGAACCAATTGCCACCAAGAAGCCATTAGCATTTGGAACCAATTACCACCAAGAAAAGTAGCAAAAGTTTCGATTTCGAAGACCACATTGAATCTACAGTATAAATTGCAGAATAGAAGACGTGGTAGAAATTGCAGAGGTTGGATTGATGACCCGCGGATGCTTTAGATCCCTCTCGGCTCTGCATTGCAACCAGACATTCATCCGCAAGGAACAATAATAGAATGATGGCGAGCCTGAATGATACCTGGCCTGGAATGATACAATGAAATTAATAATAATAAATACATGCCACAAGCATGGCAGGGGAATGGCGGGTTTCTTAGTTTAAATTTTAAATTTAAGTCCGCCCAAATCCATCGGTAATGGGCAATGGATTATGGCACAATTCGCACCGACACCTGCCAATTTGCCAAATGCCAACAACAAGTAACCAATAACCCCACCGCCCGGTATGTACTCTGTGCAGTGTGGAACTAGAGTGATTTGAGAGTGGAGACTGTGTTAGGTTGTAACATTAATTGCTTTCACCTAGAATTCATTACTTCACCGAGTCCACCATTGACAGTACTCATCAAGCTCGCAAACTCGATTTTCCAATTCTAGCTGGGACGGGGTCATGGCCCATGGGGGACCAACGTGGCACCGGCAACATCCAAAATTCCAAATGTAATGACTCCAGCGGCCAAATCACTAAAACCCGGTGACAGGCAGATTTTGGGGTTGCCCTTCTATTGCAGATTTTCAGAACTGAACCCAATTTCATTAATGACGGGCTCTGCATGGAATTAAGTTTCATTTGCAGGGTGAAATTTAATATAGCCTTCTATGACAAGTAAAAGTGCCTTTGATGGGCACTAAATCCTTCAAATTTGAAGCCTGAGTATGATGTGATTGACAGCTCTTAAAAGAGAGGCATGTGTCATCTTTGTACTCGACTTTTACTGGTAACAACGATAGGCAACAGAAGCTTTCTGAGGGCTGGTAGATGCAGGTAAATACAAAGATTGCGAACCGATTGCCTTCATTAATACCAAACCAAGGTGAGTAGTCCTTGCTGCAAGGTACGTATTGTTTGGTCCGTTGGGCTGTATTTTCAATAGTATATAACTTTTTTCTTCAGTGGAAAAAATTCATTCTATTTCTATTCATCAGATTCAAAATAGTGCGAAATTACAACAAAGCTACTAACAACCTTAGTTCATAATAAGTATCCACTTACAGCCACAAAGTGGTCCATAACAGAAAAAGTCAAAACACTAATTCCCAGAATTCCAGTCCATCATAGATTAGTCCTCGCCACAGGAATCATATAGATTGATTCTACCATGTCCAACACAAGTATTCTCAATCATTTCCTCCCATATGACAACCCCTTCAGACTCCCCATGAGCCGCCTTTGACAATGCATCAGCAAAAGAGTTATGTTGACGGTAAATGTGATCAAATGTGATGTCCTGAAACCTATTGATCCTTGCCCTAATTCTGCTACACCAGTGTTGTAGTGCTAAAACCCTTATATGATATTCCTAGAGTGCCCATTTGATGGTCACTCGAGAATCTTTGAAGATTGATAGGTCCCATAATCCCATGATCAATGCCACCTTGATAACACACCAAAGCCCAAGAAATTTTACTTCAGTATTTGTGCCCAATCCCACATTCATCTTAAGGGTAATATAATGATATTTATCAATGTAATTCAGCCCTCCAATAGCACAGTAACCATCAATAGATGATCCATCAAAGAAACCAACCGGTTTCTGGCATTCAAAGGTGAAAGTGTTGATATCTCTGCCACTCTTCTTCACTAGCTCCTGAAATTAATCTTTGATGAGAGCCACAGTCTTGTGAAATGTAGCCCGAAGATTGGGATGCTTGTCTTCAAATAATGCCCTGTTCCGAACCCACCATATCATCCATGAGATTAGTGCTGGAAGATAAGGAAGGATACAACAATGCCTGTACCAATAGTAAACATTTTCAGCAAATGAGCCTCGATCCCATTGTATGTCCAATTGAAGATGAGAGATAATTATGTGCCACAGTGATTTGGTGAATGCACAATCGACAAGAATATGCTGCGATGATTCAGTATTATCCTTGCACAGATGACAGAATCCAGGACCTATCCAACCCTTCGCCAACAGATTCTCCCAAGTCTTCAGTCTCCCCATCATGGCATGCCACTTGAAGTACTGCACCTTCACCGAAATCTTCCAATTCCAGATAGTCGAATACCACCAATTGGCTGGGTACATACCACGATGTGTCACTAAAGCCAGATAAGCCTCCTTTGCCGTGACCATACCGTTCACCCTATTTTTAGTCCAAATGATACTATCACGCTCAGTATTCAATCGACATCCAATAGAGTTGAGCTTACCAATATAGTGAGTCCATAATGACGTCTCATGGCCATCCAACCCCAGCTCCAGAGCAGTCAACCAATATGAATGTTGTGTACGGTAATCAATTCTTCTAATCTTATTGAGTGTAGCATGGTCAGATTTGTGCAATGCCACAATAATGTCATCAGGGAAAAGATACTCCTCCTCTAGTCCCAGAATGGGATCAATTCCCACATAGATATTTGTGCCATCCCCCACCCGCCAAGCAAAATCACAGGCCATCGAATCATATACCTTCAGGAACCTAGCCCATATAGGTGACACACTTCTCTGTTTTTTGAACGGGCTCCGCATCCATTCATGAATATCCATCTTAATATATTTTTCCCTGAGCACAGTAGTCCACAAGGTTGGACCGAACATCCCACGCCACAAACTCTTCATCCTAAGTGCACAATTGAACAAAGATAAGTTTCTAATGCCCCATCCGCCTCCACAATGAGGCCAAGCAATTTGTTCCCATCCAACCATCACTAGACATCGGTTAGCCGTACCCCCAGACCATAGGAATCTGAAAAATAACTTTCTGATGCACTAAATAATGGAACATGGAATCTGCATCAAAGATAACCAGTACACTGTAATCCCAGTAAGAACTAAATTAACCAGCATAAGTCTACCCCCCACCGATAAGAATCTGTAGGTCCAGTGATTAATCCTCCTCTCCACCTTCTCAACCAGCCACAACCAGTCATTTTTCCTATATGAACAGGGTTTAAGAAAGTATCCCAAATACCTAAATCCGACGTCCATTTCACAAAATTGATATGGCAATATGTGCTTAAGATTATCCAGAAGTTGCGTCTCAATACCAATATGATATATATTAGACTTTTGAAAATTAACCAACATACCCGAGGTGATACAGAAAGCATCGATAGTATCTTGATAACATTCCCCAACAGTTGCCAAACCTGCAAGTAGAACATCATCCACGAATAATGAATGGGTATGGGATAAACCCTGAGCTAATGTAATACCCTTGATATTTCCCGCCACCTTTGCCTTCCCAATCAAACAGCTAAGGCCCTCTATCACCAGCAGAAATATGAGTGGTGACAGCAGGCAACCCTGTCTCACCCCACGGGAGATTTTGAAAAACTTACTGGGTGCTCCATTAACCAGTACAGAAATATTAGCTATAGTAATGCATGACATGATCCACCTCTGGACGAGTGGAGGAACTCTAATTTGAATAAGGATCAACCGTAGAAAAGCCCAATTTATCCTATCGTAGGCTTTCTCCAAATCAATTTTAAGTAATAGTGCTTCCATCTTCCTAGATTTTACCGAGTGGATAACCTCTTGTGTAATCCCAATGGCATCCAATATTTGCCCGTCCTGTAAAAATCCAAACTGCTCCCCTGAAATAAGATGAGACAAAATAGGTTTGAGTCTAAGAGCAATAATCTTTGATATGATCTTGTACGCCAAATTGCTTAGTGCAATGGGCCGGAAGTCTCTGAATGTACAGGGCTTGTCAATCTTAGGGATAAGTGTTAAGAAAGTGGAATTCATACTGTTGGTAATGTAGCCCTCAGTTCTAGAGAATTCCACCATTTGAAGTATGTCCTGCCCCATTATATCAAAAAAAGCTAGAAAGAGTTCCACAGGCCATCCGTCCGGGCCAGGACTTTTGTCCTTGGCAAACCCCTTCAAGACCTGCTCAATCTCTGATAAAGTAACCTCTTTACATAATTCAGCAGCAGTGGTCTCATCAATCATGACCGGATACTGTCTAGCCACCTGTAGCTGTTCCATAAGACCAATATCCCCATCCTCATTATATGCCCCACCAAAATGAGAATCTGCAACACAGATAAGGTCATCCAATCCACTGATAACATTTCTGCAATGGTCATTGAGCTCCCAAATACTATTGGTGTTCTTCCTGTGTGAAGCAAAGGCATGGAAAAAATTTGTGTTCCGATCCCTAGCTTGTACCCATATAGCCCTGCTTTTTATGCGCCATTCCAATTCTTCGTGCAAGTATAGTGCCTCCCTTAATGCTTCAACTTCTCCAATTTTCTTAACCATCTCATCATCCCCATTCACCCCGAAATTTATAAGAGAGAGTTCCTGCAGCTGTTGTTCCAAATTCCCCAGTTCCCTGCGATCCGCCATTTGTTTACACTTTATCCAATTAGAGACCATACCTTTCAAACATCTAAGCCTCTTCACAAAAGAGTCCATCGGATTCACAGATCCAATTCTTTCATCAGTAACCCTTAACTCCCTGACCATCCTACAGAAATCCACATTTTCCAGCCACATACTATTAAATTTGAAAGGGTATTTAATCTGACAAATGGTTTCATCAAACTGAAAAAAGATGGGCCAGTGGTCTGAAAATTTGGTGGAGCCAATCCAAGACCTGTGTCTACCCCATCTGGATAAGAGATCAGTCTTTATAAGAAAATGGTCCAATCTTTTATGTATACCCTTACTGCCAACACGATCATTGGTCCAGGTTGGCGCGAGTGTACCTGGCATGACATCCATCAAATCATAAGTATCCATAAATGTATTGAAAAAATGTGCTACTTCATCCATCCGAGCATGTGACCCCCAAACTTCACCCGCACCACGGGTAAAATTCATATCTCCAGCAATGGTAAGGGAAGGCTTATGGAGAAGTCCAGAATTGCCTAGAGAATTCCAAAATGGTACACGATCTCTGTATGGTCCATACAGGTTCAAAATAGATATAGGTATGTGGCTAACAATGTAAAAACCCTCCAACAAAATACCCCAGCATGTTCTGAAAACCTTGAAATCATAGTTTTTAGGGTTCCACCTCGCCAACAATGCTCCTGACAGCCCCCGAGCATCTGTTGCAGCCAATTCCCAACCCGGCACAATCTGAGCCACCTTCTGAATGGCTATCAAACCAGAACACATGGTCTCTTGTAAAAGGATCACTGAAGGGCAAGTATCCTGCAATAGATGAGTGAAGGCCCTAGCCCTAGTAGCCTTCCCCATACCCCTAATGTTTAGAGATAGAACAAACATTAAGGAACCCCTCTTGAAGGCATCCTAGCTCTAAGGGCCTCAGCATAGCTAATAGTCGGAACCTGATCCCGGACTAAACCATCCCCAACAATCCTATCAGACAACGGCAAAAAAGTCGAGCCAATCTCCTTATCTACCCCCAGGTTTCTTACAGGCCTTACGAGTAGTTACATTGCACAAGCCGGTGAATTATAAAAAACTGGACTACTTTTGGAAGTTGGCAAGTGCAAGATCATGACAAAAAGCAATGGCAATTAGGAAATCAGCTCGAACTCCTTGGATATTTTAGAAAGGTTAACATGACGACTTGGAAAAGATCCGAGCACTAATTTTGAATTGCTTATTTTGAAATGTACTATTACCACAAATATAGTTTAAGTCATAAACTTTTCAGTTTTTTTCTCTTTAAAATCGTGCAACAGCACATATGGAATATATTCTTTATTTTTTATGAACAATGAATATGATTTTTTCTTTGAAAAGAAAAAATATAACAAAACAAGTAGAATGTATTCTTAAAAATATAACAAAACATGTAGAATGTATTCTTTGTTCTTTATGAACAATGAATATGATTTTTTCTTTGAAAAAAAAAAAAAATAGAATGTATTCTTTGTTCTTTATGAAAAAAAAAACATGCTACATGTTTTATTCACTTTAATTATTTTTTTCATTTGTGTTTCACCGTTGATTATTCACTTTAACTTTAATTTGCTAATTGATTTTGTTGGAGTATTTTAAATTCTTAAGATGATATTCTTGTACTGCATTGAATTCCGTGTTTGCCAGATCATTGCTCTCTGATCTGTATATTTATGCATGTGCGGGCGGATCTGAAAACACAGCAAGTGCCGCTTTCTAGTTGATCTGTAGAGCTGTACATTGTGATGGCGGAACTACATCTCGTGTTTCGGAATGAGTGGGTTGTTCAAATAAACGAGATGCTTTATAATGATGATGAGACTAGCAGACCAAACGAGTATGTGATCCTGCGCATGGCGACGCCTCTGCTGAATATTAAACCAGAGGCTTATATTCCGTAGTTTGTGTCCATTAGGCCTTACTACCATTCCATTCTGGAGAAAGATATTCACTCTTCCTGCGCGGAACGTAGAATTTCAACTGCGGAGACGCGTAAAGGCAAGGCAGCGGCTACGCTATCCAAGAAACTGCGGGAACGTGGTAAGAGTTTCAAGTCCATAGTTGAATTGATGAAACAGATGCGTCCAGAGATAGACGGTTTCTATCACTGGCCAACTGGTAGTAGTACTACAGAAGATCAAGAGCACTCCAGAACTTCGCTCTGATGATGGCTGTAGATTCATCATTTCTGTTACATTTCTTAATCAGCCTGTATAAATCCCAGAACTGCAGAAGACGTGCCCGCAGCTCTCTCCTTTCGAGTTTGATGGTAACAATCCCAATGAAGCATTGAAAGATCAGCAGCCGCATTTGCTGGGTTACATGCACGCATTCGTTTCACCCACCCTGCAAATACACCTGATGGAAAACCCGATAGCATTTATATTAATATATAAAATGTTTCTATTAATATAGAAAAAGTTGAAGTTACAAAATAATAAAAATATTATATTAAGAAATTTAAAATTTCCAATTCTATTATAAAAAAAGCCAATTTTAATTCATAAAAAAATTATTTAAAAAATTAGTCAATATTTTGTTTTGTTATCCTCTTTCTTTATAAAATGTTTTAAATAATATAGATGATCACACATATTAAAGTTTCAAGAGACATATAGATTGTGAATGTAATTATCTAAATTACATCATTTGATATTACATAATGGACACTTAGTTTACTTTTTGCTTGCTTCCTATAATATTTGCAACTTACTTTTTATTTACTTCTTATAATATTTGCAATTATAAATTCTTACAAAGTGTCCAAACAAAAATATGCTTGACAATACATATAAAAATCTAAACATTTTAAATGAAATCATCTGTAATGTGGGCTTCCTTCATGACTTCCTCTTCATTCACCCAAATACCTTATGCAAGTTGGAATGTTGCTTTAGCATTATAAGCTCTAGGGGTTTGCTAAATTATGGCTCATTCTGCAGGGGAATCGTTGACCAAGCCAATTGAATCTAAGGGTTGATCTACCAAGAATTAAGAGCTTCGAGAAAATCCCATATCATGTTATAGGGCGGGTCAAGGTTGATGATGATGATGATGATGATGACGACAAGGATGATGAAGATGAGGATGATGGTGATGATGACGGTGATGATGACGACGATGATGATGATGGTGATGATGCCGATGATGATGATGATGATGATGATGGTGGTGGTGGTGATGATGATAACAACGATGATGAAGATGGTGATGACAATGATAATGAAGATGATGATGATGAAGATGAGGACGATGATGATGATTATGAATATGATGATGATGACATAATCTTGTTTAAGGCATGCGATGTAGCCTAATCATGGTATATGTATCCCTCTGCATTTGCTAGAGATACCCCACAAGGGTTATGTGTGGTGGTTTGAAGAAGCAATCAACATCGTATCCTAAGAAGCTTCTTGAGTTGTAGGTGTTGTTCATGGTGCTTGAGCCTGAGAAGCTTCAAGGCATGAGGAGCTTCTTGTTGTCCCTATACCTTGGCCAGACCTTGACACCCATTTCTGGTTCACAACTAACCTAGTAATGGCACACATAACACACTAGAAGTTGACTAATACCCTATAGATTTCATATGTGGTGGTCCAGGGACTCTTTCATGGTGTTTGTGCCTAAGAAGCAAGAATTAATGTTGGAGGCTCTTGTTTCCCTCCACTAGCCATGGTTAAGGAGCCAAGATAAATCCTTGATGCCCAAGACATCATAATGTCAGCCATATTCAATTCATATGCAAAAGACTCCTTGTAGAGGGCTGGTGTTATGGCTTCTATGTGTTATTGGCGACACTTGAGGTTAAGAAGTTTCAATTAAGGCTCAAGTGGAATTTAATTGAGCTCATTATGCTTCAATAAGATCTCAAGGAACCTGTTTTCATTCTTTGACGTTGTTCAAGGCCTTGGAACATACCCATGGTCTTACATGGTATTCTGAGGATGCATTCATTGCATTTGATCTTGACAAAACATGTTTCGGGTCTAAGATTGTTATTTTCCTCCATAAACCATGGCCAAGGGCTTGAGGCGCGTGCACGCATTAATCACGCGTGTGCACATATATTTGCGTGTACACGTTAATAACGCGTGCGTGCACATTTTTTCCATGGCAACTCACCAACTTGGACGAACGGTATTGCCGAAGCAGGGGCGCGTACTCGTGTTTGAATGCATGTCCACGCCCTTGTTTTTTTTCCTCTCGCACACTTCCATTGCGGCCTTTTTGGGTACCAGCTTCGTGTGGGTACCCTTTGGTATTATGATTGGTTGGGATATTCATTTAAGTAAAATGACAAAAATTGCATCTATGTAGAATTTCAAACTTGATTGGAATCCAAAGAGTATACTTGAATCAATTTACTATGGACCAAGGGCAATGCACTAGACTAACATTTTCACAAAAAATAGACATAAGTCAAGAAAACATCACCTATTCAACCACAAAATTCATTTAAACTATTTAGCTTGAGAAGGATGTGTGTAGTCACGAGTTTAGACAATAAGAAGGTGTTTCAAACTCTATTATTGATACTGCCAACTTATCTAGAAATAAAGGGTAGTTGTAGATTCTTCATCCTAATTATGTATAATTCTCTACGAATAATATAAAACCCATTGCATAAAACCTTACAAAGAATCAAATACGCTTAGGGGACCCATGTTCCTATTCATTCAACGATGACCAAATCATTGATTCCAAACAAGTCATAAAGGGAAATATCTCAGCTTTTTATAAATTTGAATAATTGAAGGATTTATCAGACATGAAGCATTAATATTAATAGAAAATACTTCTTAAGACATATCCTCACTTAACCAACCAACATATTCTTACCACTCTATGTTTTCTGGCTTCATGCATTATTTGTCAGAGTGAAATATCTAGTCTGTCAATTAAAAGGAATATCAATCAACTGTTGCAGAAGAAGTTCCCGGAGCTCTCTCCTTTCAATTTTGAGGTCTCTGAATGATATCAATATGACTGAAGCAGTGAAAAAGCAATCGCATTTGCTGGGTTACTTGCACGCATTTGTTTCGTCAACGCTGAAATTACTCGGGGGACTTTTTGACTACTTGTCCAGCTGGAAGTTTATAGTCGCTGTCGTTGGATTTTTGGGTCTATCCATGAGCGCTATACAAACTTATTATAGCTTGTATGCATTATACCACCCTTCAGCATGGGAAAAAGCTAAGCATCGAGCTGCAGAGCATTAAATGCCGCAGCTCAGTGCTTAGGGTCCATAGGATCTGGAGATTCTCCAAATCCAACAAACCCTAAGCATTGAGCCACCACATTTAATGCTTCGTAGCTCCTTCTGGGTGAACTCATGGCTTAGTTTGTGATATGGATATAGGACCTTTAATAATTACCCACTAGGAAATATCAGTCTTGAGAAGGAGTTCCCCTTTTCTATGCTATACCTACCAATGTTATTACAGGTGTTTGGGTTTGTCTTTAATTTTTCTGTTGCAAAAAGTAAGGCTAATTTCCATGTTTTTAAATAAAATTTTAATATATCCATGTATCATATTATTGTGGGAAGCTTATCCTCCATTTTTTTCTTCTTTTTATCTTTGTTATAACAAGTATTATAAATAAAATTTAAATATGATGTATTATATATAAAAAGGTGGTGCCTTCAACAACAACAAAAAAGTTACAAAATAATTTAAATATTGTAAATATTTAAAATTTGTACATAAATATTTATTTATTTATTTAAGTGGGCTTTACAAATTTGAGTTGATAAGTTATAGTGAAATTCTTTTCTTTATAGAATGTATTTCATAATAATGGAGGATTAGACATTTTGTTTGGATGATAAATTGTAGTGAGCTTTTTCTCATTATAGAATGCATTTTAGACAATTGGAAATTAAAATTTTAAGTGATATATAAATTGCCATTACATTATAATAGGTATAATTATAAAATATAATTATAATATGTGTGTAAATTTTTACAAAGTGTTTAGATAAAAATATTTTTTTTCATATATATATATATAAAAATATAAACATTTTCATAACTTTTTCTTTATTTACTAAAAATCATAAAAATTACAAATAATAATGTTAATAAATTAATAAATATAATCTTAATAAAATTATTATTCAACTAATAAAATTATAATTAACTAACCATTAATTCATTTTTGTTTAAGTAACCATTAATTCATTTTGATGATTATAATGTATATTTTTTATTTTTAAATTTATGTAT
The DNA here is from genome assembly GCA_027924585.1 of Larix kaempferi. Lineage (NCBI taxonomy): Eukaryota > Viridiplantae > Streptophyta > Pinopsida > Pinales > Pinaceae > Larix > Larix kaempferi. Next base: position 3,449,110 of record BSBM01001114.1, on the reverse strand, counting down.
ATCATTTTGTTATTAAATTTCAATTAAATATTTAATTTTTATTAGTAAAAATATTATATTTATATTGATGAGAAATATTTTAATTGACTTAATTAATTTTCTCATTAAATCTTTATATTAATACATTTTAAGAAAAACTTATTTTCTAAAAAAATATGTCTTAAGTGGCTACTCTATATATTTATAATACTAACTAATAAATATAACAAAGAATAGAAATATTAGCAAGTATATAACAAGTTAATCCAAACACAAATTTACACTCTGTAATATGTCGAGGTATTCTCCTCAAAAACTTGTTAAACATAATTACAATTTATTTCCAAAATCATAATCACAATTTCTTTCCAAAATGTTTTCCATACGATGCACTACTACTCGCTTACTATGAATACATTAAAAAAAATCCTCAAAAGTAAAATCTGAGACTAAGTGTACATAACAAAATCCTCAGAAGTAAAATCTGAGACCAAGTATATCACGAGTATGGTTGGAGTTAATTCAAAACCGTGTCTACACAAATTCCTAATGTAACATTGAAGCTCAATTTGGGCACCATAAGAAAAAACGAAGAAAACATTAAAATTTTTGTCTATAATATTGAAACCGTCATTTTTAACGGGAGGATTTTTTCCCAAATTCCTACCGTGGATGGGATGAAGGTTCAATTTCCGTTCTGGTTTGATCTCGGGATGAAGCTAAAGTGATTGGATAGCATGGGTAAGAATAATATAACTTTTAAGGAATCTACGAAGGTTAAAAGACAAAGGAGTCTCGGCTCGAAGGATGAGAATATTATTTTAAAAGAATATAATGATGGGTTGTCAGATCTTGATAATCCGAAGGAAAAAGGAACGAAAAAAGGTAGTTCAAGAATAGTGAAAATGCCTTGTGAGGAAATAAGTTGTGATAATCTTGATGTACTGAAAGAATTAAACCTACTCTATCATTCAAAGGAGGGTGGACAGGTCGTATACAATTCACCCAAGACAATGAAGATGAATTAATTGAGGAAAACTTAATGCAACTTAATGCATTCATCGTCGGTTTTGAAACCTGTCTTGGAAGAAGGAAATGGGAAGAGGAGGAGGCTTTTACCACATTCTTTTACCGAGTCCATAGAATAAAAGAATGACGAGATAGAGGGGACAAACTCATTGTCTGCATATTGTATGAGGGCGGAGGAGAAGGATGAAGATGGTAGAAATTCCAATATAGTACTAAAGAAACGAAATATAATAAAAAAGAGTAAGGAGGTTAAAAGGATGTGCGTACGTGAGGACATTAAGGTGGCCTAGATATTGGAATATATGGGAGTTATTCTTGTTGGCGATTTTCGAGGAAGGAACATTTCAGCTTTTATCTCTTAATACTCGGATTTAGAAGGTTTGGGTTCTTATTGTTGGGTATGGCCCTATCTTAAACTTTTTATATAAAGCGTGGTTCAGTTTCTCTTTTCGAGGGAAATCTCATGTAGTGAAAATATTAGAAGGGGTTTGGTTTTCTAATTTTAAAACAATGGCATCCATCAAGGACAGAAAAAACTGTGGTAACACCAATCTGGATAAAATTTATTGGGCTTCCATTGGAATATTGGTCGGTATGGCTTTTGACGAAGATTGGAGTTGTTCTTGGTAAGGTAATCAAGGTAGATGATTCCTTTATAAACTCTTGTTACAAAACAGTCACTAGAATCTTGCTGGAGGTAGATATAAGAGAATGTCTTTGGGAATATATGGAGTTTGAATTGGATGGAAATATTTACATCTAAGAATTGGATTATCAGAATGTACCTTTTAGGTGCTTCAGATGTCACTTGCATGGCCATATAGCCAAGGATTTCTCCTTATCTTTTGCAATAAAAATTTGGAGGAAGAAATATTTTTTGACGGATGAAGAAAATTAAGGAGAACAACCTGAAGAAGGCGAGCCCCCAGAAGTCAATAGAATAAAATTTGCTAGAAAAGGAGTTTTTTTGCACAACTCAAGAAGAGGAAATAACTGTTGACAGTAAATAAATCATAAGTCTGTGGTGGGGATTGAAAGTGAAGGAACTCACTAATCCTAATAAGGAAAGCTATTTCGATCCGAGTAATTCCATTTCCCTTTCTCCCAGATGTTTAGATTTTAATGCTAAAATTACTGTTGAAAATGGAAATGTTATTGAGAGAATTATAACAGAAAATTTAAATTCAAAAATAAAAAATGATGAAAAGGGTTCTGTTATGAATTGTATGGGTTTGGGAGATGATTCTCTATCACACTTGGAAGGGGATAAGACACCATCCGAGAGTCTGATCTTTAAGGGGGGGTGTCCCTATTACCTTAGATTTAAGGCTATGCTTAGACAAGGAGGGTTAGGGGAAGAATATTATAAAGGCTCTCTTTCGATGCCAGCAGGATGAAATCCCTTTTTTGCCATGCCCAGGATCGGGCGGTCTCGGAAGTTTTAAGCAATAATCAATTAACAATTTCAGGGACTCTTAGAGGATCTATTCCCCAGATAAGGGTTCCTTAATGTTGGCCCTTTCTTTTAACATGCATGGACTGGGTAATCTTAATAGAAAACTGGCCCTATTTGGATTGATAGAGAAGGAAAAACCAAGTATAATTTGAATACAAGAAACAATGGGGGTGGGGTATATGTTGATAATAGAGCTAAAGAAAAGTCTTAAACATTAGGATTTTACATCAGTGGATGCAATAGGGTCTTTGGAAGGATTAATCACAGGATGGAATAATTACTTCTCACTGATTATTTTTTTTTCAGTTTGTTCTGGTTTGTGTACAGATCTCTGATGTAAAAGTCAGGGGGATATTTATCGACTCCTGAATTTGTATGGGCCTTATGGGGATAAAGTATAGTTTTGGGAGAACATGTTTAAGCATGCAACTATGAAAGAAGGTCCATTAATTATAGGAGGAGACGTAATTTTTACATTAATCCGAAATGAGATGTGATACCCCCAAGGCATTTTTATTTTTATTTTTGATTCAATATTTTTAAAATGTTTTAGAAAAAATTATTTTTGTAAGAGTTATTGAAAAACTAAAAAATACTCACAAGAGGTGTGAGTAACACTTTGCACAACAAATCATTATTTTATTATTAATAAAAGAAAAAGAGACTTGGATAATTCAGTTAAATGAGGGTACACCACCATGACACAAAGAACATGTGTAAAGCAAACAAACATATTTTTACCAATCAAATCCAATCTAAAAACTCAACTACCAGACAAGATCCTAAATCATAGGGATTGGATGATTGATTGAGATTTGATTGGGATGGCACAAGACCTAGGCAATATATATATATATATATATATATATATATATATATATATATATATATATATATATTGGTGCACTGAAATAGCAAGGGACGCTGTGTTGTGCATGGATAAAGTGTGGTTGAGTGTTTCTCTCTTTCATAAGTCCATCATTGCTTGTTACATACTTTGAGAGAGAGTGTCGCATAGAAGTGTTGCTTGGAATTCTAGTGCATGGTGGTGATCCAGCTCGGGGGTGGAGTTGGGATAACAGTGGGATTTCTTTCTCCTATGGTTGGGAGGAGCTGATTCTCCAAGTTGTAATTTGCCTTGTTTCAAGTAAGTGTTTTATTGCTTGATATTCCTAATGATTGTTTAAAAACCACAGTAGTTTAGTTTGCTTATAAATTTTTTGGGTACGTTACATGAGATCTGGGGTGTTAGTGCTAGGGAGGAGAGACATGCAAAGTTTTTTGTTTGACAGCTAGTTCATGGGAACTTGATTGATGTGGAACATGTCGTAATAAATCCTGCGTCGCGTAATAACAGACAAGGAAGAGACAATATTTTGACAAGATTAGATAAATTTTTGGTAACAAAGTATCTTCTTCTTGGCTTTGATAGATTACAGTCATGGAACAAACCTAGCATTAGATTTTATCACTATCTGATTTTTTTATAGAAAGAAGTTCAGACAGAGAAGCCTATTGTGCCTTTCAAGTATAATCCTAATTGGATGATGGACGAGTCTTTCAAGGAAATTGTGTATGAGTAGTGGAGTCGTTTTGATAGCAATTCTTTGTTATCGGTGATAGAATAGTTTGCTATCTCGTTAAATAATATTAAAGATAAAATTATTCCTTGGGAAATGGAATGTAGAGAAAAACAGTCTCAGTTATTGGAGGAAATTGAAGGTAATCTCATATATCTCTTTGAGGATAATGCTTCAGGTTGTTTTGGGGAGGAGGAGCTCAATAGTTTGAGAAGTTTAGAAAAAAAAGCATAATATCTTGATGGAACAAGAGCAAGTGTGGAGGTTAAAGAGTAGGGCATTATGGTTGGAAGGGGGTGATGAAAATACAAAGTATTTTCATAATTATGCCAATTTTAGAAAGAGAAATAATTCTATTTGGGAATTACAAGCAGAAGATGGAAGCACTGTGAGAGGGTTTAAGGAATTATCGGCTTTGGGGGTTTCTTACATGAAAGAGATTTACAAGGAACTTGTTGGAGTGAATATAGCTGAAATTATAAAAAAATTGGAGTTCTTTCCTCAATTAGTTATGGATGAAGATAACCTTTCTTTCTATAAGAAGATTTCATATGAAGAGTTAGTGAAAGTCATGGCTTGTTTCAAGAATGATAAGAGTCCAGGTCCATACAGATGGAACATAGAAATATTTCATGGGTTCTATGATTTATTTGGCTCGGACTTGCTTCGGATTGCTGAAGAAATCAGACAGACAGGAAATATAGTAGGTTCAATGAATTCAACCTTCATTACATTAATAGCTAAATCTAATAAAGCTTGTTCTTTTGGTGATTATCGTTCCATCTCTTTATGTAATGTGTTCTATAAGATATTTTCCAAAATCATAGTAGTAAGATTAAAGGATATTTTATCTAAAGTGATTTCTATTGAGTAGTCAATGTTCTTAAAAGGAAGGTTCATTCATGAGGCCATCAGAAGAGCACAAGAATTTTTCCATACCATTAAGTAAAAGAAAAGTCAAGTAGTGGTGATGAAATTATATCTGTAAAAAGATTATGACCGATGTAGTTGGTTATATCTTCGAATGATTTTAATTCATATTGGTTTTGAAGTACAATTAATGAAATGGATCATGGGGGTGGTCAATTTAGTGTCTTTTGTTGTTATGATAAATGGATCTGATTCCAAGTTTTTAAAACCTAAACGTGGTTTGAGGCAAGGCTTCCATTTGTCTCCATACCTTTTTCTCCTGGTTGCTGAAGGGTTGAGCAGAGCCCTTTTAGTGGCTCAAAGAGAAGGGTGAATCAAGGGAGTAAAGGTGGGTGGTTTATTATTTCTAACACATTTATTGTTTGTGGATGATATATTGATTTTTTCTAGGGGATATTTGGAAGAGATAAGAGAGTTTCAAAAGATTTTAAATCTTTTCTATATGGCAACAGGTATGGAAGAGAACATAAAGAAGTCCATTATTAGTTTTAATGGTTTACAAGATACCCTCTAACTCAAATAGGTCAATTATTCAAGTTCAATCAGATAGATCTAAATGAAGGTTTAAAATATTTGGGTTATCATATAAATCCTAATGGTTATTGTATCAAGGAATGGAAATGGCTCATTTGCAAGAGCGAGAGTAGAATAGATTTTTGGTATCAGTGGTTAACTATATGGGGAAGATTGACTCGAGTGAAATATGTCCTTGAAGCTATACCTATGTACTGGTTTTTTCTTCCCTATAATCTGAATGGGTTCATAGACAAAATTAGAAGGATGTGTATAGATTTCCTATGGAGAGGTAATAAGGAAGGTACATGTATTCATCTCTCTAGGTGGCAGAATATTTCTATGCCTAAGCATAAAGCGGGGTGGGGACTAAAAAAGATTCAGGATTTTAGTACAGCATTGGCTGCAAAAAGTGTGTGGAATATGATAAATAAAACTGGTTTATGGTAGAAAGTAATATTTCATAAGTATATTTCTCCCATGAATTTGGTTGAATGGATAAGGAATCTTGAGAAAAGTTTCTCACATAGCTCTAACTAGTGGAAGGATCTAGTGACTTCTTTTCCTTTAATTGGACTATAGTTTAGTTTGGAATGTAAGGAATATAAGGCAGGTGAAGATCAAAAGAGATGGCACTTTAGGCTGTAACAATATGGTTTATTTATCTGAGGATTTGATCTAGGTTTTAAATAATGAAAATGAATTCTATTTATCCCAGGTAGCTGTTGATAATACTACTACAACGTGGCAACAGGTTGGAAAAATATTGATTTTCTGAATTTAAGAGTACATGCAGATCAGTGGGCGCTATATGTCAAGGAACTATAGAAAGGTTGCATATGAATAATGGAAGAGGGTGATAGGATATGTTGGTATCGTAATGTGGTTGATGGTTCCTATAAGGTTAGTCTGGGTATGAGGTTCTCTTAGATCAACAAAAGATACATGAGAAGTGGTGTTGGTGGAAGGCTATTTTGAGGGTTAAATCTCCAAAAAAGGCTAAGCTATTTACGTGGTTGGATCTATATGCAAAGTTCCCTACGTGGGAGGTCTTACAGAAGAGACAATTTCATGGTCCTAGTTTATGCTATCTATGTAGGGAGGCAAGCGAAGAGGTAAATCATCTTTTTATTAACTGTGCATTTCCCATTCAGGTTTGGAAAGAAGCGAGTCTTTGGCTAAAGGTAAATGATTTATGGGAGGGAGAGATGATTTGAGATTGTTTGCAGAATCGGTACAATAACATTACTTTATCAAATCACCGCTCTATTCCTTTTTTAACTCTCTAAGAAATCTGGTTGGTTTGCAGTGCATGCATATTTGAAGAAAAATATACTCCAACTTTTTAGGTTTCATCTATGATAACATGATTATATTAGGTGTATAAAGAGAAGCAAAAAGTTAAGAAGAAGAGGAGTATAAAACAGCTCGTGATTGTTTCTTATAGTGCACCATATAATTTGTTTAAGAAATGGTGAAGGAAGTCAAAAGTTATAGAAGAAACAACAGAGCATTGTATTTTGGAATCATGACATTTGTCACTTAAAAATTTAATAAAAAATGGAAAAAATAAACATTTATATGAAAAATGTATATATTTAGAATATGTAGAATCTATTCTACAATCTATGCAATTTTATAAAAAGTTATTGTGTTTTGCATAGCGAAAAGCGTAATTGAAATCAAGCACTTGGAGAGAATTTTGGAGGAGCTAATAGCCTTGATTTTTTGTCTTAGCTAATATGTTCATTAGTTTGAACCTAATTCCAAACTAGTCACACTCATCACTCCCGCCTAAATTTGAAATTTAAAATAATGCATATGCGATATAATGCATATGCGTTATGTAACACAAATGCATTATGTAATGCAAATGCATTATGTAACGCAGATGTGTTATGTAACGCAAATGCGTTATATTGCATATGCATTTTATAATGCATACAAAATGCATAGGTGCTATAATGAATATATGTTATTACGCATATGCACTATAAACTATATGCATTATTGATACCTTAGAATCATGCGTATTGACGATAGGATGAGGGTAATAATTATGAAACATAATTATATAAAATGCCTATATATAATCTAAGTGATGTATCTAGGGTCAAATGTGGTGGTTTGATGGCTTTTCCATGGACCTCTTCCCTAACAAGTATTATTCTAGGCCTTCAGCCATTCATTCACCCCTATACCAATGTGTGAAGGGGTGAAGATCAATACATGGTAGGAAACCAATCATAATTCCCCACTCTCCATGCCTCCCTTGATATACCTCTCACCCTCCCTCATCTCTTCCTTCGTACTTTCCTCCCTCTCCACCCCCCCTCTCTTCTCCCTTAGTATCCATTTCTCTCACACATTCCCTTCATCCCTCCTTCCCACCCATACTACCTGTCTCCTCACTAACTCTCTCTCCCTCCCTCTCTCTCTCTCCCCCTCTCTCTCTATGTCCCCTTCCCTTCCCTCTCTCAATATATCTCTCCCTCACTCTCTTCCCATTCCTTACACACTCCCTCTCTCTCCCTCCTTCAATAACTCATTCTCTCACAATCCCTCTCCCGCATCCCTCTCTCAGCCTCCCTCATATTCTCTCTCTCACCTTCTCTTTTTCCATTCCACACTACTTCTCTCTCTCTCTCCCTCTCCCCCTCCACTCTTTTCCCATCCATTCCACACTCCCTATCTCTCCCTCCTTCACTCACTTACTCTCCCACAACCCATCCCTTTCTTCCCCCCTCCCCTTCTTTCTCTACCTCTCTCGCTCTTTTTCTCACCCTCCCTCCTTATCCATCTGTCTACTTCCATCCCTATCACTATCTCTCTCTCCTCTCCCTCCCCTCTCTCTCTTTCTCTCTCTCCCCCTTGACCATGTCCAAGGACCCAAATCCCCAAGGAATATGCATTATAGAATTCATAGAAGAAAGGGAGATCTTTATATCTAAGTATCCATTTGTGCTATGGATGCATAGAACTCCATAATGCATATACGTTATAATGCATATGCATTATGGAATTCTATGCATTTAATGTATTAACCATTTGAATTTAATGTTTTTGTAATGCATGCACATTATAATGCTTGTGCGTTTCTTCTTTATTAAAATGTTGTTTCATGGGATAAGATCTCTCTTTGTAGTGCAGGACAAAAAACATCTACACCCGCACACAGAACAGTCCCAAGCTTGGTATTTCTCTTGGTTTTTTGATCAAATTCGTAGGCAATTGATAAACTTTCATAGTTTTTTGATGGGGAATTACATAGTAGAAGAAAAAATATTCAAGGAAGGTGGTTACACCAGAAGAAACGGAAGAACACAGGAAAAAGGATCATGAAGGAGCATGGAATCATAAACATTCAACTAATGAGAGAGAAATTCCCACCCCTCCTCCACAATTGAAGCAAAGAAATTCAACATGCAAGACAATGGATGATATCTCAATACATTAGTTGAAGCGACGGAATTTGAGAGTGGAAAATATGATTTCACCATCAATTCTCATTGGTTCAAGGAATATTATGACATCTAGCCATGATCCACTAATCCATAATTCATTCCCGAGTCCATCACATGCTGATGATAGAGATATCCAGGAAGACAATAATTTGTTATTCAAAACCGGTTATGGGGAGAATACCAGTTCTAAGAAATCATTTGTCGAACATCTTGGTGAAGAGTTTAATGATTTTGCTCCTGATGCTTCTTTCCAATAACCATCCCAGGTGGTTCAATCTCCAAATCAAAGTATCCAACCTACAATAGATGTCAATGTCACTCGACGTATTGAAATAATACCAAACCTTTCCTGTCCGTGAAATAATACTCCTAAATGCATACAAGTGGATGAGAGCGCCTTGTCTTCCATGGAAGGTAAGATACCTATACGCAATATCAATATCCATTTGCAAACTATTCAACAGTATTTTGAACCTGAATATGATGCTGGTAAATGTCAATTATTTTTATCTTTGCTAAAATCTAGGAGTTTGACAATAGTCAGAAGAAAATTAAGAATAAAAGCACTAAAAAATAGAGAATCAAGTAATTACATTGTAAAATCCCTTGTTGATGCATTCACATCCATTGGTAAAAAAAAATTCACGTGACAAGAATGCAGCTCATTGTGTATTGGTTGAATCAATTATAAGTAGAAGCACATGACAACATCGTTTACTTAAATACACATAAAAAATTGTTAAAATGCATCCAAAAACCGTAAAAAGATATTCCATCAATAGAGACAATCTTTACATAGAGGGAGAAATGAATAGATTATGGGAATTAAGTGGTAGGTTTCCACGTAAAGTCATGGAGTTAGTTGAAGCAGTGTGTTAGCCCCAAGGAGTACTGGACTAAAAACATACTAGCTAGGGCATGAAAGAACTCAATTGTTATAGATTTTCGATCTGAATCTCTATGGAACTTAGAGTGAAATTGATCTTTCTTGTGAATAAGTATTTATGAAGAATTATAACCGTGTAAATTAATTGTAGAGGAAATTTTGCGGAGTGTAATAGTACTTTGAATAATAGTGAAGATTGATTTATGAGATGGAAACAAAAATAGGAGTAAGAGGTGCCTGCATGACAGACTTCTTAAACCTAACAACATCATAAACATACTAAGATTTGATTTAAAGAATTCAATAGTATGTAGAAAAATGCATTTAAATCATTAGTTCATTAATGGATTTCAGGTAACAATACATTCATGGAGGCAACAATAAAGGAAGGCTTCAAATAATGTTGTATCTCATAAAAAATTTGAAACTAAACCAGAGGTCATAATGCTTTGAAATCTCTGCATTCAATTTCAACATTCATTAAAATATCATATCACTGACACAATATAGAGATGAATCTATTACTTAGAGCTTGATTGATATCTCATGAAAGAGTACATGGACATAGAAGAGTACAATAACAAAAAGGATCTACATAATATAGAGGAAAACATCTTTGTAGCACTCTACAAGCTTAATCTTAGACAAAATATACAATGACAAAGTAGTTCATCTGCTCAAACAACTAATAGAGTCTCTCTAAAAATTGCTAGCCCTTTACAATGAGCTTGATGATGCTGTTATAGCCTTTTACAATGTAACTTAATTATTTTTTCTATAATAGACCTTTTAACCATATTCTAGATCTGTCCTTTCCACTTTAAGTTTCACTTCTGATTTAACACCTCTTTTCACTTTTAACTTCTCTTCTTTGAGGTCTTCTTCTTTCCTCTTGCTAAGGTAGTTTGGCCCCTCATATAGACATTTGGTTGATTTGTTGGCTGTCCACCTGGATGAGTTCCTGTAGGAATTACTTGAGGCATATCTTCCTGGTTCATTTGATGCATCATCTGGATGTTAACCTATCCACCAGGTGGCATAAAAGCTAGGGGAGTAGGTTGATTAGTGAATTGACCAGGAATCTGCGTTGAAGGTTGTCTCATTGGTTGACTTGAAGGATGATTTGCTAACTTCCTTGATGTTGGGACTTTGGGTGGAAATACTAGCTTATGATATTGGACCACTAATTTCCACTCTTTCCCTATAAGGAATCTATGTGCCTTTAGAGCCTCAAGTGATATTTCAACATTGGCAGTTTTTTCATAGGAAATTGGACCCAACTTCTTGACAACACGTTTTAATAATAACATAATTTCAAAACCATTCTTGATCTTGTCCAAAACTTGTTCTCCACTAACTTATCCTTCTATAGCCTCTTGAGTTATTTCATCTCTTTTTTGGGATAGATGGACTTTATAATATTCCTTGGGATAAACATCTCCATTACCATCCTAGGGAGAGGGTAATCCAAGGTTCATCGCTTCTTTGAAAAGTCCTTTGAAAGCACTGATCTCCTTTGTCAATTTCTTGATATTATCTTTCATCCTTAGCAAATAGGTTTGCTTCATGATCATAAGCCTAGCTATTTTTATAATCCGAGTTCTATTATCAATCCCAAGATAAACCTTCGTCTTCTTGGTCCTGCTATTAAGACAATCAATGACCTGGACTGCTTGCTTGGGAATTTATCCTAATTGTTTTTCAACATACTTCACCTTCTCTCGGGATGATGTGTCCATTTCTAACTCATATTGGATAACTTTGAAGCAATCCCGTTTATTTATAATCAATTGAGTTATATGGTCCCACAATGTTTGAGAGGTTCTCCTTAAAACCTTGTTTCCTTCAACATCTATTTGCATCTTTGTTACTTGACTTTTTAACTCAATAATCTCAGTCTCCAAATCAGCTATGTCACCCTCTTTCTTGCTAACCTGTCCTTCTAATTCCAGAACTCTTTCATCTTTCTGATTTAGCTTGATATCCAACTCCTTGATATTTTTATATTTAACATCTTCTTCTATAATTGGCTGTGAATGTGAATCCCTAGCTATATTATATTCATCCATTAAATCAATTGTTTCAGGGCCTATAGTTAGCCTCCCAGGCTCCTTCTTAGTTGTTTCTATTTCTACCTCTGGATGGTTTTTTTTTGGCACTATAGGTCCTTCTTCTTGAGAAGTCTTTCTAGTCTCTAGATTAGTTTTTTGTAATTTCAAAGAGGAAATATACTATTGAAGTTCATCTATTTTATTAAGCCTTTCTTCTTCCATCTTCTGATATTTTATCATGCTAGCATACATTTTCTCTTTCCCCATTTGTACCTATTTTAACTCTGTTGTTTGTATAGGCTCCACAGTAGGCATCTTTAGCTACTTCCTTATATGAGCTATTTCATTGTCCTTCTTCTCAATTAATTATTTAAGTTGAGTTCCATCATAACGGTTAGCTCCCAGTGCTATGACCTTTTCCTCTATGTCATTAATGGTTACTTGTTTGGCTCGAGTAGTCTATATCTCAACCTTCCATAGTTGTTCAAACTTCTCTATGGCCACTCTTAGCTTTCTATCCTCTTTAACTGATTTTACAACCTCAGTGCACATCACATCACTGTCCTTGTAAAAATCAAGTTTATCAATCTTTCCAAATTCTTTAAAATCTATTGTGTGCTCCTCATCCGTCCATTCACTTAAATTTGTGGGATTTGGCACATTTGGTTCTACTATGGAAAACCTTAAGGTATCCTCCTGGTGGTCAGTGTTACACCCAAAATCTACTCATCATCAGATTCAGTGTATACACCCCTGAAGATACTTGGACTAATAATCATCCTGGGAGGGTTTGTACTCTTTTGTGCTAGGTTCTAAAGGGTCATTGCAGGTTGCACACTAGCAACATGCGACGTCGCAGCTTTCTCCACTGCAGGGTGTGACGAGGTCTGTTAATGGGAAAAAATTGCCTATTCGAGATCCTTCTCGAAACTTGCTCATTTGGGGGATTATCCCTGACCTCTAGGAGAGCTGGTACTCAACCCCTAACTATTTAGGAAGATCCCCTATCTCTCTCCTATCCTTTCTCAACCTATCCTATCCATACCCTATCAATTTCATCCTATATAAGTGAGGCTCACCCCCATACCAAAGTGAGGAAGACTATGGTATCTACATGTTGGTGAAATCTATCTTAGGAGGAAGCCTATAGTACTTATATGCTGGGGAAATCTCTCTTAAGACACTTTCATTCACCTCTTGGAGAATTCATACTTCTTTGGAAGGACATGGCAATTGGCTTGGTCGGAGAAGGGCTGCTACGTTAAGTCTCTGGTTGTATTCCTATATCTCTATCATGTACTCCTCTATTTACAGTAATACAAATGCTTTCCACCAATATCGTTCTTATGTGTACTGATGTTGTGTAGTTTACCTGATTAACTGTTTACTTAGATCTCTTATTGTATAGATGCTCTTTACTCGTTTCTCTTTTTTGTGTCTTGACAGGTCTTGCAGCTTGGATTTGACGACCGTGGGACGTGGAGCAACATTCGGGAGAAAGGATAGCGAATCAAAGAGGTAAGACATCTAGTACTTGATCCTTAAGTAGATCTAGGAAACGTGTTTGTAGTTTGTTCTTTTTGTTCTAGACTTGCATTGAGCTAGGGAGATCCGGATCGCATCCGCTCGAGTGGATTGTCCAATAACAAATCTGGCGACCATATTGGGGAGTAGTGTTTGTTTTGTTTAGTAGTCATTAAATCTGGAAGTCATTTTCAATAAATTAATTGACACAAGCCTGTTTATCATTTTTTTCCATTCACTTTCAGATCTTCACGTTGAAGATTCTGATCTTCTTCCTCTGAGTCCATACAACTCAGTTCCAAGTCTTTTTATGGTCCATTATTGAGAGATATGATTCATTTTTGAATCCAGAACTCGCTTGTCGCAACTGGGCAGTGAAAACAGAGCGACACTATGTTTTTCTGAGTCTCTGTCTTTTGTCTATTGCTTACTCGTCGCAACCTATGCTTTAGTGAACTGCGACAGCGTCACACTTCCCGTGTAGGCAACCTGCGACGTCACACTGTATATGAATACAGAGTGTGCCGATTTGTCAAAAGTTGACATACAGGCATCCATCCTCTCATTTGACAGTCCGAGTCTTGGTCTGATGTATGAATTCCCTCTGTGCTGCAAAATCTAGCCAGAGACCTCATTTATGATTTGCGTGTTGAGAGTTTGTTTTCATTTGGATTGACTTTGGGTTTTGTCTTGGACAAGTTTGAGATAGGTAGTGGTGGATACTCTTGTCTCCTCCACCTTCATCTATTCACTCTTGCATTCTCTTCCTTCCGCCCCTGATCTGATCAGTACATTGGATCAGTTTCCAAACCTCATCTACATTTGTTTTGAGCTTTGCTTGCTTAGTTTGCTTGTTGCTGCTTGATTTTGAGTTAAGCATGTTTTTCAGCTTAGTTGAGTGCTTGTCTTTTCTTGAGTTTTCTGATTCTATGAGTGCTGCAAGTAGTGTTTTCTTTTCAGTCATTTAGATCTGAAAGCAAATTTGGTATCAAGTTTATTCTTTGATGCTTCCATTGAAAAATTAAAAAGTGCTTCTTTTCCATTGTTTCTCAAAAAATTATTGAAGAAAGATTGTTGTGCATTGGAAAATTCTTGTTTATATTTTGGAAAAGTTGAATGAATGTATGACCTATTGTGTTTTTCTCGAATTATGAATCAATCATTTTCTTGAAGAACTCAAAGAACGCTTCGATTTTTGCAAAATTGATCCCATGCTAAGGAAAGATAGATGCATTTTTAATTTTTGTTTCTTTTAGATCATTGAAATTGAAATTGAAATTGAAAAACTTGCATATTTCGTTTCAGAATCCTCTCTTTTCATCACTTAGGGTCATTTTACTTTGAAAAGAAAAAGAAAGAAAAGAAAAAGTTGTTTTGATTTGGTTTAGTAGTGTTGTGCTTTTGCGTTTCGCATAAAAGGAAAAGAATGCTTTCATTGTCAAATTTGTTTGAATTGGGAATTGTGTTGCATTGAGTTTGTTTTGGCAATACCATTGGAAAAAGCTTTCTCCTTCCCATAGCTAGAATTCATTGAAAGAAAAGAATATTTCGTGCATGTAGCTAGGACTTGCATTATGCTTCCGATTATGTACTCACCTCATGCATTCACCTAACCGTCCAAGATAAAATTAATGGTAGAACTAGGTAAAATTTTTAGCAACTTGTGTGTAAGTTAGAGACGTGTTCCGGTGTCGTTAAGCATGGCAGCTGTCGTTATTTGCCAGCACTATAGTCTAGGGGTATTGTAGTATTCCACGTACATCGGTATATCGAGCTCCTTCACGTACCCACCAAGTACCATAATCCGTACTTGGAGTATATCAAAGGGTGTATCACGTGCTCGACACGTATATCGGAAGGTCTCGTGCCAACGACTGTGCATTAGACAACACCACTACGGATTTGAGATCCCATGTACCTTGCGTATATCGGGAGACACCATTAGGATTCCTGAAACCAACCGAGTTAACCATTTGGCCGTCTTGGCAAAGCAATACACCGAGAACAGCAATCGGGGAGATTAGCACGCACGTACTGTCTAGGTAATCGGGTATGCAGGCAAGGGTATGGTCCCAATCCTCCTTGTCGTGTCATATTGTTGGACCCTGCAGTATATCGTGGTTTGCAATGCCTTGATAACCCGTGAGGTTCCAGAATTTTGAATCCACTCTGTCACATAAGTTTGCTTGTTGCCTTCGTTTGAGTAGGTTTTTTCTGGACTGCTTTTCTTTTAGCATACCCTTAGGAGAAACGTTGTTTCGGCCTTTCTGGCTGATTTTCCTAATACTCTAGCAAATTTTCCCTAGAGAAGGTCCCGTAGGATCTTGAACTTATCACCCGAATATCCCATTAATTTGGAGGTTATTTCGAGGGTAAGAATGGATCAGCGTAGCGCGGCCGTAGTCACTGAAGTCGAGAACCCCACTTTGAATGTTGGCGGACTTTTGTTTCCACCAGATTCACCTGCCTCTCATCCCCCGCGGGATGAAGAAGCACACACCCCCGCTTCACAATACCTTTCTCCCGTCATCCCGAGAGAACCTAGATCGTTGGAATGGATAAACCAACCCCAGGACAACCCTACAACGGCTATTGGTCCTTCAGCAACTTATTAGACATCTTCTACAGACCACCCAGTGGCTCATTTTTCCATCTCATCCCCACCTAACTGGACTACTCCAGAGTTCTCTAGGCCTTACTATAGGCCTGACCCTGTCGAGATTTTTGGCCCCATCCATGAACGTTTGGAACACTTACATGTTAGAGGAGATGAGCTTCGAAGACAAAGTCTCAGGAGACACTCTGAAGAGTTCCATAATCGTCATTTGCAAATAAGACTTGACGACAGAAACATCCCAGTTCATTCGATGTCTTTCGGATCACCTGAAGTACCCCACCACATGACCACTAATAAGACTAGTCAACCCTCACAAGAGTCTAGTCCTGCACCTTAAGTGAACCAACCGGTGGAAGGACAATAGTCCAACACACCTGTCACTACCACGGTTACTTTACCAGTTCCTCCCCCACCTCAAAATTCGAGGGGAGGGTATTCCATTCCCATAGATTATCTTATTGGTAATGTTATTACCATGGTAACTATTCAACAACCTACGTTGGTTCAACCTTTGACTAGTGGTCAACCTGTTGTGGCTGGGGGGCAACCCCCGTTTCCTAACCAGAATGTAGGAGGTGGAATCCCCAACGGACCTCCTGTTGGACCTTCCCAACCCGCTAGACCATCCACCACGGTATTATCTCATGTTGGGGGGCCATCGAATGTAACTCAATCCTCATGGAGTCAAGCGCATCCAGGTTCTGTTAAGCCTGTGCCGGGCCAACCTAATCCCGAAAACGCACCATACGGGATACCTTATCCCGGGAATCCGTACACTCTATGGGGGCAACAACCTGTGTTGTAACACGGACCCCAACCGACTATCCCTCAAGTACCACCATCCTCGATCAGCCCTCCCCCACCTCTTGCTGGAGGCAGCAGGCACCCACCTAACATTGGGGGAGGCCCACCTCATTTTACCTACAACTTCCCCCACCCTTTCGGTGGTGGCGGGAATGGTCCACCACCCCCTCTAGGAGGGGGTGGCGGGGGACCACCCTATCATGGTGAAGGAGGACATTTCCCTTCGGGTGGCGGCGATGGTCAACCACCCCCTCCAGGCAGAGGCAATGGAGGACCTAATTACTATGGTGGTGGCAGTGGTGGAGGAGACCCTCATCCTTCCGGCAGTGGAAGTGGTGGGGGCCCTCATCCTTCTTGCGGCGGAAGTGGTCCACCCCCTCCTCCAGGAAGAGGCGGCTGTGGGCCACCTTATTATGGTTATGGACCCCCACCTCCTCCCGGTGGTGGCGATGGACCTCCACCCCCTCCCGGTGGTGGAGGTGGACCACCAACTTATTGGAATGGACCACCTTATGGTGGAAGACCTTTTTACGGTCTGGGCAGCACACCCCCGTACGGTCAGTTTCATCCTGGTACACCTTACGATCAGTTTGTTCCTTACACGCCTTATCCGTATTATCAATACGCGCAGCCTAACCCACAGCTGCCCTTTCTGGCTACTTTGGACCTGCCTGACCTATCTGTTTAACCAACGATCCTATTTACCATGGATCTAACTGGCCACCGAATCCGGTGAAACTTCCGTCTGATATCCCCAAGTTTGATCGCAAGCCAGGTGAAGACCCCAAGAACCACGTGATGACATACCACTTATGGTGTTCATCTAATTCCTTAATGGACAATTCGATTCGTCTTAGATTGTTTCAAAGGACTCTCACCGGTTCGGCTGCCAAGTGGTACATTGAGTTGCCACTGCACTCTTTTCCTGATTTCGGCTCTCTTTCTATGAACTTTTTGATGCACTTCCAGCTTCCCATACGGTATGAGACTAGTACCGAGCTTTTAACCTCGCTCCGTTAGAATACCGCCACTCATATTTTCGATCATATCCATGAGTGGCGAAGGAGACAACGTCTTATTAAAGCTCCTATTCTAGATCAGCTCATAGCAGACTGGTTTACCAAGTTGCTCATTCCCACCATAGCAAAATATGTTGCCATGAGAGGTGCTATCACCGAAGAACAAGCCATCGCGAGTGCCCATTTGTTAGATCTGGTCTACACTCAATATGGCACTCTGTTCAACATTTTACCGGACACACCTCGTGATGTTAATGACCCCATGAAACCACATAAGGGACCCCAAACTGATGGAATCATTGGTTCCCTTAACACCCAGCTTGCTGCTAGCACTGTTGGATCATCCAACCTTCAAGGATCTTCCCCCTTAACGGCTTAGGCTGGCCACAGCACCACCAAGTGAACTGCTCCTGCTGTAACCAAAGAAGTGAATTCTGTCCAATTAGCTTCATCTCAGAAGTTTAATGGCAAGAAGAAAAACAAGGGGAAACCCAAAAATTCTTCTGCCCAGCAGGAACCTAAGAGCACTCCTGATGATACCAAGCAGAAAAGGAAACTGAAGTATCCTTGTTTACCGTGTGGAGAAGACCATTTCTCCAAAGAGTGTCCCCATCGAGACGAAGTGCAAAAGTTTCTTTGGGGTAAACTTATTCCCGCAGTCCTCAACGATCCGTTTCCTGCTCAAAACCAGCAGATGATTTCTCAAACCCCTTCAACCCAGGGGGAACCATCCAATACCATGCATGTTCTCATGTTGCATAATGAGGCGATCAATTTGACTACTCGCTCGCGATCTTACGAACCGACCCCTTCGAAGGAATCCAATGGAAGTAATAATGAAAAAGCTTCTGACTCCTTAACTGATGTCACTGTACCATCGACCTCTCTCACCATAGAGAGACCCTCTTTAGATTCGATATTGCATCTGCCCAAGAGTACGATTCGAAAAGTTGTTTTCAATCCTAATGCTCGAGCAGTACAAAATTACAATATCATAGAGGACTTGGCCCAAGCTCCTTGTGCCATGTCCACCCTGGAAGTTTTGCAGAATTGTCCTAATCAACGCAAAACTCTCCTTGCAGCCATCGGTGCAGTTGACCCCGATTCCTCGAATACCATCATGTTCCGACTTGACAACCTTAAGCCAAGGCTCTCACACCAGCTCGCATTCCAAGTTACTGCGAACCTTGCTGGGAAGATTGTCCATAGTGCACTTTTGGACGAAGGAGCCTCCACTTCTATCATGTCCATCGCTTGTTGGAGAGCCATTGGCTCCCCTGAATTGAATCATTCTCCCACCACGTTGAAATCATTCAACGGGCGTATCTTTCAACCTCATGGGATCTTACAAGCTCTTGCAGTTGAGTTGGGCGGAAAGACCGTAACCATTAACATGGAAGTGGTCTCGGCCCCGTTAGATTATAATCTCTTGCTTGGTCGCAATTGGTTTTACACCATGCAGGTGGTAGCCTCTTCAGTATTCCGTATAGTACAATTCCCTCACCAAGGACGAATTGTTACTATCGACCAGTTAGATTTTTGTACACCGGACACCACTACTCATCCTGGTGACCATGTTCCTTCCATTGGACAGATGTCAAAATAGTATGAGAGTGTAGGGGTTGGCCTTTTGAAAGATTCATCTCTCATGGGCGTTTTTCCAGCTGCGGACCCCCCTAATCATGTTGCTACGGTGAACATGATCTCCACTGAGATTTTATCTCACTCTAACGATGCTTGGCTTGTACCAGATGAAGCCACAACACACCTGCTTGGAGATATGATGCCTCTTTCACCTGCTGAACGTATTTATGAGGATATCCAATCAGCATCAGAGGACCATTTAACCATGGCCTCTCCATCTTGTTCTCTACGATGGACGTCATCTCTACCTGATCTCTTACTTCAAACTTTTCAATCAGACGAGTCCATCATGGAAGTAATGAATGTTGACGACAGTCTGTGGGATGATCTCCACCATAGGTCATCTTTTCTTCCTCCTTTGGAGTACATAGAGGACAACATCCATACCCTCTTTTCACCAGATATATACCCATCCCCTCGTTCCCCCATTCTTACATGTCTTACGGACATGGAGGGAAACTTGGCCAACATTGAGCCAAACACCCCGGTAGACATCTTGGTGAAACCAGGTATAGTGGAACACATTCGCATAGGCCAGAAGTGTTCCCCTGAAGAAATCGTTGTTAGAACGGCCTTGTTCAAGCAATTTCGAGACGTATTTTCTTGGTCCTATGAGGAGATGCATGGGATAGACCCTGCAATTGTTTCTCACGAAATAAAAACCTATCCCGACATCAAACCTGTACACCAAAAGTTGCGACCGGTGCACCCCCGGAAGACTACGGCAATAAAGGCAGAAATTGAAAAGCTCTTAAATGCTGGTTTTATTTATCTTGTCCCATTGATGGATTGGGTCTCAAATGTCATTCTTGTGAACAAAAAGCAGGGAACCATTCGCATCTGTGTCAATTATAGGGACCTTAATCAGGCTTGTGCAAAAGAAAACTACCTGACCCCCTTCATTGACCAGATCATAGACAACTGTGTCGGAAGCGTCATCTTCTCAGTCATGGATGGCTTTTCTGGTTACAACAAAATTGAGATCAACCCAACCGATCAACATAAGACGTCTTTCATCTGCCCATGGGGAACGTTTGCATACCGCAAACTCCCGTTTGGCCTTAAAAATGTTGGCGCCACGTTTCAGTAGGCTATGTCGTATGCCTTCCACGATATTTAGGACTTTGTGGAACCTTACTTGGACGATCTCCCTGCTCATTCAAAGTAGCGTGAGTTCCACATTGATCATCTGACGACCATTTTCCTCAAACGTAGACGATACAATATCTGTCTGAATCCTCATAAGTGTATCTTTTGCGTTGAGTCCGGATGCCTCTTAGGATTTATCGTTTCGAAGGATGGGATCCGCATTGATCCCTTAAAGGTGGATGCCATCATCAACCTACCACCCCCGACTGATGTGAAGGAACTTCAAAGTCTCCAAGGGAAGGAAACTTATTTACGATGTTTTGTTTGTAATTTCGCAGAGAAGACTCAGGGCTATATGAGACTGCTCAAGAAGGATGTCCCATTCATTTGGGATGATCAAGCTAAAAAATCCTTTGACAATATCAAACATGCCATCACGCATGCCCCCATGATCCAACCGCCTAATTATTACCGAGATTACATCTTATATCTCACCGCTTCTACTACCACTATCACCATGGTTTTGGTACAAGAGGATCAAAACACCCAGGAACATGTAATATACTATGCAAGTAAGGGTCTAGCGGACGCTGAAACTAGATATTCACATGTAGAAAAACTTGCATTCGCGGCGGTCATCGTCGTCCAAAAGTTCCGACACTACATCTTGCCCCGCACCACCACCATCATTGCCGACTCGAACCCCATGTACCACATACTGACGCGTCAGGTGCTTGGGAGCAAGTATTCACGCTGGATCGTGATACTGCAAGAATTTGATCTTCTTTTCAAGAAAGCCAAGTCTAAGAAGTCTTTGGTGTTTGCCGAGCTTATGTGCGACCTTCCCCATTCTGATGCAGAAGTTGAGCACAATGACTCCTTTCTGGATGAATCATTGTTTCTCATCAATACGACTGATCCGTGGTATGGAGATATTCCGTTGTATCTTCAAACCCAACGCTTCGATCCTTAACTCTCTCACGACGACCGTCTTAAGATACGTCACCATGCAAAGTATTATTTAATCATCAATGATACTTTGTATCACCATGGCATTGATTCAATTCTTCGACGTTGTCTCATTCATGATGAGGCCGAACGCGTTCTAAATGACTGTCACGCTAGGGCATGTGGCGGTCACCTCTCTGGGATGGCTACAACCAAGAATATTTTGCACGCAGGATACTTCTAGCCTACTATCTTCAAAGTTTGTAGTGAGGCCGTTAAGAAATGTCCTCCTTGCCAACACTTCCATACGAAGAAGCGCACTCATCCTGCCCCACTACATCCGGTTATTGCCGTTGGCCCATTCGCAAAATGGGGCATTGATTTTATGCATTGTAAGCCTACCTCGGCTGGGGGGCATAGTTACATCATCGTAGCTGTGGATTACTTCACAAAGTGGGCCGAAGCTATGCCTACATACCAAAACGATGGAAAAACCGCCACACTCTTCATGTTCAATCATGTCATAGCGCGGTTCGGAGTTCCTCAGGAAATTGTTACCGATCATGGTTCTCATTTTTAGAACCATATGGTTGATGGATTAAGCGACAGGTTGGGTTTTCGCCATGAAAATTTAACACCCTACTACCCGCAATCCAATGGACAGGTCGAGGCCACTAACAAGGTCTTGAAAACTATGGTCCAAAGGATGGTAGGGACACATAAGTCCAATTGGCACAACATGCTCTTTTCAGCGTTAGGGGCCTACCGAACTTCCGTCAAAACTACCACAGGCTTCACTCCTTTCCAATTGGTATATGGATTGGAGGTTGTTCTGCCGATAGAGTGCGAAATTCCATCTCTACAACTCGTTGTCGAACTTCTTCCTAACACTACTACTGAGGAAGACCGTCTCTTGCACTTAGCACAACTTGATGAGTCTCCCCGAAATGCCGCTCTTGCTAATGAAGCGCACAAGAAACGCATCAAAGCCCAATACGATAAGTTAGTTGAACCTCGTATCTTTAACGAGGGTGACCTGGTCCTCACTTATGACCAGAAGCATGACAAGCTAGGAGTAGGAAAGTTCGAGTCCATGTGGCATGGACCTTACGTTGTAAAACGTGTGTTGGAAAAAGGTGCTTACGAGCTTGAAGATTATGATGGAATCTCTTTGGGTGAACCCCGCACTGGGCTTTACCTAAAGAGATACTATGCTTGATCCCTCATGCATAGACTTGCTTGTATATACTGTACATGGCGTGTTTTTGTGTGGTGTGATGCATTTCTTTTTCGAGTGTCTTTCGATCTTGTTTCCGCTTCTTATACCATGTTCTGTCTGCATGTGCAGATGGCAACGTGCTCTGGATTCTCGGATGGTGCCAACCGGCATACCCTTAACCTTGCTTCGGTAGCTTGGGTACTATATTCCTCATTAGGTGAGCTCATTAGCTCAGGAGGAAGTTGCTTAGGGTTTGCGACCAACAATGCCGCAGAATATCAGGCAGTAATCGGAACCCTATCTAATGCCATTTCCTTGGGTATGAACCACATTGTCATCCACATGGATTCTCAATTAGTGGTTTCCCATCTGAACCGGGTCTATGCCATCCGTGATCCCAGCTTACTCCATCTCTTCAGATGAATACGTCTCCTGGAAAGGTCATTTGAATCCATTCAATACCTGCACATTCCATGAGAGTTAAACACAGTTGCTGACTCGATGGCCAACTTCATATTGGATTGGTACATCGCACACACATAATACTCATAATATGTAAAAGCATTCACGACATGTAAAATATAATGTATAAAAGAAAACATGTAAACAAGATCACATCACTAATCATTTTAAATACACATAGTGTATAAAATGCCGATAATGTCTGTATATATATATAAATCGTTCAAAAGTAGTGTTGGTACAAAAATATGAAGCACGATGGCTTTCAATGAGTCTCTACAAAATCTGAAGCATCATAGCTTTCAGTAAGTACAAAATCTGAGGCCTCTAAGTTCTCAGTACAAGTATAGAAGTGTCATCAAGCCTGGCACCTGACCCATACACCACCCCTAGCTATAACAACTCTCTGTCGTTGGGTGAGGAAGCAGTCTACAGTACGAGCCACCTTGCGGAGTAAGGAGTTGAAGCGTACAGACGCTCCAACCCCAAATCTTTGCATGGGCCTCGATAATTCATCAATAGCTGGCTCGGGTACCTCCACGGTCAACTGAGATGGGTTCCTGTACACCTCCTCCATCTCCTTGATGGCAGCATGAGCACCTGTAGGAACGACTTCCTCCCCGCCTCTCTCTCTCCTCGCTAGAAGGGAGAGACCTACTGGTCGCACGGGGCCCACATCTGCAAACACATATTGCGTACTTGTCAGCACTACATAAAAAAAATGATATAATATACAAAACTAAAAATACAAGGGTTTTGTTCTCACCGATATCACCCCATGCTACATCCTCTGGCAGCACCAAGTCAGGATCCTCCCTAAAGTCCATGCCACTGTATGGAAATTCCTCGACCATAAGTAACTGGCCTTCCATCTAGCTAAAGAAATCGGGACCAAAACTGATGATGGGACCCCCACCATGGCAGGTCATCACCTCTGCCCACCTGAGCATGTGAGGATCTCTCGGATCCCTGTCATCCAGTACCAACTACGGGTGCAAGAGAGGAACCCGCTCCAAGAGGAACGATACTATGATCGATCCGTATCCAAACTGCTTGAGCTCCCCTCGATGACACTTGGTCAGCTGAGCTCAGATGTTTGTGAGGAGACCCTCTCACCAGTTGAAAACCCTGGGGGACATTCAGTCCTCCTCATACAGCATCTGGATCCGAGTAGCCGTGTGTGGAGCTTGGCTACCTGCCACTCTAGTAATAGTGAGCAGTATGGTCTGTAGTGGACGACTCACCACATCCCTGATGAGTATCTTCCTGCTGGAAGGATGAGAAGTAGAAACACAGTGCTGTGACACCATGTCCTCAACTATATGGACACTGGCCCGTGTCCCAGTGATTTGTACATCGTCCCCACTTTGGGACAAACCGGTCAGAAAGTAGATATCCTCAATATCAATCGTGAGGATATGCTCACCAATCACAAAGTACTGTTGGGCCGCATCCCAACTCTGGAGCATGTGTGTCAATAGTGGGATCTGGGCTCTCATCCCCTATATCTGAAAGAACTTGAGTAACCTGTAGTTTCTCAAAGCAGCCACACATTGTGGATCGTTTGCGGCTTGTTCATCCTCGAGTTCATGTTCTCTCTCTCACCACTCCAATATACCTGGGAAGAAAACAATAGGAGGTATGCTGAGGCTGAGGCAGCATTGGAGGCGAAGGGTGATGGAAAGTGTTATTGCCCTTGCAATGATTACAGAGGTTTGCAAACTAGAAGAATTTTAAGAACATCAGCTGAAAAACATTGTAAGGAGAAGGGGCATGCTGAAGGGGGGTATGAATATCATCCGTTGGTAAGACGTTATTCATTAAATATTGTACTTCTTGTAATAGTATTGATAATGTATTCACATTTTTTTTATCATTTTAAATATATGTGTTGTATATTATACACTAATGTTATTGCATTGTTTGTAAATATAAAGACAATGCCCCCAAGATGACGACCGCCAGAGAGCCATTTGCCACATAATAGTAGAAATATTACTTTACAAGACGACGAGCATGGAGATCATGCTATTGAAGATCAAGTTCTTAATGATCCTATGGACGAAGATGACGTTATTGATACTAATGGTGAAGACGAGATAAATAGATTGCTGCAAGACACATTTGCTCTATTGGATGAGGACAACCTCCATGATTTTCATGATGTTCCTCTTCTCGAGAAGTCCCAAGAACCTCTTTATGAAGGCTCAACAACCAATATTCTATCTGCTATATTGTTGTTGGTGAACTTGAAGGTTTTGAATGGTTTATCAAATACTTGTTTCACACAGCTCCTAAGGTAGGTAAAGTTGATTATTTTCTTATTTTTTTAGTATTATTCAGTTCGTAAATTAGGGATATGAAATATTTATGACATATATTGTTTACATTTCACTTTTTGTCAATGTTGCAGATTGTTGGGTGATTTTCTATTACCACCATCAAACAATTTACCACGCACAAGTCAAGATGTATTCTTGATTATGAAAGAAACTGGAGTGGAGTATCAATCTATTCATGCATGTCCTAATGATCATATTATATATTATGGGAAGTATGAATCAGAAAACAAATGCCCACAATGTGAAATTAGCAGATATCGAACTGATTAATTAACAAAAGAGGTCCCTCGCAAAGTTCTCCGTTATATTCCCATAATTCCATGTTTCCAACGACTATTCATGTGCCAAAGTATAGCACAGTTTA
Source organism: Larix kaempferi (assembly GCA_027924585.1). NCBI lineage: Eukaryota > Viridiplantae > Streptophyta > Pinopsida > Pinales > Pinaceae > Larix > Larix kaempferi. Next base: position 3,423,190 of record BSBM01001114.1, on the reverse strand, counting down.
CGGATTACCATGCGAAGAACAAAAGTGAAGATGGTGTTCTTCAAATGCCTGCAGATGATTCTGCATTGAAGAACATCGAAGAAAAATGGCCAATTTTTAAAGACGAACCTTGTAATGTTAGAATTTCATTGGCATCTGATGGTTTCAATCCATTTGGTGAGCTTCGTTCTACTTACTCAGTGTGGCCTGTTTTCGTCATAAACAATAACCTACCTCCTTGGATGACGATTAAGAGAGAGCACACAATGTTGGCAATGATTATTCCATGTATTTTTTTGAAAGCTGTAATTATATTATTCCATAAAGTTATTTGTTTAATTGCTGCATGAGAACACCTTTTATATATTTGGATGGATAACTAAATAGCAATATTGTATGTTTATTCATCAATTAGGTAAATACCAAGTTAAAGATATGAATGTATATATTGAGCCTCTTATCGATGAGCTATTGAAGTTATGGGCTGGAATCACTATGTATGACATCTCTAGACCAATAGGGCAGAAACAATTTCAATTCCATGGAATTCTTGCATGGACAATTCATGACGCTCCCGGGTTAACACATTTTTGTGGTATGTAACTTTATGTTGCAGTTCGTTAAAATTATATGTTTTTAAGGTAAAAACATGCATTTTTTGTTTGAATTAATAATCTTTTGATGCTATAACATTAATACATATATCTCACAGGTCTTCAAACAAAGGGAAAATTTGCATGTCTAGTATGTGGTCCTAGGATAAAATCTCGTCGTTCAAAAAGTTTAGCAAAGGAGGTGTTCGATGAGTATAGGCACTTCCTCCCTAAGAAACATAGGTACCAGACTATCGAAAAAACAAAATTCAATGGTAAAGAAGAGAATGCAAAGAAACCACGAAGAATGACACCTCACCTATGGAAGTTGGAATATAACAGAAATCGTCGAGGTATGCAAATTGTATATGCAACATACGATATGTTCATGTTATAATATTATGATTTTTATATTTTTACTGAATTTTATCTACCATGGGTGTCATGAATTATTGTTAATTTGTTTTCGTTTATGTTTAATGACTGTATTTAAGGCATGAATGGGCTTCCACAAGGAATGAAGAGTTATCCCATACAATTCAGTAGGTTGCCTTACTACAAGCACCTACAAATAGCTCATTTGTTTGATACAATGCATATCGGGAAGAATGTAACAGAAATGGTATGGCAGACATTAGATGGAAGGTCAGACAAAGATAAAATTGGAAAAATTTGTAGTGACATTGCAGAAGCCAATCACGCATTGCAAAGTGTAATTATTTCCAATGCCAGAAATGGGAACCGGAATATTAGTCTTCCATGGTTATTGACGGAGCAACAAAGCAATGCTTTAAAAGAGGTCATTCAGAAAATAAGGTTTCCGACGGGGTTTGCGTCGAACATACAAAATATCTTAACCAAAAAAGGTGATTTTGGCGGTGTTAAAACTCATGACTGGCATACATTCATTAAGGTAATTATTTACGTATTTAATATCCATTAAGTAAATCTTTTTAGTAATAGTTCTCTCCTATTTGGAAACATTAGATAATGATTTGGTTTTTGCTACAGTACGTTCTACCTCTGGCTCTCCCAGATAGCTTTGACGAAAACATAAAACAAGTTATATATGATCTTGGTAAATACATGAGGTAAGTAACAATTTTATATGCATGAAAAATGTTCGTTATTTTGGTTGTATTGCTTATTGACATGATATTGTGTTTTACAGCTTGGAACTTTATTATATATTATATGCCTCAATCCAGTTGATCATTCATGTTATTTTATTGCATCTTTTGTAGGTGGATTTCATCTAAAGAAATCCATAAAGAAGATATTAGGTATTGGAAGAGAGAAATTCTTTGTCTAATGTGTGAAATGCAGAAGTATTTACCTCCGGCATTTTTCAATGCACAAGAACACTATCTCATACACCAAGTTGAGGATATTGAATTGTGTGGACTTGTAAACTCAAGGTCAATGTGGATGGTGGAAAGGCATTTGAAGGCATTGAAGGCTTTTGTTAGACAAAGAGCATGCCCTGAGGGTTCTATGGTGCAGGGCTATATGCTATATCAATCCATGGTGTACATCAGTCAGTATCTTCCAAATTTATCAAAAAATATCAATCTGCCTCGCATTTGGCATGTTGACTCCATCAACAAATTTGAAGGGGAGGTCCTATTGGGGAAAGGTAGAAAGAGGAAAGTGAAAGGTAATTGAATGGTCATGTACATTTTATTTATTATACAATTAAATTTTCAATTTATGTAATTTTTATTATTCCAGCAGTATTTTAATTAAAGGTAAACTTAATTTCCTTTAATGATAGCTAACTTACAATTCTTAATTGTTATTTTTTCATATAGTTGGCCGCGTGTGGGATGCAATACATTTATACATTGCAAACAATCATGATTGGATAGAGGAATGGATTGAACGATGTACATAATACTATGGTACCTTGTCATGGGAAGGGGTTAGTAAAATGATTAAAATAGTGCATCGTCGCCGAGAAGAATATCCCGATCTTACGCAAAGTGAAATTGATTTAGCATGCGGTTTAAAAGATTAAAAGGAAAGTATATTTACCCTGCTCATTTTTTCATTGGTTCGCATTGTATCAAAATATTTATCTCGTTTATGTCTTCTTATATATTTATTTACTGAGTCGTGAATGATGCAGCTGATACATCACAATGCTATGTGGTGAAATGGTCATAAATTTCGCATCAAAAAGTTGGATGACAAGAGGAAAACATTTGATTGTGGGATAACTGCAGTTTTTCAAGTCACTAATGTTTCCTGTAGAAGTGACAGGAATCCAAAAGTATCTGAAAATAGGTACTATGGTTATTTGGAAGATATACTTGAGTGTGACTTTAATTCCTTTAAAGTAGTCCTATTTGAGGTCAAATGGTACAGGCTACAAATGAATGAACGTGATCCCAAAAGAACTGTTATTGAGCATGCCAATGGATTTACCATGGTTAATACAAGGGCACTCGAACCAGGTACAAAGCCTTATGTTCTTCCAAGTCAATGTGAGCAGGTATTTTACTCAGAGGTTCCAGGTAAAGCAGGTTGGTCATACGTTGTTAGATACGATCCAAGAGGAAGATCGGTCAAGTATAATTCAGTAGAGGAAGAAGACAATGTTGAAGAAGAAGGTGATGCAGATCAGGAGCAGTTAGTTGTCGACGTAGATGTGTCAGATGAAGAATCCGATCAAGAAGTTGATCATCCAAATGATGTAGTAGACAATGTCAAAATTGACATTGATGATGAATATCTAACCGAAAATGACATTGATCATGATATTGATATGAGCGATCTTTTCAACGATAGCGATTCAGAATGAGATGATGATACAGATGTTGCGTTAGATGAAGAAGAATCCGAATGACATTGTAGCAATGTTGGAATATAGGAGGTATGCTTTTATTGTTATTTACATTTTCCTATATGTTCAGATAAATGTTTTTTTAGATAGATTTTGTTGGGTTATGGGGAATTGAGAGTGATGTGAGGGGGGGGAGGGGCCATACGAGCTTCCACCTTCACGTGGTTGGCCCTGTTTAGTAGAGAATATTAAATTATTCTCGAAACAGAGAGAAGCTTAGTAAGGAAATGCACAATTATAAAGCATCCCATAAAAAATATATAAACTATTATGTAATATTATAAAGTATCCCACAAAATTGACTTAGACTATTATGTAATATTACAACGACTCATAGTAGCATCCAGTTGGATTTGAAATTTGGTCTCACCTAGGTAATCTTGGCTAGTTACAAATTCCCCTAGATTTAAAAATAAATAAAAATATTACAGTGACCCATGAATCCCTACCCCTTGCACACGTGTAAATGAATAACAAATAGAAGCTTATCACTTTCTCATAAGAAGGTCATAATGGGACAATAACATTATAAACATTGTAGAAAGACCTTACATTCTTGATGCTCATGTTAACGGCCTTATCTTGGCAATGATAAGTAAGAAGGATCCTATATGCAAATATATGTATAAATTATAAAATTAATGGTGGCTTGTGGGTTTGTCCAAATAGAATGTTTTTAAAGACCCACGAAAGTTTGCCACGAAACAGTTAAAATCGATGGTTTCGTGGAAAAAAAAATTAAGCCATATGAGAAGTGATTTAGTTACGCTAGAACTGGAGAAGTGGAAGACATGCAGTTATTAAAAGTGCATAAAATGACAAATGTGAATGAAAAAAGGAGGTAACATGCAAACTTCATAGTTCAATGCAAAATCATTGACGTTTGTACCGAGATCTTGCTTTATGATGAGGCCAACAAGTCAATCCATTTGGCTTTTCATGAGATTTTATTTTATTTTACATTACACCCTACTTTTTCTTGTCTCAAATAAATTTGAGATACATAAATATTACACCCTCGTTTCTTTGGGTCTGAAATAAATTTGCAATACATATATTACACCCTCCTTTTTTAGTTCTCAAATAAATTTGTGATAGATCTCATGGTTCATAATTAATAAATATATGAATGTGAACTAGTGGTATATATAATATAAAGGGAGATTGGCCAATAATTTTTGGTTTTGGTGCACTACTATTTATGTTGTAAATATTTAATAAATAATTATTCAACGTTCTCCTTTTTAATTTTTGTTTAAAAAAAAAAAATTCAAAAATTCAAAATCTCAAATCTCAACTATTAATTTTTATTATTTTTTTATCATAAACTATTTCCAAATCTCAACTCTTATTACTGCAATTCTTAATTCTTATTATTATTTTATCATAAACTATTTCCAAATCTCAACTCTTATTATTATTTTAATGTAAACTTTTTCCAAATCTCAACTCCATTGTTTCTTTGTAAAATCTTCTTTCAAAATCTCAATCCATTGTTTCTTTGTAAAATATTTTTTCAAAATCTCAACTTTTATTAAATAAGCCTAAAAATTCTTGATTTATATTTTAGTGCCTAACTATATATGCCACAAATATTTAGTATTTTCCTAATTTTGTCCCACTTCCCAATGAAAAGAGATAAAAATATTAAAATATAACAGCATGAACATAAGCAAAATAATAATATAGAATGAAATGAAACTTTATGTTAAGATAAAATAATAAATAAAATGAGGTTAGTGGTCAAACTTATGTTCACAATTATGTTCACAATTCTTAAAGGGAATTTGGTCCTTTGATGTTAATTGCATTGTAGTTTTCGAAACATATCCTTACACTTACCATGACAACCTACAACCTTGTTAGGATCACAATTTTTTTTAATATGTCATGGTCTAATGGTAAATAAATGAATGGTAAATCAATAAAAATCAACCATTATTGATTCCCAATAGAAGATGCTCTAACATCTTACCTAGGTGTCCTAATAATGATGTATTTAGGACTCACACTCATAATTAAAGTGTAATGAATGGTGAATCAATAAAAATCAACCATTAATAACCTAAATTTGATTCCCAAAAGAGGGTGCTCTAACATCTTACCTAGGTGTCCTAGTAATAGGTGTCCTAGTAATGATGTTTTTAGGACTCACACTCATAACTAAAATGTTTCAACCTTATGAAAAGCATAGTTAAAGTGTTTCAACCTTGTTGGCATGCATGTCTGACAAAGTTTGATTAAATTTGCCAAGTCTTTCTTTCTAAATAAACTGAGGTTGGTTGAGTATTTTCCACCATGATAAAAACAAAACCCATGTTTTTTTAACAATTTAAAAAGATACTTGTTAAACAATGTGTGTATATTTTTTTAATGATATAACACCACCACACTTGTAATAGGAGATTAATGCTTATGGCTATGCCTCAAGGAACAATTTCTAGTTTCATGTTCTTGGAGAGAGGCAATTCTCATAGAAGCTTGTAAAACAAAATATTAAAAAATATAAAACAAAATATTTTCCTACACAACCGCTCCCTATTGATCCCTTGTCACATTGTCAAATGCGCCTGATCGAGCATAGCAGAGGAGAGAGTTGAGTGCTTCGACCATAGAGCAGAGGAGACAGTTGAGAGGGTGCATTTCGACAACACCGTGACACTATTCAAGACCACCCTGAGGAATTTCAAGACCACCGTGAGGCCTTTCAATAACACCCTCAGACATTTCAAGCAGCATACCCTGCAGCAATTGAAGGAGAATACCCTAGGTGTTTCAGGACCACCGTGAGGCATTTTGAGGAGCATACGTCCGTGAGGCAATACCACCCTCAGACATTTCAAGCAGTATACCCTAAGGGATTTCGATACCAGAGTACGAGGAGCAGAGGAGACCATTCGAGACAAAAAATAGGCACAATGTCTTCGATAATCCCTACCCTCTTTTGTAAAACTCTGAACATGTCACACAAAACTCCAAAATGAAGAATATTGAATGTCACCTTGTGTTGGTCATGCCTGACCTTATACTTCTCTCGTATTTCTTCTTCCACCCACACCCCATGAAGAATATGGATTCCCTCCTTCCGCCCACACCCCACAACACCATTCTTGATACATGAAGTTGGCATCTTCAATTGCTTATGCAGGTTTAACCTAGATAGATAAGCCCCCATCACCATTCCTTCAACCAATGATGGAGCAACAAAAGAGGGAGGGGATCTACTCATGGTTTAGATTCTTTAAGACCCAATAATAGGAGTATTTACAGTAGAATCACCATCGGTATAGACATAGGCGGTTTAAGAAGCATCGTTCGCAATTCAAGTACCAACAACTGAATAAACCTTAATGAAATTGACAAAAATGGAGGTGGGTCATATGTATTTTTGGGGATAGTATTTTTGGCCTAGTGGATTGTATGAAATTATTTGCCTTTGAAAACTGCAATGAGGTGGGTTTTGATGTCTTGAAATTCATTTTTGAGTTTGTCAAACTTACACTTGAACTTAACATTGAGGTTGGAAACCTTGATGTTCAAGCCATCAAGATTTTTCACATTTGCAGTCAGTTGTTTGACTATGGCATCTAGAGTGTTGATCCTTCTATCCATGATAGAGTTCCTAGTGGATGGCACTGTCCTTATGGTTCACCATAAGGGTTATTTGAGAATTATACCAATGGGAACAACTCTTTGCAAGGAGTCTATTGAGATAGGTTGTTGGCAATAGTATGGAAGGGTTTAAAAAAAGGGTTATTAGGTTATTGGAGAGTTATAAAAATGTGATTAGCATCATGTAAGAATTATTTTTAGATAGGTCACCCACATTGGTGTTAGAACGTGACTTCCCAAATTCTTGATGTTCTAGCAAAATTGTTGTTTTAGTTGCCCATTCTACAAAGGCTTGGTTTTGCAAGGTATTAAGAACATAGGAGTATTAGTTGCTATAGTTTTCTAATATGCTTTGAATATTTCCAATAATAGTAATCGGTTGAATCATTCATCTCACTAACTAAAGAAAATAGATCATACCCTTACTTGTTCTACTTGATTGTTTGGTATGTGAGAGTGATATCCTCGAGTGTTGTTATTGGATTACCATAGTGACAAGAGGGTCGAGAGGCTTATATAAGGCTACTTTCAAGTGTGCCTAGATGGCCTCTAATATACCTAAGAGTACATGGAAGAGCGAATATGTTATATTCAATCATGTTATATTGTTCTTTATGTTTTCCAGGTAGTTTAGGGCATATGTATGTACCCTGCAAATTGGTATCACCGATTGTCTTTTTAATCCCATTGAACATTCTTTTGGTCGCTTGTTGAACATTAATAAAATTATCTATCTTATACAGATTGGTATCACTAATTCCTTTTAATCCCATTAAACTTTCATTTGGTCATTTGTTAGGACCTTAATAAAATTATCTATCTTATAGACAACCAAGAAATCAAAATGGTACATTAATGTCATTTTTGGGGTCTTTTACTGCCCATCGGTGTTTGAAGAAAGTCATTAAATTTAAAATGAAAAATACTACAAAAACGTAATACCTAAATTATGTAAATTCTCATATGTGCATAATATGCATACTGTAGACCGTTTCTTATCCATAACCTCTAAAGACCCTGTTTTCCATTCCATTGTTTCTTGTTTTGTTAAACATTTCTTGTTCCTAACAACTTAGACCAGCACATACCTACCACACACCCCTTGTTTGGTGACATTGACAACCACATACCAAGCATGCCTCCAAACCTGTCAACTCTTTCCTTACCAAAGGTTTAATGAATATGTCTACCATATTTCTTTTGTGTTGATCCAAAATTACTGCTAAAAAATGCTTCATTACACTAACTCAAATTTATAAACAAAGATTCTCAATTTTCCTGCAATTTGGTTAAAAATTGGCTTAATGAATAAAAAATCAGCATTTTAAAGAACTACAATTGAGAATAGAACAAAAATAATCATAGGCAATACTTAGGAAATTGATAATGGAGTTCACCCATATAGATTACGTGTCCAGGATTGCTTCAAAAGATGAACCAAACTATTAAAAAAGATGCAAGATACATCATTACACCTCTTTACATCAAATAATGGCCTTAAATCTACAAAAGCAATTGCCAGTGTTTAGGAAGAAAATAGCACAGGTCTCCCAACTTTCAAAAGCTTCTTCTCACAATATATGAACAAAAACTTGCCTATAGGTGTAGCTGCGAGTGAAATTGCATTGAAATTGTAGGTGTGAGGTTGCTTAGAGTTGCACAATATGAGAGGTGCAAATTTGAGAGATATGGCATTTGGGCGTGGTACTTGAGTTCTCTAGATAAACATAGGGTCATGTTTATATGGTACGATTGTAGATGTTTGTTGCTTTCAAATTTCATTTCTATGAACTCCAATTAAAAATAAATCTTGAAACGAACTAATAGTCTAGTGCAATGTTATAAACTTTAAATTAGCCATTATTGCTTAGAGGGATGAGGATATATTTGTAATTGTGAAGGTGTACGAAGAGACACCAATGCATTGAATTCAATTATGCAAACTAGGTGGGTAGAAGGGGTAGGTATAAAGAATATTATGATCCTCAATTCGCCAATACTTTAAATTAAAACAAATATAGACATAGATAGGGACAAGAACGGAGCCCACGAGTTTTGGTTGCGTAGAAGGGAACCATTTCCATGAAAAAATATTATTAAATTTGGTCACGTAGTGCCCTCTAGTTTGTGTGGTTGTGGAGTTTTCTATTGGCAATTGTCCTTGTACATATCTATAGCTTCAAGATATTAGGTTCTCTGGCTTTGTACCATCTCTCAAAGCCTTGAGATTCTCGACTCTAGGATCCACTGTATCTACCTAGTTCCCTAAGTTTCATTTTGAGAAGTTGGGCTTGTACATTAATTGACTAAATCTGAAGTGCCCCAGAGTAGGGATGTTAGGGTAGGAATCTAATAAGGAATTTGTATGCCTCACCACAACCCACCTGAGGATCAAATCCAATCCTTACATTTTTTCCATTCCCAATTTTCCATAATAGTGAATTCCCTATCAAAGGAAAAGCTAATACAATAGCCTTCCATACTAGTGAATTCCCTATCAAAGGAAAAGCTAATACAATGGCCTTCCATACTCTTGATACATTGTGAATGTTCTTAGATGGATTCTTGGTCTACTCAACTATAGCAAATTCAATAAATTTATGGGTTATAACGAACTCCATACCCTCTTATTAAATATAAGCTTCCATAAGCCCTTGGACACTAGGGCCTTTCCATAGTGATGAATGCTCTCAGGGCCCCAACCACCTAAGTCTTTGGGCTTTGCAATGGTATACCATTCAACTATAGGAATACCCTCATTCTCTTTTTTCTCAGGCCATAGGAAGTTAAAATTGACTTTCCTAATTTTCTCCAAAAACCCTTTGGGAATAAAGGCCAAGGCATGCCAATAAATTAGAATGGCCTCCAACATAGATTTGACCAATATGAGTCTCCAACCCCTTCATAACAATATATTGCACCATAGATTCATTATGCTCTATACTCTAGATGTTAACCATTTCCAATCACTAATGCCATACTCATTGGGCTTAAGATATAAAACTAGATACTTAAAACTTATTTGAATGTCAATCTACTGAAATGGAAAAACTGTAGCATTATCCTTACTTGATCGTCTTCCATCCCATTCAAGGAGATAGAACAATTATGAACATTGACCCTCGTCCTACAAGCAATCTAATAGAGATCTAATATTTCTTTCAATTTATATGCATCTCTCCTTGATCCATCACAAAATAAAAGCACATCATCAACAAAAAGAAAATGAGAAAAAAACAATGATCTACCCAACTCTACACCTTTGAGTGTTCTTGATCTTGCCTCTATTAGATCCCTACTGAGTTTTAGCTACAATTATAAAAAAGGAGAGCTAACAAGGGGCATCCTTGTTTGAGACCACTTGAGGGTCTGAAAAAATTGGAAGTTGAGCCATTGATTAAAACTACAAAGGAACCAAGGACAAATAGTTAATTATCCAATTTAAAAAGTGAACACTAAACCCATTGTGAATCAACATGAGCCTCAAATACATCTGACTTTCTTGATCATAATCTTTTGAAAGGTCCAAGTTGAGCACCATGGTTGTTAGCTTCTTAGATTTAATAGTATGCATACCTTCTTGAGATACTACTATTGCATTGTGGATTTTCCTACCATCACTTTTAGATAGCCATAAAACTTCTCCAGTATGTTGACCCGATTGCTAAAAGATAAATGATTTTAAAATACAAATATCCAAATCCTAAATGCAACCATAATTCGAACAATAAAATGTGGTCCTATACTAATCACTTAGCTAGGCCTCATTCCAAAATTGTATGACCTAGTTATAGCCATTTGAAAGATCTATATGCATTACCAGGGAAAGAAAGTTGCATGATTGCGTTTCAAGTATTGAAACCATGCTTGCTAGAAACCATGAGCCATGAATGATGTTTTCGGTATTGAAAATTCAATCAAAACACGTTGTATCATTTCAATGATTGTAGGTACCACCAAATAGGTACTTGTCAGATCAATCTTCATCAAGTGAGGAAGATAGACTAGAAGAGGTTGAAAGCGAGATGTCTAATACAACATCTAACAGGTCAAGATCAACTAGAGGTGAAAAGGTAAGGAGAATATTTCGTAGACGCATGGAACTTTTTGTTTCTGAAGGAGGATCATGTGGTTATGATAACGAGTGCATAGGTGACATTGAGTTGCCCTTGAGGTATAGGCATCTTGTCAAACGATGCCTACCCAAGGAGCTACCCCAAGTGGACACTGATTTCTTCCTCAATGGGAGGACTTATCTCATTGCTCCATCCTCTTTACATGGACTGGGGCTATTTTCCATGGATGGCATAAAGGTGTCATATGGTAGTGAAATTGAATTGATGGAGTATGTCGGTACATGCTACAAATACAATGATTGGTTGTTATTGGTCCGATATACAGGAAGTATGCGGACATACGGAGTGGCAGCCAATTATTGTCAACTACTGGACAACAGTTTGCACAAAGGAGCAACTGTGTATATTGATGGAAGGCCAAAAGCTTCAGGGAATATCGTAGGGTTTATAAATAGCACACGACTAGGGTCAACACATAAGCTACCCAATTGCTTCTTTGAGGGGCGTGAAGGAAATTGTGTATTTGTATGTGCAACAAAGTCAATAGCTGCAGGTGAAGAGTTGTTGATCAATTACGGTTTGAATCAAATAGATGCGGGGGTTGCTATTATGGGGGTAAGTTTTTGATACAACATTTAACTCAACCTTTGATTGATGACTTGTTATTTTTCTCTTGCATCAAGTTTATTTATGTCATGCTTTTTATAATATACACATGGTTAATTATATGTGATGCTTTTTATAATATACACATGGTTAATTATATGTCATGCTTTTCATTAATCACGTTTAATAGAGATTGTTATATATGTAATTTTCATTTTTAATATGTCTTAATTCTTATATTGTGGCAGGGTGATCGTGGCCATATGCCAGAAGCTGGCCGTGGAAAGTCACCAATGGTGACGGATGAGGTAAATGTTAGTTTAATAGTACCTAATAGCATCAATGTAATAGTAACCACAACTCATGATTATATTACATTTGTTATCATTTGACATTTTTTTTTATATTGAGCTCAAAATTTCAATATGATATCATTCTTATTGTATTGTGGCAGGGGGTCAGTACTATGACCACACCTAGAGCTTCAGGACAGGTAAAGTTGACTCTCATAGTAACAATAAAGTTTTTTTTATATTAAAAAAGTTTATTATACATGGTTCAATTTTTAGTTATCGATATTAATATGTCTTGCTTATTGTATTGTGGCAGGGTGACCGTGGGAAGCCACCAATGTCGTCACATCAGGTAAATGATAGCGTAATAATACTTTTTTTTGTTATTATATGCATTATATATTTTTTACGTGATTTTTTTATTGACGTTCGCATAGCACACCACATCAAGGTGATGAAGTAGGGATACATTATTCAACTGACCCAATGCTTACTGTGAAAATGGCTTTGAATAAATGCAATGACAAACTTCTTGAACTGATTTTAATCGATCCACTGACTGAAGAAATACAAGCAAAAATTGATGAATTGGAGAGAAAGATAAAAAAATACGCGGTAAGTGGCATCTTTCAAAGTTTTTACGAACTACATATATTCATTTATGATATTTTAGTTCTCTTTTTTTGATATGTTCTAATCAATTGAAGTTGGATTCCTTAGAGTTATTTGGAGCCAAAAAACGTGTGTGAAAAACATACTGCAGAGGGTGGTATAGTTAGTAGCAAAGCTTCAACGCTTCGTAGATATACCGTACCAACGAGGCTTTTTTCCACTCCTATAGAAGAGTGCACTTTAGATGCCACGCTCTCAACAGATGTTGGAGGTGAAGATAGCTTTTCAAACACCGCTACTCCACATGATGATAGAGAGGACCATAGCACCGATTGTGATAGTTGCTATCCTGGCTCAATGCGTGTGGTTAGTAAGGGATCATTGCCAGTTAGCTTCTTGGTGGACGAAGAGTGTATTCCAATCAAGATACTGAATATTGCAGGTATTATTTAATTTATTATGTGTTTTTTATTCATGTAATTCTAAGCCACATTACTCAACCTAGTTTTAATTAATTATCATATGTTTTTTGAAGGAAATAATGTCTTTTATAAGAACCTGCATGAAAAGGCCTTAGAGATTTTTGGGCCCACCATTTGTACACGGTGGAATGCCCAAAATGACAAATTGAAAGATGATTTGTTGAACCACATGGTCAGCTTGTTTGGTGAAACCTTCAACAAAAAAGGTGTCACCGCAGCAGCTGGCTTAAATTTGAAATATGTCAGGGCAGATTATAGGGACAATCTGCAAACTAACCACAAGTATGAGCATCCTCTGATGGTTACAGAAAAGGAGTGGAAGGCGCTCATGGAGGATGCAAAGGAGCAGGTAGCAAGAAAACAAGGAAAGACTAAGCCAATTGGTTCAAGAAGGTATGGCACATATCATATTTTTTTTAAACTTCCAAATATATTTAAGTTGTAATATCTAACGTATTTGCAACGTTTCATAGGCTCCTCGACACATCTAAAGCAACAAAGGAAAGAATGGAAAAACATGGGCAACACAAATTGGTCCACGGTGGATATCAAAAGCTAAGGGCACGAATTGTAAGAATCATTTGATCATTATATGTAGCCAACAATTAATTGAACAATTAATTGGTTTTTCTAACAAGCACTTTACATGGTGTTATGCATTGCAGGGAAATGCTTTTTTTGATGAAGCCATTGAGGAAGACTTGAAGCTTGGCTTAAAGTATGGTTATCAACATGTGCTGGAACGTCAAAAAAGCATGGGGCAAACCCCAATTTCCCCATCGATTGACTCTCAGGTAAATAAAATCAATAAGGAAATCATTAAAATGAACTTGCGTAATCTATCCATGAATGATTACATTGAAAAATGAGTGTCTTTTTTTGTTTTCAGTGTGAGACCAACAAAAGCAGCGAGGCTAGCGGTACCGAACCGGTACCACAAGATGGTGGTGAGCTGCCTAGCCATTTAGGTATGTATGCTATAAAAAAAATGTATTCAATATGATTTTAAATACACAATTGATGACGTTTACTAATTAAAATTTTTCTATAAATGGCAGAGCATGTACCTTCTCATGCTCATTCGGGAGAGGAACAAATGGGAGAGGCAATGAACACTCTAATTGACTCGGCTAGTCAGCCAGCAGGTAAAGATAACTGTAATGAAATTGAAAATATTGAAAAATGTATATCAATAATAACTACGCACTTATATCTATATAACTGTAATGGTTTTTGCAGATGATGCCCTTGTCCGTCCACCTCCACCCCCTACTAATCGACGTACCAAAAGTATGGTGTGGGAGTACTTATCCACACAATCAATGGAAAAAGAGGGCACAAAAACTACAACGGGGAAAGACCCAGAAGATGAAGCCACCCTCTTACAATTTATGAGAAAAAAACAAAAACAAAAAAAAATGTAGTTGTAAACTTTTAAGGTTTTTATTTAACTGAGTGAAGCCATGAACTCTTTTCAGTTTTGTAACAAGTTTTTTGATCTAGTCAAGGCCACTAAGTTTTTGATCAGTTTTGTACCTTCTGAAGAGCGAATTCGTGTATATAGAGATTGAGACCTCTCCAAATTCAACACTGATTTTGTTATAAGGCCAATAGATTTTGCTATTTGAATTTTAATAAATATGGCCCTAAATTTCCTCCTGGTTCTCTGCAGTTTTCTTTCTACTGTTTGTGTCCTCTATGTGCTTTCATTGCGAGCCATTACTTTGCATTGAAAATTGCCACTCGACATACAAAAGAGCTAATAAAATAAGGTCTAGCTTTCCAGCACATAGAACAAGAGTCACAAAACATCAAGATCCATAAATCAGGTCACTGATGAAATGAACCTATATTAGTGGGGTGTCATGATGATCATTGGGTGTGGGTGATGGTATGCTTTTTCCAAATGTTCATTGAGAGAAGGTACTTAGACTTCTTAGTGTGGCCTGTAGCAATGCTGCACATACACTTAGACCACCTCTTTTCTATTACAAGTTCCTTAGTCACCACGTATGGTGATTTTTTTTCAAAAATAATCGAATTTGATCCAATCTCAAGCATTGGTTTATTGATTGGTGAATATCATTGGCCATGCATAATTTTGTAAAGTTTCAAAAATAAATGTTAAGATTTGTTTTTTTGTATGTATTTATATAATTGAGTTTTGACATTAATTTGACAAGTTTTTGGGTCAAATTTGAAGTTATAACTTAAAAGAGATTTGTATTTGTTTTTTATTTGAAGATATGAAGTTATAATGTAATTCACTTAGTTGTCTTTATTGAACTTAATGGTTAAATTTTATCATATCTTTTTGCATGAGTGAACTTTTTTAGCATTTCAGTGTCCCTAATTTGAACATGAACAGGAACCAAGTGATTTAGATTACAACATTACAAGTTATACATGGTTCCGATTGGAGTTCCTAGGGACAACAGTCATAGAAGCTGGAAGGCCAAATGCCATGTTTACTTGGATTCTTCTCCTGCACTTGTGCCCCTAGTTTTTTTATACTCTATCATGTAGTCTTATGGCCTTCATATTTTCATGGTACTCTAGTTTCCGCAAATGTGCATTGCAGCTTCTATGCCCTCGCAATGTTGAGTTGTCAGTCTTATAATTTTGTAGTATGAATATTCATCTTTCCAACTTGGGTTGTTGGTCTGTTGGTTTCTCTTTTGCTTGTGCATTAAGTGTGTCAACTTTGCAACCTTGGATTGTAGTCCCAAACAGCACTGGAACTTGACTCTTCATCTCTTCAATAACCTTGGGGTTCTTGGTGTTGCATTCTTCATCTGATCTACAACTTCATCTTGTGATGCTTCACACACCTTGCTGCTTGGGGTGGTGGCTTTTCAGCTTCTGCACACTTGTGTGATTCTTTGGTCAGATTTGATTATCTGACTCAGACCATCATAGCAACATGATATTCCCAGAAGAGTCATATTTGGTTGAGCACGTATAAATTTATAATGGATGGATATCTATGGTAGTAAATTAGTAATAGCAACCACCTTTTCTTTTGTGGTGTTTTTTTCCTTTTACAATGGCAGTATCCATTGATAACTGTGAATTTTTTATTAGAATTTTCAGCTCCTGCACACTTCTGTGATTCTTTGGTCAGATTTGATTATCTGACTCAGACCATCATAGCAACATGATATTCCCAGAAGAGTTGTATTTGGTTGAGCATGTATAATGGATGGATATCTATGGTATTCATAGCAACCATATTTTTTTTGTATTGTTTTTTTCCTTTTATAATGGCAGTATCCATTGATGACTGGATATTTTATTAGACTAATAGAACCAAGAAAGAATATTGTTTTCTCCTCTTTTCTCTAGTGCAGTCCAGGTCCTTCCCTAGTTCTTCCAGTTGGCATTCTATAGACTCTATACTGAGTTTTCTCCATTTGGCCTTGGATGTTATGAGAGATGGATCTAGCGATCCTTGAATTACATCATTATTTATATTCCAGTTCCTGGATCCATCCCCACTGCTCTTCTCCAGGAGCAGCGGCCTGCTATCAGAGTTTAGGTTTTTTCAGACCTAAACTTAGATTGATACTTCACTTTATGTATCTTGTTTGTTTTTTATAGGAATCGTTTTGAGGCTTCTACTTTGGAGTGACATCATTGTATCTGGTAGTTGATAAAGATTAAAATACACCTAAAAATTGGATGATTCTAAGCAGCATACGTTTGAATACATTTTTCAAGTTTGCTGAAGTGCTTTTAGCTTTTCACTGCTTCCCGATGAACCATTTTGTGGGCATTAATGATAAGATGGGCATAAGGAAAAACGATGTGGATATGGACCTGGACCCACAATTTACAACTTGGGAAGCGGGATCAGTGGAGGGTTTCCAAGCCTGCACGTCTAAATGTTGGCTGGTAGCTTCCTTTAGGGATCAGGAATCCTCATAGTGTCTTGTTGAGTTAATGCAGAAAGTGCACCCTGCTTCTGGCTGCAGGTTTTGCAGTGGAGCAGTAAAGTAGGTGGATAGACTGTTGTGGAATGGCAAACTCCACAACAATCCAAGGGGATCTTCATTGGGGATATCAAGCTTGGATACAGTTTGAACGACTGTGCTTGACTTCTTCCTATTATTCAGGCAGTAAGTGGAAAGAATACAGCTTCCGCAGAAAACTTGTACATTCAATAAAATAGAGTTGTAGATGATACAAGAGGAAAACTCTTAACCCGTGGAAGAGATGAAGATCAGGGTCAAAATAAAATGGTGTAATGAGTTAGAAATTCTGGGAAAAGGATCCAACATATTTTGGTGTATTTGCAGATTCTGGGCAGAGTCTAATGTTATCATAGCAATGAAGTGTGAAGAGTCCTTCATTCTCCTACCTCGTGGGAAATCATTCTCTCATTTTCATTCTCATTCTCACCATTGTTGTGTTGATTCTCTCCACAAAACTCCATGCTACATTCTCCATTGGTTACTCAATGATCCAAATTTGAAAATGACCAAAATGAGCACTATGAGGAGTAATTTGCAGAGCTTGGATGAAAGATAGGTAGGCTGTAGATGAGCATAGAGACTGGGAAGTTAGGAAGCTTTCCCCCACTACATATTACTACTCATTGGCTGCTTGAGAGCGCAATGCTGCACATACACTTAGACCACCTCTTTTCTATTACAAGTTCCTTAGTCACCACGTATGGTGATTTTTTTTTCAAAAATAATCGAATTTGATCCAATCTCAAGCACTGGTTTATTGATTGGTGAATCTCATTGGCCATGCATAATTTTGTAAAGTTTCAAAAATAAATGTTAAGATTTGTTTTTTTCGTATGTATTTATATAATTGAGTTTTGACATTAATTTGACAAGTTTTTGGGTCAAATTTGAAGTTATAACTTAAAAGATATTTGTATTTTTTTTTATTTGAAGATATGAAGTTATAATGTAATTCACTTAGTTGTCTTTATTGAACTTAATGGTTAAATTTTATCATATATTTTTGCACGAGTGAACTTTTTTAGCATTTCAATGTCCCTAATTTGAACATGAACAGGAACCAAGTGATTTAGATTACAACATTACAAGTTATACATGGTTCTGATTGGAGTTCCTAGGGCCAACATTCATAGAAGCTGGAAGGCCAAATGCCATGTTTACTTGGCTTCTTCTCTTGCACTCGTGCCCTTGGTTTTTTTATACTCTATCATGTAGTCTTATGGCCTTCATATTGTCATGGTACTCTAGTTTCCGCAAATGTGCATTGCAGCTTCTATGCCCTCGCAATGTTGAGTTGTCAGTCTTATAATTTTGTAGTATGAATATTCATCTTTCCAACTTGGGTTGTTGGTCTGTGGGTTTATCTTTTTGCTTGTGCATTAAGTGTGTCAACTTTGCAACCTTGGATTGCAGTCCCAAACAGCATTGGAACTTGACTCTTCATCTCTTCAATAACCTTGGGGTTCTTGGTGTTGCATTCTTCATTTGATCTGCAACTTCATCTTGTGATGCTTCACACACCCTGCTACCTAGGGTGGTGGCTTTTCAGCTTCTGCACACTTGTGTGATTCTTTGGTCAGATTTGATTATTTGAATCAGACCATCATAGCAACATGATATTCCCAGAAGAGTCGTATTTGGTTGAGCATCATAGCAACGTTCCTTTTGAGCTCGTGCTATGCAGTGGAGCAAACCACAATGAGATTGTCATCTGGTGGATAGTTTAGTATTTGTTGAAGTAAAAGATCAGTTTTTTTATAATTACATAACTAGAAAGGAGTATAATTGGGTTCCAATTTCTTTCATCATCGAAAGCCCCCTTACAACTCTGTTATGAAGTTGTACAATACAAATTGTTTAAAGCCTATCCACCATCCATAAAGGGGTTACAACCTTGTCCAAATGGTGCTTGGACAGTGACAACAACAGCATCCCATGGGTTTTTAGCCTTGGCCACTTAGAATATCCTTCTGTCAAACACCTGGTTGATCATACCAATCACCTCCTAGGATCAGGAGTTCATTAATGGCACACCCGTCAATGTGTTTATGGTGACCTGTTGGCAGGCTATCTGGCATATCTGTCACATATAATATAGCATAAATGAAATGATCAAATGTTCTTACATTTATAGATATATAAAAATTAAGAAGGTCGAAGTTGTGTACCCGTAACATCCTGGGATGCCCTTGCGAAGTTTTGTGGTGACCACATGTAATAGCGCCCTGGGAGATCCTACAGGTCAGAGTTGTGTACCTGTAACATCTTGGGATGCTCTTTCGAGGTTTTTTGGTGGGGGTGACATGTAATAAGTCCTAGAGATATGGACAAGATGAAAAAGGCCTCAGATGCTCTTTAGGGTTATTGCTAGTCAAGAGACTCTTTTAAGGTTTTGTGATAGTCACATGTAATTTGTGCCCTGGGAGATACGAAAGGTTGGAGTTGTGTACTCGTAACATCCTGGGATGCTCTTTCGAGGTTTTGTGATGCACATAATTAGTCCTGAGGATTCCACAGTATGGCCAATGATGATTAAGACCTGCAGGTGGTGGGCCTACACCCAGTATGAAAAAGGACTGGCTTTGTAGAACTTCCTATGATGAGTAGATTCAGAGATTGATTGAGATAGCAGCAGCAATGATGATGACAATAACTCGATGACGATTATCCAGTGACGATGATCCAAAAAATAAGACTTGTGTCGAGAAATACCTTCCTAGTTAAGAGGGAGTGTTGATGTATATGTAACTTTGGAATGTATTTCATATATGTATATTGTATTCCTATAGAGATGTTATTATTCCTCTATACAGAAGTGTTTGTATTCCTATAGAGATGTTATTATTCCTCTATATGGAAGTGTCGTCATTTATATTGTAAGTGTCGTAACTTATACTTGATGGGTTATTAGACCACCTTGTTTGGGTTGGCCCTGTATAAGTCATGTGGGTCGAAGTGTTATTAGACCACCCTATTGGGGGTCAGCCATGTGGGTCAAAGGGTTATTAGACCACCCTATTGGGTGTCGGCCCTATCAGTATTATGTTATGTGGTTAAGTTAAGGCCGATCTAGTAAAGGTTATTAGGCAAGTCAAGTCAAGTATAAATAGAGTGCGGGAGGCACTCTATTTGATCATTCACTTCTCACTCATGCAATCATGAGAGATTGGTGCAATAGTGGAGGAGGAGAAGCTGCTGCTAGGAGGATTATCTCTTATGCTTGGGTTGTATCATTTCTCTATCTATCTCTGAGGAAGTTGTGGGGTTTTTCACCTTTATGGTTTTCCTCACGGAAACTCAGTGTGTCTCTTAACTCATGTGATTGCTTGTGCTTGCTTGTTATGATTGATAGGCTATAAATGTTCTTCTCTCAGTAAAGATCCTAGATCAGATTGAAGTAAATTCTGAAAAACTAACATGGTATCAGAGCTAGCCTGAAAGAAGGCATGGTATGGCATCTATGGCATTTGTTGTACTTGTGAAGCTAGGGCTTGATATAGCAAAAACCAGTCATCATAGAACTTTCTATTTAAATACATTTCGGTATGGTTTCAAGATATGAAAATATTAGAGGTCGGAGATAAGATCTCCATGTACGTTGTGTCCAAAGGACAACCTCTAATTCATTGTACTTTGAGATTTATGATCTGTACAATATTGGGTTTCCGCCTCTTCCAGATCTGAGTCATAAACAGGTGACCTAGGAAAAAAGGTCACAAATTGAGCTAGGAAATGGACTGTACTTTCATAGGTACATTTTTTAGAGGCCGAAATTGAACTAGTGACACATGGCACTCCGTACAAGTTCGCTGTCCTGTTTTATCCCATAAATAAGTCACATTGCGACACTTGGAATAACTCTCTCTCAGAGAATCCATTTGAGGTCATACCTATGGGGTTGGAAATATGACAGGTCATGCTATCACAGGAACATTTTTTAGACCTTGTGGATCGAAAAGTTCGGAGTTACACCAGAAACAATAAGGTGCATATTTATGTCAAAACAAAATTATTTTTGAACACCTTCATTCATGGCTTCGGGAATTTAGGGTTTTGGAGAAAGTTGGAATTTTTGTAATCGGAGACCACGGCTGGGTGCTACTCATGAAAATCGAAATTTAGAGACCAAGATCATATTTTTTGGTTGGGCAGAAGGCCAGGCTTGATCAAACCCCAGTTCGGGACTTTGATCGGAAAGATGGAAAATTAGGGCTTCTGCAAAAATTGGAATTTTGGAAATCTGTGACCATGGCTGGAAGCTCCTCAGAAAAGTTGAAGCTTAGAGATTTGAATCAAAACTTTTGGTTGGGGGAATATTTGGGAAATTCAAACCCTAATTCAGGGTCCTCCCTAGTGATTCTGGAAATCTAAAAGGCAATTTTGAAGGGTGAAACTTTGTAGTTTTCAAATTTTGAGTATACCAGCTTGACCAGCGCAGAAAGGCACATCTTTCTATCCTTTCAAAAGTTTGAAATTCAAAATATGAATTATTAGGGTTTCTTTGACAAACCCTAATCTAGCTCCAGATCCAATTTCTGCAAATCAAGTGGATTAGGTTAATCCTAGAAGAGAATGGATTGGTCACCTGCATAAGTGAAGAAGTTCTTGTTTCAGAGGGAGATGAGGCTAAATCCTTACATAAGAAGATTACAAGAAATCTTGACAGGTATGACTTATAGGTATGTTTCGAATTCTATTCATGGTTAAGTTTATGATATGTTTGTCTTCATATCATTACAGTTAGTACAATCTTGATTAATTACTAGACTTGTCGTACCACCTTAATAGAATTATGAATACATGATAGAAGATATTCATTGATTAAGGTTTTGACACTTATGATTGCACTAATACATTGTGATGTTGTATGAGGTTTATGTTGTTTGCTAACATGAAAGGTACACCAAGAAAGAAAAATCATGTTCTACTTCAAGAACATATGATATGGTAACATGAAGACAAAGATTCATCAATTATAATGGATCACATAGAAGATCTACTTATGAGGTATGTATAACTTGGTTCTACAATGGTTAACTTATGAGACATGCAGGTTACTAGAACAAGTCATTGAAGAGAACCAGAAGACATCATGCGGGTATGTTAGACATAACTAACATCCAGGTATGTTTTTCCTATATCAAGTTAGAATCTTACCTTGTGTTAGGATCACTTATATAAGTATAATTGGGATGATTGGTTATGTTTATTCATAAAGTTAGAAATGTAAGTAATCAAGGGTTTATGCATATTATGTCTCTTACCTTGATTTATGATATGACTAACCAGAAAAGTCCTTTGGTCAAATAAGAATATGCATGAGCAAAAGAAGTATTCCCTAAAACCTTGAATACTAATGTTTATTATCTGTGTTTGAAATTATCATGACTATACATGTTTAAGATTATTGTGTTTTGATAGTATTACGATTATACTAAAGAATATGTGATTATGTATGAGACCTCGATGATAACACAATGACGATACTAATAAGCATGCATAGTGATTAAGGATGGATATAAGTTCAAGGACAGGTAATCCAGGAAGCAAAGATCAAGAGGGAGCACACTTCAGTAGTTTTTGCAAGGATGTAGATATTCAGAGGGAGTTGACCACTTCTCACAATCCACATCAGAATGGAGTTGCAGAAAGGAAGCAAAGACTGAGAGGGAGTCAACCCAACAAACAAACAAAGATAAGTATTTGAATTATCTAATTATCCCATCGCATTTAATTTGATCTTTTCTTGAATTATGAGAGTTGTACGGACTATATCATCATTATTAAAACAAACCCTATCAGTTATTGCGTTAGGGTTCATTACGAGAGTTGTCCCGAGTCCTAACAATATCATGATTATTAAAATGAACCCTAGCAATTAATGCGTTAGGGTTCATCCACCCACAGAGAGGCATAAATCCTTTTGGGTAATCTAGTATTATGAATAGATCACCTTTCCAACTAAGAAGGAAGAAAAAGTAACAGATAACTTGTTCCTAGCACTCAACTTGTGACCTATTGGTGTTCACCAGCCACAAGTTAAGTCGTTGTACTAGTTGAATATGCAATATTAAAACCTAAAAAAACTGAATATGATTATTAAGCTGCACACAATTCTTTCTCAGAATGTTGTAAGCTACCAGGATTACACAATTATCTTAATAGATAATATATATATATTTATAATTGAATTGATGTCTTTTACAATGAGATAAATTACAATTTATAGTAAGACGTATGTGAAAGGTCATATCCTTTTAATAAGGAGGCGACTCTTAGCCTAATTGACCTAACTACTAATTATTAATAGCAATATACACTATTAGGTATATTGCAAGTCATCCTGCTCTGAAAAGATTCGTCCATGCCACGAATAATGGTGCCATGGTTTAGCAATTCTTGAAATAATTGGTCGCATTTCCATTCAAATCTTCTCATGCATATGATTCTGTAGATAAATGCATAACAACTATATGGAGTATTTTTCTGAGCTTCTAATCTAATGGTGTTCTTTTTCTCTTCTAAGTTGATGTAGATTTCTGATATTTCTGCATGCTTTGATCTGGTTTTATTATCTGTAGCAGCAACTAGTAATAATGTACTTACTTCATTGGATGATGAGCTTATCTTTAGTTGTTCCCTGAGAACCTTTCGATATTGAGATTCTAGGACATCTTGATTTGCGACTACTGATAGAATGTCCATCTCATCATTTGTCGCAGCATCTTCTGGGTTTCATTTTTCTACACTATCATGATTAAGGTCATATTCGACACTTTTATTTTCATTATTGCATTCTTCTACAAATTCAATTCTCTCATAATTGTTGTTAACATTGATTTTATTGACTTCCTCGATTTTTACGACATCATTATTTACTTTACAATTGATATTGACATTATGATTGTCAATATCATCTTGATCTTCCATATCCTTGTCTTCTACCTCTTCTGTTTTATTGTCCTTATCATCGACTTCCTTAACAAGTCCTTGTTCTGGAGTTTTACTAGACAATTTTATAGGTTTTTCAGCCGACGTGTTAATGTGCCTTACTTCCCTACCTTGTAATAAGCCACAACGAACTTCTGGTAGGCGTGCGTACTTTTTACTAAGTATCGCATTTTGAGGTTTGTAGTTGGGATGTCTTTTCTTATCCCACTTGGTGTCTAGTGGTATGGATCTTTTGTGAGGGGGGGTATAAGGAGTCAGTTGGCCAGGATTCGTTTCCTTCCTGGGGGGTAGTAGCGATTTAATATTCATCCCTACTTGAATACATAGGAGTCACAGTAGTCCCTTGTTCCTCTTGACTTGGTAAATCGAGAGTCATAGTTACTTCTTCTGTCGTGGGTGTAGATCCTAGAACTTCCTGACCTCAGAACT
The DNA here is from genome assembly GCA_027924585.1 of Larix kaempferi. Taxonomy (NCBI): domain Eukaryota; kingdom Viridiplantae; phylum Streptophyta; class Pinopsida; order Pinales; family Pinaceae; genus Larix; species Larix kaempferi. Next base: position 3,398,738 of record BSBM01001114.1, on the reverse strand, counting down.
TGGAAATAATAACAACTTCTTCATTTATGGTCGTAGTCCCTTCTTCTGACATGGGTGTAGATGCAGTTTCCATCTTTCCTTGACCTGGGAATTCGGGAGTCACTACAGCTTCTTCTTGACGTTGTGTTATCGTCAACTTCAATTCCTTAACTAATTTAATAATGTCTTCATTTCCACTTTTTATTTCTTCATGTTGGTTTCTTTTTATTTACTTAGCCTCAATCCTTTTTATATCTTCCACTTCAATTCTTTCATCTCTTTGAGGTTTGTGGAATGGGGTAATAATGATTTTATTAAATGACCAGAACATAGTGATCCCAATTTAAAAATCTTCAAAAAATTCGATTTTAAAACTATAGTGATCCCAATTTATTATTAAAACTATATATGATCCGGATTTATGTGGGAACGAAACAAAAGATAGCATATACAAAATCATATACAGAGATATATTGCAAATAAAATAGTGATACAGTAAACACATTCTATTAAATAGCGGAAATAGAACAGACTGTAAAATACAATAGTTAGAATGGTGGTAGCTATCTCTGAGAAGAGATGTGGCCGCTATGCTCATTCGTGCCAAGATGACTACAAAGAGAGGCCAAAAGGGCCTATTTATCATAAGCATGAGGGAAAGAATCCCAAACATCCGAAAACCTAACCCTAGAAGATGAACCGTCATAAAGTTTGTGGCCCCAGGGTGGTTAGTTGAACGATCAACTTCTCGGGGTCATAACTTTTGCATACGATCTCCATTTGGGGCACTCAGTAACCCGTTGGAAAGGTCTATCCGAGATTTACAACTTTCAAATGGGCCCAAATGCATGCCGATGGAAACCATTTCCTCTTGAAAATTGCCAAAAAATGTCGTTTAGGGCCTCAAAATGGCTCCGGAAGTTTAGGACCCAAAAAACTACAAAAAATAGTAATTTACCAAAATTGCCAGAAGACTGTTTTGAGCCAGTTGGAAGAGGTGGGCCGCCACCGATATCCACCTGGATCAATCCTCCCTCCTTAGGAAGCAATGGTCTCCATTGCGTTAAATCCCTTATCATATGTCGAGCTGTGTGTCGAGTTGAGCTCTTGGTGCGACATTTGCTGAAGTGGAAAGGTTGCCTTACTTTGACATCTTCAGAGGGTTGTAATTGTTGTTGATGGATGCGCCGGAGCTATTCAACAATTTTGCTTATTGTGGTATCCTTGGTATGCACCGGTGTGGATGGTTTCTTTTTGGAGGAGCACCTTGAATGCGTGGCCTTGCACTGTAGAGGTACCCGAATAGGCGATGCTGCACTAACTTTGTGTTTTTCTTGTTTCTTCTGAGTAAAAGGATAATCTGCAGAGGTTGTGGATGTCTCTATGATTTGATGTTCACCTTTAGTGGCATTTGCGAATAGGAAAAATTTCCCAGTGTGGGAGATTATCTTCCTGCCCTGCTTGGTTGGGGTAGGTGAAACTATCTCTGGTATCCGATAGAGTTGTCCTCCCAAAGTGACAATGACACTGCGAGGTCGGGATTCATATACAGCATGACGCTTCCACATATATGGCTGTCCTAAGAGAACATCACATACTTCGAGTGGGGCCACATCACATAATACCTCATATTTGAAGGTCTTGATGCCATATGGTAGGCGACATTGGTGACTGATACGGATCCTTCGTCCTTGGCTTAGCCATCCAATGGTGTATGGTTGTGGGTGTGGCGTTATTGGTAGCTCCAATCTCTTGATGACTTCTTCTGAGATCAGGTTCTTCTGGTTGCCGCTGTCCACAACAAAGTCTAGGGGAATTCCCTTCACCCACATCTATGAGTGGAAAAGGTGCTCCTCTGCCTCCGATTCTTTAGGTTCCTCTGGTTGAATCTGTGTGGTGGCGACAACGGCACTAGGTTCTGCATCAATGATTTGCTTTCCTTTTCGCGCGGCTGTGAAATTAGGTTCTGAGTCAGAATCAGAACTGGGATCTGATTCTGAAGCTTTGATCTTAGCCACCAATGACTGTTTTGAGCGACATTCATCAGTGTTGTGCCAGGGGATTTTGTGGAACTCGCACCACTTCCCGGTGTTCTTCTTTGTCTTTTCCTTACCCTTCTTCGCTTATGGTTGGGACTGGTTGTCCTTTCCCTGCCCCGTGTTCTGCGAGCCAGAGTTTCCCTTGCCCTGCTTTTGCGCAGGTCCGAAGTCACACTTGTTCTTTTGCTGAAATTTCTGCTCAATTTTGACAGCATATCGATAGGTGGATCCGAGTGAAGAGATTTCCAGGAAATCCATCTCTGTTCAGATGTACCGGTGTAGGCCACTACAATATTTCAGTACTAGGTGCCGCTCGAAGTCCTTGATACCTAGCTTTGTGCGCAAGGTGTGAAATTTGTTGGTGTACTCCGACACCGTTTGGTCCCTCTCTTGATGCAGAATGGTCCATTTTGTGTACTGGTCATCATAGTTTCCAATAGGGTAATATTGTTCCTTGACGACATCTATAAAAGAGGCCCAAGTGGGATTGGAATATTCAAACAATCCAGACTCGTCTGATGAGTTTTGCTCACAATAAGTTTACCACCAATTTTTGACATGGGGGACGGCCTTGAGGAGTGAAAAGACGATCTTTTCCCTATCGAAAAAAATTGTGGACAGAGAAATACCATTCTAGTAGATTCAACCATTTATCTAGGACATCGGCATCGATAGGGCCTTCAAATAAAGGAATATCAAAACTAACTTGTACCTTGAAGGGAGTCGTATCTCCGAAATGGCTGCTTGTTGAGGGTGCATTTGCCGCTGTTGGCATGCGTCGAAGGATCTCGATGAAATTATCCATCATCTCGTTCCTTTGTCGCGCGAGGGCTTCCTCGAGCAACAACTTGATAGGATCTACTGCTCCGTCGTCTCTCTTTTCTTCCGCCATGGGAGGCCGTTTGGGGCAGCGAGAGTGGTCTTCCCCAAGTGAAACTAGTTCGAGACCCAACTCTCTGTATCCTGACCTCGTCGGGGACATGCACCGAGAAACAATCAAAGAGCAGACCGCTCTGAAACCACTGATCCGGATTAATGTGGCAATGAAACAAAAGATAGCATATACAGGGTCATATAAAGAGATATATTGCAAATAACATAGTGATACAGTAAACACATATTCTATTAAATAGCGGAAATAGAACAGACTGTAAAATACAATAGCTAGAATGGTGGTAGCTATCTCTGAGAAGAGATGTGGCCGCTATGCTCATTCTTGCCAAGATGAATACAAAGAGAGGCCGAAAGAGCCTATTTATCATAAGCATCAGGAAAAGAAGCCCAAACATCCAAAAACCTAACCCTAGAAGATGAACCGTCATAAAGTTTGCGGCCCCAGGGTGGTTAGTTGAACAGTCAACTTCTCGGGGTCATAAATTTTGCATACGATCTCCGTTTGGGGCGCTTGGTAGCCTGTTGGAAAGGTCTATCCGAGATTTACAACTTTCGAATGGGCCCAAATGCATGCCGTTGGCATCTATTTGGTCCCCCAAATCTCCAAAAAATGTCGTTTAGGGCCTCAAAATGGCTCCGGAAGTTCAGGACCCGAAAAACTGCTAAAAATAGTAATTTACCAAAATTGCCAGAAGACTGTTTTGAGCCAGTTGGAAGAGGTGGGCCGCCACCGATATCCACCTGGATCAATCCTCCCTCCTTAGGAAGCAATGGTCTCCATTGCGTTAAATCCCTTATCATATGTCGAGCTGTGTGTCGAGTTGAGCTCTTGGTGCGACATTTGCTGAAGTGGAAAGGTTGCCTTACTTTGACATCTTTAGAGGGTTGTAATTGTTGTTGATCGATGCGCTGGAGCTGTTCAACAGTTTTGGTTGTTGTGGTATCGCTGGTATGCACCGGTGTGGATGGTTTCTTTTTGGAGGAGCACCTTGAATGCGTGGCCTTGCACTATAGAGGTATCCAAATAGGCGATGCTGCACTAGCTTTGTGTTTTTCTTGTTTCTGCTGAGTAGAAGGATAATCTGCAGAGGTTGTGGATGTCTCTATGATTTGATGTTCACCTTTAGTGGCATTTACGAATAGGGAAAATTTCCCAGTATGGGAGATTATCTTCCTGCCCTGCTTGGTTGGGTTAGGTGAAACTATCTCTGGTATCCGATAGAGTTGTCCTCCCAAAGTGACAATGACACTACGAGGTCGGGATTCATATACAGCATGACGCTTCCACATATATGGCTGTCCGAGGAGAACATCACATAATTCGAGTGGGGCCACATCACATAATACCTCATCGTTGAAGGGATTGATGCCATATGGTAGGCGACATTGGTGACTGACACGGATCCTTCGTCCTTGGCTTAGCCATCCAATGGTGTATAGTTGTGGGTGTGGCATTATTGGTAGCTCCAATCTCTTGATGACTTCTTCTGAGATCAGGTTCTTCTGGCTGCCGCTGTCCACAACAAAGTGTAGGGGAATTCCCTTCACCCACATCTGTGAGTGGAAAAGGCACTCCTCTGCCTCCGATTCTTTAGGTTCCTCTGGTTGAATCTGTGTGGTGGCAACAACGGCACTGGGTTCTGCATCAATGATTTGCTTCCCTTTTCGCGCTGCTGTGAAATTAGATTCTGAGTCAGAATCAGAACTGGGATCTGATTCTGAAGCTTTGATCTCAGCCACCAATGACTGTTTTGAGTGACATTCATCAGTGTTGTGCCAGGGGCTTTTGTGGAACTCGCACCACTTCCCTGTGTCCTTTTTTTTCTTTTCTTTACCCTTCTTCGCTTGAGGTTGGGACTGGTTGTCCTTTCCTTGCCCCGTGTTCTGCGAGCCAGAGTTTCACTTGCCCTGCCTCTGCGCAGGTCCGAAGTCACGCTTATTCTTTTGCTGAAATTTCTGCTCAATTTTGACAGCATATGGATAGGCGGATCCGAGTGAAGAGATTTCTAGGAAATCCATCTCTGTTCAGATGTACCGGTGTAGGCCACTGTGATATTTCAGTACTAGGTGCCGCTCGGATTCCTTGATACCTAGCTTTGTGCGCAAGGTGTGAAATTTGTTGGTGTACTCCGACACCGTTTGGTCCCTCTCTTGATGTAGAATGGCCCATTTTGTGTACTGGTCCTCATAGTTTCCAACAGGGTAATATTGTTCCTTGATGGCATCAATAAAAGGGGCCCAATTGGGATTGGAATATTCAAACAATCCAGACTCATCTGATGAGTTTTGCTCACAATAAGTTTCCCACCAATTTTTGAAACGGGGGACGGCCTTGAGGAGTGCAAATACGATCTTTTCCCTATCAAAAAAATTGTGGATAGATAAATACCCTTCTAGTAGATTCAACCATTTATCTAGGGCATCGGCATCGATATGGCCTTCAAATAAAGGAATATCAAAACTGACTCGTACATTGAGGGAGTCGTATCTCCGAAATGGCTGCTCGTTGCGGGTGCATTTGCTGCTATTGGCATGCGTCGAAGGATCTTGGTGAAATTATCCATCATCTCGTTCCTCTCTCACGCGAGGGCTTCCGCGAGCAACAACTTGATAGGATTTACTTCTCCGTCGTCTCTCTTTTCTTTCGCCATGGGAGGCCGTTTGGGGCGGCGAGAGTGGTCTTCCCCAAGTGAAACTAGTTCGAGACCCAACTCTCTGTATCCTGACCTCGTTGGGGACATGCATCGAGAAAGAATCAAAGAGCAGACTGCTCTGATACCACTGATCCTGATTTATGTGGGAACGAAACAAAAGATAGCATATACAGAATCATATACATAGATTTATTGCAAATAACACAGTGATACAGTAAACACATATTCTATTAAATAGCGGAAGTAGAACAAACTGTAAAATACAATAGTTAGAATGGTGCTAGCTATCTCTGAGAAGAGATGTGGCCGCTATGCTCATTCATGCCAAGATGAATACAAAGAGAGGCCGAAAGGGCCTATTTATCATAAGCATGAGGGAAAGAATCCCAAACATCCGAAAGCCTAACCCTAGAAGATGAACCGTCATAAAGTTTGCGGCCCCAGGGTGGTTAGTTGAACAGTCAACTTCTCGGGGTCATAATGCTTGCATACGATCTCCGTTTGGGGCGCTCGGTAGCCCGTTGGAAAGGCCTATCCGAGATTTACAACTTTCGAATGGGCCCAAATACATGTCGTTGGCAACCATTTGGTCCCCCAAATCACCAAAAAATGTCGTTTAGGGCCTCAAAATGGCTCCGGAAGTTCAGGACCCGAAAAATTGATAAAAATAGTAATTTACCAAAATTGCCAGAAGACTATTTTGAGCCAGTTGGAAGAGGTGGGCCGCCACCGATATCCACCTGGATAATTCCTCCCTCCTTAGGAAGCAATGGTCTCCATTGCGTTAAATCCCTTATCATATGTCGAGCTGTGTATTGAGTTGAGCTCTTGGTGCGACATTTGCTGAAGTAGAAAGGTTGCCTTACTTTGACATCTTCAAAGGGTTGTAATTATTGTTGATGGATGCGCTGGAGTTGTTCAAAAGTTTTGGTTGTTGTGGTATCGTTGGTATGGACCGGTGTGGATGGTTTCTTTTTGGAGGAGCACCTTGAATGCATGGCCTTGCACTGTAGAGGTACCCGTATAGGTGATGCTGCACTAACTTTGTGTTTTTCTTGTTTCTGCTGAGTAGAAGGATAATCTACAGAGGTTGTGGATGTCTCTATGATTTGATGTTCACCTTTAGTGGCATTTGCGGATAGGAAAAATTTCCCAGTGTGGGAGATTATCTTCCTGCCCTGCTTGGTTGGGGTAGGTGAAACTGTCTCTGGTATCCGATAGAGTTGTCCTCCCAAAGTGACAATGACACTGCGAGGTCGGGATTCATATACAGCATGACGCTTCCATATATATGGCTGTCCTAAGAGAACATCACATACTTCGAGTGGGGCCACATCACATAATACCTCATCTTTGAAGGGCTTAATGCCATATGGTAGGTGACATTGGTGACTGACACGGATCCTTCGTCCTTGGCTTAGCCATTCAATGGTGTATGGTTGTGTGTGTGGCGTTATTGGTAGCTCCAATCTCTTGATGACTTCTTCTGAGATCAGGTTCTTCTGGCTGCCGCTGCCCACAACAAAGTGTAGGGGAATTCCCTTCACCCACATCTGTGAGTGGAAAAGGCGCTCCTCTGCCTCCGATTCTTCAGGTTCCTCTGGTTGAATCTGTGTGGTGGCGACAATGGCACTGGGTTCTGCATCAATGATTTGCTTCCCTTTTCGCACGGCTATGAAATTACGTTCTGAGTCAGAATCAGAACTGGGATTTGATTCTGAAGCTTTGATCTCAGCCACCAATGACTATTTTGAGTGACATTCATCAGTGTTGTGCCAGGGGCTTTTGTGGAACTCGCACCACTTCCCGGTGTCCTTCTTTGTCTTTTCTTTACCCTTCTTCACTTGTGGTTGGGACTGGTTGTCCTTTCCCTGCCCCGTGTTCTGCGAGCCAGAGTTTCCCTTGCCCTGCTTCTGCGCAGGTCTGAAGTCACGCTTGTTCTTTTGCTGAAATTTCTGCTCAATTTTGACAGCATATCGATAGGCAGATCCGAGTGAAGAGATTTCCAGGAAATCCATCACTGTTCAGATGTACCAGGGTAGGCCACTGCGATATTTCAATACTAGGTGCCGCTCGGAGTCCTTGATACCTAGCTTTGTGCGCAAGGTGTGAAATTTGTTGGTGTACTCTGACAATGTTTGGTCCCTCTCTTGATGCAGAATGGTCCATTTTGTGTATTGGTCATCATAGTTTCCAACAGGGTAATATTGTTCCTTGACGGCATCTATAAAAGAGGCCCGAGTGGGATTGGAATATTCAAACAATCCAAACTCGTCTGATGAGTTTTGCTCACAATAAGTTTCCCACCAATTTTTGACATGGGCAACGGCCTTGAGGAGTGCAAAGACGATCTTTTCCCTATCGGAAAAATTGTGGACAGAGAAATACCCTTCTAGTAGATTCAACCATTTATCTAGGGCATCGACATCGATATGGCCTTCAAATAAATGAATATCAAAACTAACTTGTATCGTGAAGGGAGTAGTATCTCCGAAATGGCTGCTCGTTGAGGGTGCATTTGTCGCTGTTGGCATGCGTCGAAGGATCTCGGTGAAATTATCCATCATCTCGTTCCTCTGTCACACGAGGGCTTCCTCGAGAAACAACTTGATAGGATCTACTGCTCCGTCATCTCTCTTTTCTTCCTCCATGGGAGGCCATTTGGGGCGGCGAGAGTGGTCTTCCCCAAGTGAAACTAGTTCGATACCCAACTCTCTGTATCCTGACCACGTCGGGGACATGCACCGAGAAACAATCAAAAAGTAGACCGCTCTGATACCACTGATCCGGATTTATGTGGGAACGAAACAAAAGATAGCATATACAAAATCATATATAGAGATATATTTCAAATAACACAGTGATACAGTAAACACATATTCTATTAAATAGCGGAAATAGAACAGACTGTAAAATACAATAGCTAGAATGGTAGTACCTATCTCTGAGAAGAGATGTGGCCGCTATGCTCATTCATGCCAAGATGAATACAAAGAGAGGCCGAAAGGGCCTATTTATCATAAGCATGAGGTAAAGAATCCCAAACATCCGAAAACCTAACCCTAGAAGATGAACCGTCATAAAGTTTGCGGCCCCAGGGTGGTTAGTTGAACAGTCAACTTCTCGGGGTCATAACTTTTGCATATGATCTCTGTTTGGGGCGCTCGGTAGCCCGTTGGAAAGGTCTATCCGAGATTTACAACTTTCAAATGGGCATACAGACATGCCGTTGCAAACCATTTGGTCCCCCAAATCACCAAAAAATGTCGTTTAGGGCCTCAAAATGGCTCCGGAAGTTCAGGACCGAAAAAACTGCTAAAAATAGTAATTTACCAAAATTGCCAAAAGACTGTTTTGAGACAGTTGGAAGAGGTGTGCCGCCATCGATATCCACCTGGATCAATCCTCCCTCCTTAGGAGGCAATGGTCTCCATTGCGTTAAATCCCTTATCATATGTCGAGCTGTGTGTCGAGTTGAGCTCTTGGTGCGACATTTGCTGAAGTGGAAAGGTCGCCTTACTTTGACATCTTCAGAGGGTTGTAATTGTTGTTGATGGATGCCCTGGAGCTGTTCAACAGTTTTGGTTGTTGTGGTATCCTTGGTATGCACCAGTGTGGATGGTTTCTTTTTGGAGGAGCACCTTGAATGCGTGGCCTTGCACTTTAGAGGTACCCGAATAGGCGATGCTGCACTAACTTTGTGTTTTTCTTGTTTCTGCTGAGTAGAAGGATAATCTGCAGAGGTTGTGGATGTCTCTATGATTTGATGTTCACCTTTAGTGGCATTTGCGAATATGGAAAATTTCCCAGTGTGGGAGATTATCTTCTTGCCCTGCTTGGTTGGGGTAGGTGAAACTGTCTCTGGTATCCGATAGAGTTGTCCTCCCAAAGTGACAATGACACTGCGAGGTCGGGATTCATATACAACATGATGCTTCCACATATATGGATATCCTAAGAGAACATCACATACTTCGAGTGGGGCCACATCACATAATACCTCATCTTTCAAGGGCTTGATGCCATATGGTAGGCGACATTGGTGACTGACACGGATCCTTCGTCCTTGGCTTAGCCATCCAATGGTGTATGGTTGTGGGTGTGGTGTTATTGGTAGCTCCAATCTCTTGATGATTTCTTCTGAGATCAAGTTCTTCTAGCTGGCACTATCCACAACAAAGTGTAGGGGAATTCCCTTCACCCACATCTGTGAGTGGAAAAGGCGCTCCTCTGCCTCTGATTCTTCAGGTTCCTCTGGTTGAATCTATGCGGTGGCGACAACAGCACTGGGTTCTACATCAATGATTTGCTTCCATTTTCGCGCGGCTGTGAAATTAGGTTCTGAGTCAGAATAAGAACTGGGATCTGATTCTGAAGCTTTGATCTCAGCCACCAATGACTGTTTTGAGCAACATTCATCAGTGTTGTGCCAGGGGATTTTGTGGAACTCGCACCACTTCCTGGTGTCCTTCTTTGTCTTTTATTTACCCTTCTTTGCTTATGGTTGGGACTCGTTGTCCTTTCCCCGCCCCGTGTTCTGCGAGCCAGAGTCTCCTTTTCCCTGCTTCTGCGCAGGTCCGAAGTCATGCTTGTTCTTTTGCTGAAATTTCTGCTCAATTTTGACAGCATATCGATAGGCATATCCGAGTGAAGAGATTTCCAGGAAATCCATCTCTGTTCAGATGTACCAGTGTAGGCCACTGCGATATTTCAGTACTAGGTGCCGCTCGGAGTCCTTGATACCTAGCTTTGTGCGCAAGGTGTGAAATTTGTTGGTGTACTCCGACACCGTTTGGTCCCTCTCTTGATGCAGAATGGTCCATTTTGTGTACTGGTCATCATAGTTTCCAATACGGTAATATTGTTCCTTGACGCCATCTATAAAAGAGGCCCAAGTGGGATTGGAATATTCAAACAATCCAGACTCGTCTGATGAGTTTTGCTCACAATAAGTTTCCCACCAATTTTTGACATGGGGAACGGCCTTGAGGAGTGCAAAGACGATCTTTTCCCTATCGAAAAAATTGTGGACAGAGAAATACCCTTCTAGTAGATTCAACCATTTATCTAGGGCATCGGCATCGATATGGCCTTCAAATAAAGGAATATCAAAACTAACTTGTACCTTGAAGGGAGTCATATATCCGAAATGGCAGCTCGTTGAGGGTACATTTGCCGCTGTTGGCATGCGTCGAAGGATCTCGGTGAAATTATCCATCATCTCATTCCTCTGTCGCGCGAGGGCTTCCTCGAGCAACAACTTGATAGGATCTACTGCTCCGTCCTCTCTCTTTTCTTCCGCCATGGGAGGCCATTTGGGGCGGCGAGAGTGGTCTTCCCCATGTGAAACTAGTTCGAGACCCAACTCTCTGTATCCTGACCTCATCGGGGACATGCACCGAGAAACAATCAAAGAGCAAACCGCTCTGATACCACTGATCCGGATTTATGTGGGAACGAAACAAAAGATAGCATATACAGAATCATATACACAGATATATTGCAAATAACACATTGATATAGTAAACACATATTCTATTAAATAGCGGAAATAGAACAGACTGTAAAATACAATAGCCAGAATGGTGGTAGCTATCTCTGAGAAGAGATGTGGCCGCTATGCTCATTCGTGCCAAGATGAATACAAAGAGAGGCCAAAAGGGCCTATTTATCATGAGCATGAGGGAAAGAATCCCAAAAATCCGAAAACCTAACCCTAGAAGATGAACCGTAATAAAGTTTGCCGCCCCAAGGTGGTTAGTTGAACAGTCAACTTCTTGGGGTCATAACTTTTGCATACAATCTCCGTTTGGGGCGCTCGGTAGCCCGTTGGAAAGGTCTATCCAAGATTTACAAATTTTGAGTGGGCTGAAATGCATGACGTTGGAAACCATTTGGTCCCCCAAATCGCCAAAAATGGTCATTTTCGGCCTCAAAATGGCTCTGGAAGTTCAGGACTCGAAAAACCGCTAAAAATAGTAATTTACCAAAATTGCCAGAAGACTGTTTTGAGCCAGTTGGAAGAGGTGGTCGGCCACCGATATCCACCTAGATCAATCCTCCCTCCTTAGGAAGCAATGGTCTCCATTGCGTTAAATCCCTTATCATATGTCGAGCTGTGTGTCGAGTTGAGCTCTTGGTTCGACATTTGCTGAAGTGGAAAGGTTGCCTTACTTTGACATCTTCAGAGGTTTGTAATTGTTGTTGATGGATACGCCGGAGCGTTTCAACAGTTTTGGTTGTTGTGGTATCCTTGGTATTCACCGGTGTGGATGGTTTCTTTTTGGACGAGCACATTGAATGCGTGGCCTTGCACTGTAGAGGTACCCGAATAGGCGATGCTGCACTAACTTTGTGTTTTTCTTGTTTCTGCTGAGTAGAAGGATAATCTGCAGAGGTTATGGATGTCTCTATGATTTGATGTTCAACTTTAGTGGCATTTGCGAATAGGGAAAATTTCTCAGTGTGGGAGATTATCTTCCTGCCCTGGTTAGTTGGGGTCGGTGAAACTGTCTCTGGTATCCGATAGAGTTGTCCTCCCAAAGTGATAATGACACTGCGAGGTCGGGATTCATATACAGCATGACGCTTCCACATATATGGTTGTCCTAAGAGAACATCACATACTTCGAGTTGGGCCACATCACATAATACCTCATCTTTGAAGGGCTTGATGTTATATGGTAGGCGACATTGGTGACTGACACGGATCCTTCGTCCTTGGCTTAGCCATCCAATGGTGTATGGTTGTGGGTGTGGCGTTATTGGTAGCTCCAATCTCTTGATGACTTCTTCTGAGATCAAGTTCTTCTGGCTTCCGCTGTCCACAACAAAGTCTAGGGGAATTCCCTTCACCCACATCTGTGAGTGGAAAAGGTGCTCCTCTGACTCCGATTCTTCAGGTTCCACTGGTTGAATCTGTGTGGTGGTGACAATGGCACTGGGTTCTGCATCAATGATTTGCTTCCCTTTTCGTGCGTCTGTGAAATTAGGTTCTGAGTCAGAATCAGAACTGGGATCTGATTCTCAAGCTTTCATCTCAGCCACCAATGACTGTTTTGAGAGACATTCATTAGTGTTGTGCCAGGGGCTTTTGTGGAACTCGCACCACTTCTCGGTGTCCTTCTTTGTCTTTTCTTTACCCTTCTTTGCTTGTGGTTGGGACTGGTTGTCCTTTCCCTGTCCCGTGTTCTGCGAGCCAGAGATTCCCTTGCCCCGCTTCTGCGCAGGTCCGAAGTCACGCTTGTTCTTTCGCTGAAATTTTTGCTCAATTTTGACAGCATATCCATAGGCGGATGCGAGTGGAGAGATTTCCAGGAAATCCATCTCTTTTCAGATGTACCGGTGTAGTCCACTGCGATATTTCAGTACTAGGTACCGCTCGGAGTCCTTGATACCTAGCTTTGTGCGCAAGGTATGAAATTTGTTGGTGTACTCCGACACTATTTGGTCCCTCTCTTGATGTAGAATGGTCCATTTTGTGTACTGGTCATCATAGTTTCCAATAAGGTAATATTGTTCCTTGACAGCATCTATAAAAGAGGCCCAAGTGGGATTGGAATATTCAAACAATCCAAACTTGTCTAATGAGTTGTGCTCACAATAAGTTTTCCACCAATTTTTGACATGGGGGACGGACTTGAGGAGTGCAAAGACAATCTTTTCCCTATCGGAAAAATTGTGGATAGAGAAATACCCTTCTAGTAGATTCAACCATTTATCTAGGGCATCGGCATCGATATGGCCTTCAAATAAAGGAATATCAAAACTAACTTGTACCTTGAAGGGAGTCGTATATCCGAAATGGCTGCTCGTTGAGGGTGCATTTGCCGCTGTTGGCATGCGTCGAAGGATCTCAGTGAAATTATCCATCATCTCATTCCTCTGTCGCGCGAGGGCTTCCTCGACCAACAACTTGATAGGATCTACCGCTCCATCGTCTCTCTTTTCTTCCGCCATGGGAGGCCGTTTGGGGCGGCGAGAGTGGTCTTCCCCAAGTGAAACTAGTTCGAGACCCAACACTCTGTATCCTGACCTCGTCGGGGACATGCACCAAGAAACAATCAAAGAGCATACTGCTCTGATACCACTGATCCGGATTTATGTAGGAATGAAACAAAAGATAGCATATACAGAATCATATACAGAGATATATTCCAAATAACATAGTGATACAGTAAACACATATTCTATTAAATAGCGGAAATAGAACAGACTGTAAAATACAATAGCTAGAATGGTGGCAGCTATCTCTGAGAAGAGATGTGGCCGCTATGCTCATTCATGCTAAGATGAATAAAAAGAGAGGCTGAAAGGGCCTATTTATCATAAGCATGAGGGAAAGAATCCCAAAAATCCGAAAACCTAACCCTAGAAGATGAACCGTCATAAAGTTTGTGGCCCCAAGGTGGTTAGTTGAACAGTCAACTTCTCGGGGTCATAACTTTTGCATACGATCTCTGTTTGGGGCGCTCGGTAGCCCGTTGGAAAGGTCTATCTGAGATTTACAACTTGTGAATGGGCCCAAATGCATGTCATTGATAAAATTTTGGTTCGCCAAATCGCCAAAAAATGTCGTTTAGGGCCTCAAAATGGCTCCGGAAGTTCAGGACCCGAAAAACTGCTAAAAATAGTAATTTACCAAAATTGCCAGAAGACTGTTTTGAGCCAGTTGGAAGAGGTGGGCCGCCACCGATATCCACCTAGATCAATCCTCCCTCCTTAGGAAGCAATGGTCTCCATTGCGTTAAATCCCTTATCATATGTCGAGTTGTGTGTCGAGTTGAGCTCTTGGTGCGACATTTGCTGAAGTGGAAAAGTTGCCTTACTTTGACATCTTCAGAGGGCTGTAATTGTTGTTGATGGATGCGCTGGAGCTGTTCAACAGTTTTGGTTGTTGTGGTATCCTTGGTATGCACTAGTGTGGATGGTTTCTTTTTGGAGGAGCACCTTGAATGCGTGGCCTTGCACTGTAGAGGTACCCGAATAGGCGATGCTGCACTAACTTTGTGTTTTTCTTGTTTCTGCTGAGTAGAAGGATAATCTGTAGAGGTTGTGGATGTCTCTATGATTTGATGTTCACCTTTAGTGGCATTTACGAATAGGGAAAATTTCCTAGTGTGGGAGATTATCTTCCTGCCCTGCTTGGTTGGGGTAGGTGAAACTGTCTCTGGTATCTGATAGAGTTGTCCTCCCAAAGTGACAATGACACTGCGAGGTGGGGATTCATATACAACATGACGCTTCCACATATATGGCTGTCCTAAGAGAACATCACATACTTTGAGTGGGGCCACATCACATAATACCTCATCTTTGAAGGGCTTGATGCCATATGGTAGGCAACATTGGTGACTGACACGGATCCTTCGTCCTTGGCTTAGCCATCCAATGGTGTATGGTTGTGGGTGTGGCGTTATTGGTAGCTCCAATCTCTTGATGACTTCTTCTGAGATCAGGTTCTTCTGGCTGCCGCTGTCCACAACAAAGTGTAGGGGAGTTCCCTTCACCCACATCTGTGTGTGGAAAAGGCGCTCCTCTGCCTCCGATTCTTCAGGTTCCTCTGGTTGAATCTGTGTGGTGGCGACAACGGCACTGGGTTCTGCATCAATGATTTGCTTCCCTTTTCGCACGACTGTGAAATTAGGTTCTGAGTCAGAATCAGAACTGGGATCTGATTCTGAAGCTTTGATCTCAACCACCAATGACTGTTTTGAGCGACATTCATCAGTGTTGTGCTAGGGGATTTTGTGGAACTCGCACCACTTTTTGGTGTCCTTCTTTGTCTTTTCTTTACCCTTCTTCGCTTTTGGTTGGGACTGGTTGTCCTTTCCCTTCCCCGTGTTCTGCGAGCCAGAGATTCCCTTGCCCTGCTTCTGCGCAGGTCCGAAGTCACACTTGTTCTTTTGTTGAAATTTCTGCTTAATTTTGACAGCATTATCGATAGGTGGATCCGAGTGAAGAGATTTCCAGGAAATCCATCTCTATTCAGATGTACCGGTGTAGGCCACTGCGATATTTCAGTACTAGGTGTCACTCGAAGTCCTTGATACCTAGCTTTGTGTGCAAGGTGTGAAATTTGTTGGTGTACTCCGACACCATTTGGTCCCTCTCTTGATGCAGAATGGTCCATTTTGTGTACTGGTCATCATAGTTTCCAACAGGGTAATATTGTTCCTTGACGACATCTATAAAAGAGTCCCAAGTGGGATTGGAATATTCAAACAATCCAGACTTGTCTGATGAGTTTTGCTCACAATAAGTTTCCCACCAATTTTTGACATGGGGGACAGCCTTGAGGAGTGCAAAGACGATCTTTTCCCTATCGAAAAAATTGTGGACAGAGAAATACCCTTCTAGTAGATTCAACCATTTATCTAAGGCATCGGCATCGATATGGCCTTCAAAAAAAGGAATATCAAAACTAACTTGTACCTTGAAGGGAGTCATATCTCCGAAATGGCTGCTCGTTGAGGGTTCATTTGCCGCTGTCGGCATGCGTCGAAGGATCTCGGTGAAATTATCCATCATCTCGTTCCTTTGTCGCGCGAGGGCTTCCTAGAGCAACAACTTGATAGGATCTACTACTCCATCTTCTCTCTTTTCTTCCGCCATGGGAGGCCGTTTGGGGCGGCGAGAGTGATCTTCCCCAAGTGAAACTAGTTCGAGACCCAACTCTCTATATCCTGACCTCGTCGGGGACATGCACCGAGAAACAATCAAAGAGCAGACCGCTCTGATACCACTGATCCGGATTTATGTGGGAACGAAACAAAAGATAGCATATACAGAATCATATACAGAGAGATATTACAAATAACACAGTGATAGAGTAAACACATATTCTATTAAATAGCGGAAATAGAACAAACCATAAAATACAATAGCTAGAATGGTGGTAGCTATCTCTGAGAAGAGATGTGGCCGCTATGCTCATTCGTGCCAAGATGAATACAAAGAGAGGCCGAAAGGGCCTATTTATCATAAGCATGAGGGAAAGAATCCCAAACATCCGAAAACCTAACCCTAGAAGATGAACCGTCATAAAGTTTGCAGCCCCAAGGTGGTTAGTTGAACCGTCAACTTCTCAGGGTCATAACTTTTGCATACGATCTCCGTTTGGGGCGCTTGGTAGCCCGTTGGAAAGGTCTATCCGAGATTTACAACTTTCGAATGAGTCCAAATGCATGTCGTTGGCAACTACTTGGTCCCCCAAATCGCCAAAAAAAGTCGTTTAGGGATTCAAAATGGCTCCGGAAGTTCAGGACCCGAAAAACTGCTAAAAATAGTAATTTACCAAAATTGTCAGAAGACTGTTTTGAGCCAATTGGAAGAGGTGGGCCGCCACCGATATCCACCTGGATCAATATATAAATGTTTATATAGTTTTTTAAAAAAAATTATATTATTATTATAATAATTTATTATTAAAATAATAATAATATCATAAAACTTTAATGATTTTTTTTCCAAATTAAAAATATTGATATTAAACTAATGATTATTAATAATAATAATAATATTAGTTTTAATAGTAGATTTTGTTGAGCAAGGTTTCAAAACCCTAGAGGGAAATGGTGAAGGAGAGTAGATTGGAGAGAGTCGTGGTGGAGGTAGCAGTGGAGGGTGGAGTGGTGGCTGCGTGTAGAAGAGCGCTATGGAATGGAGATCGCAGGAGCTTGAGAATAGTGAATTGGAGTAGGTGCATTGATGGGTAAGTGGATTGCAGCTGGTGTGAGAACACAGTAAGGGAAGAGGGATTGTTGGGGGATGGAATGTGATGGATAGGGCACGTGAGCAGGCGGACATGGAAGGGGCAGTGTGTAGGAGGACTGTTAGGATATTTAGACACTTATGAGTTAGTTAAGATCAACTTGTGTAATATATCCGTTAGGTAAAGTGTCTTTCTTTAGTATGCATTAGTATGTATTTGTAAATATTTAATCTGATGGTCATGATATGTTCTAGACATAGAGTGATCCGATGGCTCAACTTCTCTCCCTTGATCTGTGACTTAACATCCTATTGGTCCATGATCTGTATTTAAAGAGCATGGAGGTTCATTGTCTAGTTGATCTATTATGAGAAACTCATTTGTAACTTTCTTTCTTTGCATAATAAACTGCTCCATAGAAGCTATTTGGCCACGGCCGTGGAGTGTTTCTCTCTCGAGGGTTTAAACTACGTCAAAACATCGTGTGTTGATCTGTGATCTGTTTGTGTGAAGTGGTTGCTCTAAGTGTTTGGTCTTTTGGGAGTACCCTATGTACCCAAACATGGTATCAGAGCTTTTATGAAGAGTCGCTTCCGGTTATGATCTAGATCTTGAACTGGTGTTACCGAAACTTGAAAGTGTTTTCTGGTTCTGAAATTTCTATGCATTTCTAGGCTATGGGAGGTGTTCCATTGCGTCTAGAGCACCATTTCCATTGGGAAATAGTTTTCGTTTGATCGAAAATGGTTTCCAGTTGTTTTAGAAACGCATATTTCATCAGATCTGAAGGTATATTGTTACAATGACGTTTTTTGTTTTTTTTTTCTTAAAAATAAATATATCGCATATTTTATTAGTTTTTATTATAAAAAAATTTTAGTTTCAGATTGTTGTTTTCTCGGCTACATATGCTCTTTGCCGTGCAGTTTGTGCGATCTTGGCAAATCAGAAACAGAGAGAAAACGTAGACTTTCCAGGAAAGCTAACGAGATCTAACCCCAACAGTGTGGGCAAAAAAAATTTTGTTTCGGTTTTTTGTATGATTTGTAGGAAAAGAGGCAAGCACGGAAATTGAGATGGAAGAGAAAAAAAAAACTCCTTCCTCCTTCCCTTCTTTTACGTACATTTTAACATTAGCTCACTTGGTTCAATGTTGTTTTATTCCTTAATAGGTCTTGAGTTCAAGTCTTATTAAGTTACTTTTAAACAAATGTGCATGCAATTTCTAATTTTAAGTTACTTTATTGTAAAAGTGCATCTCACTTAAATAATAATAAAAAAAAAATACAAGTGAGTCACTTACGTTTTCCTTTTTTTTTAGCTGGACATTCTCTCTCTGCCACGTCACTATTGGGATATCTTCAACATTTCCTTTGTTCAAGCATAACTTCATCATACGAAGTCAGTTTTCAGTGCCATTTTTTTTAAACCGCCTATTTTTTCGAGCTCTTCGCATATAGACTATTGGTTTCTATTTTTCACGTTCATTAATTTACAATATGGCCACTCCTTGTGATATTCTACTTACCAGTTCCAACTATTTCTCATGGAAATCTCGCATGGAGGATGTTCTATGAAGTAGGGGACTTTTCAGAATTACCTTAGGGAAATAAACAGAACCCACTGATGATGATAAGAAAATAAAATGGGCAAATAGATGTGATGAAGCTCGTGGATTGATTGGGATGTGAATCTCTACTGATTTGCGATTTCACATATCTGGAATTGATAAACCTGATACTGCTTGGGACAAGTTGGAATCTGTATTTGGTAAACACAATGAAATTCAAGGTCATCAACTCGAAAATGAGTTGATTTCTTTAAATTCAAGTGATTTTTCATGCATTCAAGATTATTTATTTAAGTACAAAAATCTTGAACTCTTATGTGAAGAATGCAAGATTAAGAGGAAAGAAAAACAATGCATTTATCATATTCTTTCAAAACTTGGACCTGCATATTCTGTTTTTGTATCTACATTTTACTCCATGAAAGAATCCTTGAATGCAGCTAGCTATCAAGAGCCTAGTCTTGAATCCTTTTGTGATTCCTTGTCTAGAGAGCAAGATAAGCTCATCCATCTTGGAATAATCAACAATGTAGATACATCTGAGAAATCCTTATTGTCCCAACAGAAAGAAATGTCCAAGCCTCCCAAGACACAAAATTTTCGCAATAATAAGTGAAACAAGGGTCCCAAACCCTCTCAGTCAGCTCCTTTAAAAATGAAAAAGGATCCAAGCCAAAAGGAAAGAAGACTTAGCGTCATTGCAACTATTGCGGGAAAGATAATCATGATGAATCTAAGTGTTTCAAGAAGATGGCAGCCTCGGAAGTAGCAATGAAGAAGCACCACATCAGCCTAGATTCACCTTCAGAATCTAATTCTTATGGACATGAACTTTGTGCTTCTGGTTATTCTTATACTGCATCTTCTTCTTCTACTGCAAATGAATGGCTCATTGATTCTGGAGCATCTTATCATATGGCTAAGGATCAAGTCATCTTTTCTACTATGCATGAATGTAACACCAAACAAATATTTTTTGGTGATGATAGATCTCTAAGTGTTGTAGGATCTAGAACAGTTCTAGTAGATAATGGTCATTTTAGTGATATACTATGTGTTCCAAAAATTTCCTGCAATTTGTTATTAATCTATCAAATCACTCATTTTGGTGAAGGTAAAACTGTGACGTTTACACCTCACCAAGTTGTAATCAAGGATTTTAAAGATCCTCAACATGTCTTGGCTACCGGAATTGTTGATGATATTACTAGGTTGTATAAATTTAACAACTTTGGGTTATCACCTTTCCTTTAGTTTTTGTTGCTCATAGTGATAACTTGAGCAAACTTTGGCATGAGCGATTTGGTCACTTAAATTATCACTCATTGCAACAACTATGTAAATAAAATATGGTGATAGGTCTTCCGATGGTATCTTGTAGGGATGATGTTTGTTCTGGTTGTGTACTCAGAAAATATCATCGAGACAGTTTTGACAAAAGTGCCTCTTAGCACGCCTCGGTTCCCTTGGAGCTTGTGCATAGTGACTTGTGTGGTCCTCTTCCATCTACTTCCTTTTCTGGTTTCAAATATTTCTTAACTTTCATTGATGATTACTCCAGATGCACTTGGGTTTATTTCCTGAAACTTAAAAGCGAAGTATTTAACATGTTCTTGGCCTACAAGGCCCTTGTTGAAAAACAATCTGGTCATCAAATTATTAAGTTAAGATCCGACAATGGAGGAGAATATGTTACCAAAACGTTCACTACTTTCTGCACTAAACAAGGAATCCAACAACAACACACTATTCCATATACACCACAACAAATTGGTGTAGCTGAACGGAAGAACCGCACTTTAAAATAAATGGCTAATTGTATGATCCAATCTAAGGGACTAAGTCTTCAATTTTGGGCTGAAGCCATAAATTGTGCAAATTACATAGTTAATCACACCCCCACTAAAGCTTTACAAGATATCACACTGGAAGAAGCATGGAGTAAAACTAAACCCCATGTAAGTCACTTCCGTGTGTTTGGTAGTGAAGCATGGGCTCACATTCCGGATGAAAAACGGAAAGCATTGTAGCCTAAAAGTGAAAAGTGCATATTTGTTGGATATTCTGAAGATGTAAAAGGTTATATACTTCTTCAACCACATTTTCATGATATAATCATTAGAAGAGATGCTAAATTTGATGAAAATCTCTTGGCCTACGAGCCTAACTCGACGGTTGTGCCATATTTGGCCTCCGAGCCTGATTCAGCGATTGTGCCTTCTTCTTCTACTTCCAACTTCTTTGACAGGTTTCCAACTCTAGTTTCTGATGATGACAGTGAGGATGAAAATCCACATCTGCCTGCTCATGTTCCTCCAGTTGCACCAGCACAAGTGCTTCCTCGATGGGTCTGTTCAACATGTGAAGCAGTTGGTGATCTTGCCGGTGATCCTAGAGATCAACGTCGCACACGTTCTCAGTTTCAGCGAGCCTCTTCTCTTTTGGCTCAAGTTTTCGAGAATCATGATCCATAAACTTTTGCAGAAGCTTCAGGAAATCCATATTGGGATGCACCTATGGATGAAGAATATCATTCCTTAATGGCGAATGATACTTGGGATCTTGTACCTCTTCCAAAAGGAAGAAAACTTGTCAAATGTAAATGGGTCTACATAACTAAGTATGCATCAGATGGAAGTGTTGAACAACTTAAGAAAAGGTTAGTTGCCAAAGGTTTTTCACAAGTTGAAGGGATTGACTACAATGAAACTTTTGCTCCTGTCGCAAAAATGAACTCCATCTGCCTTGTTCTTTCCCTTGCAGCCTTACATAACTGGAAAGTCCATCAAATGGATGTCAAGTCTGCATTCTTACATGGTCATTTACAGGAGGAAATTTGCATGGAACAACCTCCTGGATATGTTCAAAATAACTCTAGCCTTGTCTGTCGCCTTAAGAAATATTTATATGGCCTTAAGCAAGCTCCTAGAGATTGGTATGCCAAAATGGATAGCTTTCTCCTTGACATTGATTTTTCTAGATGTCATTTTGACCCCAATGTCTATACCAAGAAAGTAGGAAACCATCTCATCATACTTGTTCTATATGTTGATGACCTTATTCTTACTGGTAGTGACCCTAAGCTTCTAACCCATGTGAAATCCAATCTTAAGCAAAATTTTGAAATGTCAAACTTAGGACATTTGCATTATTTTCTTGGTCTCCAAGTCCTGCAAACCAAAGAAGGAATCTTTCTTTCTCAGTCTAAGTATGCTTGTGACCTTCTTCGTCTCTTTCACATGGAAGATTGTACACCAGCCCCTTCTTCCTTCCAGTATGGAGTCAAAATTTCTGCCACTTGTACTTCACCTGAAGTAGATGCCACCTTGTATCGTCAGCTTGCTGGTAGTCTCTTATACTTGACTCATTCCCATCCTGACCTTTCCTTTGTCGTTGGTTGTGTTTCCCATTATATGCAAACACCTCATGAAATTCACTGGAAAGTAGCTAAAAGAATACTTCGATATATTCGAGGTACAATTCAATTTGGGATTCATTACAGTACAGGGGGGAAACCTTTGTTGGTTGGTTTCACTGATTCAGATTGGGTCGGTGATCCTGATGATCGAAAGTCTACTGCAGGTTATGTTTTCAGTATAGGATCTGGACCTATCACATGGGCTTGTAAGAAACAACAAGCTCTTTCTCTTTCTTCAGTAGAGGCGGAATATTGAGCCGCAGTTAATGCCAGTCAGGAAGCTTTATGGCCTCAAAAGATCCTTTCAGAGTTTGGATTTGAGTAGTAGCAGCCTACTCCACTTTGGTGTGACAATCAAAGTGCCATCAAGCTCGCCAAAGATCCAGTTCTACATCAACGCAACAAACACATTGAGCTACATATGCACTTCATCATAAATCTTGTTCATGATCGTGTTCTTGAAGTGCTCTTTTTCCCTACAGATGATCAAGTTGAAGACATCTTCACCAAGTCTCTTACAGAAGCAAAGTTTTCTAAACTTCGATCTATGTTAGGAGTTCAGGAATTTGTCATTAAGGGGGGATAGGCTCTAATGCCTCCTCCCTTCTCCTAATAGTGTCACTTTTGTAAATCCTTCAATCCTATCCCAAGTTGTTCTTAAGGGGGGATGTTAGGATATTTAGGCACTTAGGAGTTAGTTAAGATTAACTTGTGTAATATATCCGTTAGGTAAAGTGTGTTTCTTTAGTATGCATTAGTATGCATTTGTAAATATTTAATCTGACGGTCACGATATGTTATAGACATAGAGTGATCCGACGGCTCAACTTCTCTTAGATCATTCCTACCCTTGATCCGTGGCTTAACACCCGATTGGTCCATGATCTCTATTTAAAGAGCATGGAGGGTCATTGTCTAGTTCATCGATTATGAGAAGCTCATTGTAACTTTCTTTCTTTGCATAATAAACTACTCCGTAGAAGCTATTTGGCCGGGGCAGTGGAGTGTTTCCCTATCGAGGGTTTAAACCACATCAAAACATCGTGTGTTGATCTGTGATCTGTTTGTGTGAAGTGGTTGCTCTAGGTGTTTGGTCTTTTGGGAGTACCCTGTGTACCCGAACACTGAAATGGAGACAGGTGTGGGCATGGTGTGTGGTGTGGGAGGATGGGCGTAGGGGTGGGTGGGACGCTTGAAGCAGGTGGAGGCATGAAAGGGAGGAGAGCTGTGGTTGTGGATGGAGAGGAGGCAGCCTGGGGGAAAGATGGAGTGGATCGGCGGAAGCGGAGCTGTGTGGAGGTGGCGGGAGGGGTGGAGTGGTGGTAGACAGAGTGTGGAGTAGGGGTGGGGGAGGGATACGGTAGTGGAGGGAGATGAGAGCTGCATGGAGATTGGTGGATAAGGCATTGGGAGTGGGTCGAATGAAGGAGGGCGGGAGAGTTGGTGTTAAATTTTCAGAATTTACTTCAATCTGATCTAGGATCATAACTGAGAGAACAAAATGTATAGCAAATCTACATCATATCAATCATGGACACAATAATGCAAACACACAAGAGACACAGAGTTTACTTGGGGAAAACCATAAAGGTGAAAAACCCCAATAACTTCATCAGAGATAGATAGAGCAATGATACAACCAGAATACAAGAGATAGTCTTCTCCTAGCAGTAGAGCCTCATCCTCATAAGTGCGCCACTTTTCGAATGAGAGAAGTGTGTGAATGAATGATCAAATAGAGATCTCCCGATCTCTATTTATACTTGTTATGTCCTGCCCAATAAACTAATGGGGCCTACATGTCTAGCTTAACCCATGGTTAACTTAATTCAGGCAGACCCCACACTTGGTGGTTTAATAACCCTTTGACCCACATGGCCGACCCCCAATAGGGTGGTCTAATAACCCTTCGACCCACATGACTTATACAGGGCCGACCCCAACAAAGTGATCTAATAACCCATCAAGTATAAGTTACGACACTTCCGTATAGAGGAATAATAACATCTCTATAGGAATACAAACACTTCCGTATAGAGGAATAATGCCATCTCCATAGGAGTACAAAATACATATATGAAATACATGGGTGAAATACATTCCGAATCTACATATACATCAACACTCCCTCTTAACGAGGAAGGTATTTCTAGACACAGATCTGCTAGCACAAGTCTTCTTCTCTGGATCATCATCAGCGAATCATCATCCTCGAATCATCGTCATCGTCATTGCTGCTGCTATCTCAATCAATCTCTGAATCTACTCGTCATAGGAAGTTCTACAGAGCCAGTCCTTTTTCATACTGGATATAGGCCCACCACCTGCAGGTCTTCGTCATCACTGGCCATACTATGGAATCCTCAAGACTTATTATGTGCATCACAAAACCTCGAAAGAGCATCCCAGGATGTTACGGGTACACAACTCCGACCTGTAGGATCTCCCAGGGCCATATTATATGTGACCTCACCACAAAACCTCGCAAGAGCATCCCAAGCTGTTACGAGCACACAGCTCTACCTATAGGATCTCCTGGGGACAAATTACATGTGGTCGCCACAAAACCTCGCAAGAGCATCCTAGGCTGTTATGAGCACAGAGCTCTACCTATAGGATCTCCCAGGGACATATTACATGTGGTCATGGCAAAACCTCGCAAGAGCATCCCAGGACTTATTACGGGCACATAGCCCAACCTATCGGATCTCCCAGGGACAAATTATATGCCATAGGACAAAACCTCGAAAGAGCATCTACCAGATATCCCAGGGCCAGATTATATGCCATAGGGAAAACCTCGAAAGACTATCTGCAGATCTCCCAGGGCCAAATTATATGTCCTCCCAGAGCAAAAACCTCAAAAGAGCATTTGCCAGATATCCCAGGGCTAGATTACATGCCATAGGCAAAACCTCGAAAGACTATCTGCAAATCTCCCAGGGCCAAATTTTATGCTCATCTGCACAACCTGTTCCACGACCATAAAGTATCAACCTGATACTCACCATACATCATCCTGATGTATACATGATCATCCTGATCATCATCACTGCAACATCCTGCTACAAGTCATCTGGAGCAACATCCTGAAGCTCGTCATCCACGATCATCCTGATCATATCATGCATCTACCTGATGCATACCAAGTATCTACCCGATACATATCATCATACATGATCCACTTGATCATACAATGTATCCACCTGATACATACATAGATACACAATGCATCTAACTGATATATATCAACATACATGATCTACCTGATCATACACAATATCCACCTGATACATATACAGATACATGGTCCAAGCATCCAACATGATGCATATACAAAATACATACAAATGATCCAACTGATCATATCCAGCATCCATCATGATGCGTACATACATATACATATAAATGATCCAACTGATCATATCCAGCATCCTCCTTATGCATATATAGAGCAGTAACTGGAGCATCGTCCTGATGCTCATCATCCAGCGCTTACATCCACAGCCATGTGAAGGATCCTCCTTCCAACATGCTTGGAATGGCTTCTACAAATGTGTCCATCACTTCTTCCTCGAAGTGTCATCAATCCGAAGAGCACCAAGCCTCTCTTTGAAGCACTCGAACTTCACTCTGGCTAGTGGTTTCGTCAGCACATCTGCAATCTGCTCGTCCATCGCAACATACTCTGCTTCAGTTGTACTCAGTGCTACGCAGGACTGCTTCCTGCTAAACCAAGAGATCACACCTGATCCCATACTGAAGTAGTACCCATAAGTGCTCTTCCTATCTGCAGCACTGCCTGCCCAATCTGAATCAACATAACCCTGCAGGTTAAACTTTTGATTCGCATCATACTTGAGTCCATAATCAACCGTTCCCTTCAGGTACCTCAGAATATGCTTTACAGCAACCAGGTGAACATCTCTCGGATCCATTAGGAACTGGCTCAATGTGTACACCGCAAAGTAAATATCTAGTCTTGTGTTCGTCAGGTACATCAAGGACCCAATCATCTGACGATACATGGAGAAATCAACTGGCTCAGATGAAGAATCACATATAAGTTTCAGATTCGATGCCGTAGGTGTGGCCATGGCCTTGCAATCCATCATCTCGAACCTCTTCAGGATATCTACAGTATACTTTACTTGTCCAAGGAAGATCCCATCTGTACTCTACCACACCTCCATACCTAGGAAATAGTGCATCATCCCTAAGTCCTTCATATCGAACTCAGAAGCAAGCTTCCGCTACGTGTCGGCAATCAACAGGTCATCCATATACAAAAGTAGTATCACTGGATTGCCTTCCTCAACCTTGTAGTAAAGGTTGGAATCCGCTTTACTCTTGGTAAAGCACAAACTAGATAGAAAGCTGTCTATCCTACCATACCAAGTTATGTACATATATGACTCCTTGTCATGTGTCTTAGAACCAAGTGGCTACTCCACATATACTTCCTTGACTACACCTTTCAAGAAAGATGTCTTGAAATCTATCTGGTGTATCTTCTACTTCAACACTGTAGCCGGAGCAAGTACTGATCTAATGGAAGTGTATCTGGCTACAGGATCAAAAGTCTCTATGCTACCACCTGCAGCATGCTTGATCTTGTAGATTCTCTTGGAAGTCACTGTAGACTCCCCTTCAAGTCTTGGGATTGTATCCCAAACATCTTCATGATCGACTGGTACTCCTCGATCATGGCATTCTTCCTAGATCCCAGGAACTTCGATGTCTACAATATTTTTAATAGATAACTTTGTTGCTGAACAAATGTTGTAGTCCTTCTTTTGTAGGTGATGGTATACAATCTTTCCTACACAACAAGTTAAATTGCATGATTAGAAAACATCTCATAGTTTTCAGAACAAATTCTTTACACATAAAGAAATATGTCATACAATCATGCAATTATCTTAGCCAATGCTTCAATACAACATTTATCCATATTCTGTAACTTTCTAGATGCCTTCCAATCTCTACCAGAACATTCTTAAGAGTGTGCACAACTCCTAACATGTCAGCAAAGAGGTTTCATTCTAGATAAGTAGCAATGGAATGTTGTACAGTGCCATAGGACACTTACCCATGTATGTTAGTAGTATACTGTTCATCAATGCAACTATTCTAATATGCATAATACACAACCTAATTCTAGGAACATAAGCATATACATCATTGAATAACATTATGTAAGAAATGACAATTCAAATACTTATCTTTGTTTGGTTGCTAGGTGGACTCCCTCTGAATCTTTGCAACTCCATTCTGATGTGGATTGTGAGAAGTGGTCAACTCCCTCTGAATATCTACATCCTTGCAGAAACTACTGAAGTGTGCTCCTTTATTTTCTTGTAGGAACAACTGGAGTGTGCTCCCTCTTGATCTTTTCTTCCTGGATTACCTGTCCTTGAACTTATATCCATCCTTAATCACTATGCATGCTTATTAGTATCATCATTGTGTTATCCTTGAGGTCTCATACATAATCACACATTTATTAGTATAATCTTAATACTATCAAAACACAATAATCTTAAACATGTATAGTCATGATCATTCATAGATAATAAACATTAGTATTCAAGGTTTCAGGGAAGTCTTCTTTTACTCATGCATATTCTTATTTGATCATAGGACTTTTCTGATTAGTTAAATCATCAATGCATAAACCCATGATTACTCAAACCTATACCTTCATGATTCTTCTAGTTAGTCATATCATCAATTATGGTAAGAAACATAATATGCATACAACCATGACTATTCAAACCTATGACTTCATGAATAATCATTATCAACACCACAACAGTATAAGATCCTAACACAAGGTAGGATTCTAGCTTGATATAGGAAAAACATACCTGGATTAGCATACTAGCTAGTTATGTCTAACATACCCGCATAATGTCTTCTGGTTCTCTTCAATGACTTGTGCTAGTAACCTGCATGTCTCATAAGTTATCCATTGTAGAACCAAGTTATACATACCTTGTAAGTAGATCTTCTAAGAGATCCATGACAATGGATGAATCTTTGTCTTCATGTCATCGTGATCATATGTTCTTGGAGTAGAACATGATTTGTCTTTCTTGGTGTACCTTTTATGTTAGCAAACAACATAAACCTCATGCAACACCATAATGCATTAGTACAATCATAAGTGTCAACACCCTAATGAATGCATTCATAATTTTGTTAAGGTGATATGACAAGTCTAAAATCAAGATTGTTCTAACCGTAATAACATGAAGACAAACATATCATAAACTTAATCATGAACAAATCTCGAGACATACCTGGATGAGTCATGCCTGTCGAGATTGCTTGTAATCTTCTTATGTAATTCCTTAGCCTCATCTCCCTCTGAAACAGGAACTTCTCCACTTATGCAGGTGACTAATCCATCCTCTTCTAGGATTAAACCAATCCACTTGATTTGCAGGAACTGTATCTGGAGCTGTATTAGGGTTTTTCAAAGAAACCCAAAAAATTCAAACTTCTAAAAGGATAGAAATATGCGCCTTGATGAGCTGATCAAGATGGTATATTCAGAATTTGAAAACTGCAAAGTTTCACTCCTCAAATTTGCCTTTGAAACTTCTGGATTCACTGGACGTGACCCCGAACTGGGGTTTGATGAAGCCCACTCTTCTTCCCAATCAAAAGGTTTGATCCAAAGCTCTAATATTCTATTTTTTTGAGGAGCTTCCAGCCGTGGTCACAGATTTCAAAAATTCTCATTTTTGCAGAAGCCCTAATTTTCCACTTTTCCAATAAAAGTCCCAAACTAGGGTCTGATCAAGCTCGGTCTTCTGCCCAACCAAAAATTATGGTCTTGGTCTCTAAATTTCTATTTTTATGAGTAGCATACAGTCGTAGTCTTCGATTACAAAAATTCCAACTTTCTCCGAAACCCTAAATTCCGGAAGCCATGAATGAAGGTGCTCAAAAAATAAATTTTTTTTGACAGAAATATGTACCTGAGTGTTTCTAGTGTACTTCCACGGTTTTGAATCCACAGGGTCTGAAAAATTTTCCTATGGTAGCCTGACCTATCCTCTTTCCATCTCAATAGGTATGACCTCAATTGGATTGTCTGAGATAGAGTTATGCCAAGTGTCAGAACATGACCTGTTTATGGGATAAAACAGGGGAGAGAACTTGTACGACATGCCCCATGTCACTGGTTCAACTTCGGCCTTTGAAAATGTTTTCTGAGATACTACAGTCTGTGTACTACCTATCAATTTTTACGAAATTTCATTTGGAGCTTCCTATCCCAAGTTATGACCTTTTTCCCAAGGTCACCTGATTTTGACTCAGATCTAGAAGAGGCAGAAACCCTATATTGTACAGATCATAAATCACAAAGTACAACGAATTAGAGGTTTTCCTTTGGACGCAAGTTACATGGGGATCTTCTCTTCGACCTTTAAAAGTTTCAGATCCGCAAACGTTTCCAAAATGGATTTATAGCGAAAGTACTACGATGACTGGTTTTTGCTATATCAAGCCCTATCATCGTAAGTGCAACAAGTGTCATACATGCCATATCATGCCTTCTTTCAGGCTAGCTCTGATACCATGTTAAATTTTCAGAATTTACTTCAATCTAATCTAGGATCTTAATTGAGAAAACAACATGTATAGCAAATCTACAGCATATCAATCATGGACACAATAATGCAAGCACACAAGAGACACAAAGTTTACTTGGGGAAAACCATAAAGGTGAAAAACCCCAATAACTTCGTCAGAGATAGATAGAGCAATGATACAACCAGAATACAAGAGATAGTCTTCTCCTAGCAGTAGAGCCTCCTCCTCATAAGTGTGCCACTTTCCGAATGAGAGAAGTGTGTGAATGAATGATCAAATAGAGATCTCTCGATCTCTATTTATACTTGTTCTGTCCTGCCCAATAAACTAATGGGGCCTACATGTCTAGCTTAACCCATGGTTAACTTAATCCGGGCCGACCCCACACTTGGTGGTCTAATAACCCTTTGACCCACATGGCCGACCCCCAATAGGGTGGTCTAATAACCCTTCAACCCACATGATTTATACAGGGCCGAACCTAACAAGGTGATCTAATAACCCATCAAGTATAAGTTACGACACTTACAATATAAATGATGACACTTCCGTATAGAGGAATAATAACATCTCTATAGGAATACAAACACTTCCATATAGAGGAATAATGTCATCTCTATAGGAGTACAAAATACAAATATGAAATACATGGGTGAAATACATTCCGAAGTTACATATACATCAACAGTTGGGAGCAGGGCAGAATGGAGTACATGGAGGGGAGTGTCGAACATGGTGGAGTGATGGGAGTGGAGCGGTAAAGCTAGAGGGGTGGGTGAGCTGTGTGAGGGATGTGCAGATGGAGTGTGAGAGAGATGGTGTGAGGAGCGCTGAGGAGAGGAACGCAGGTGGAGCGTGATGGAGATGAGCGAAGCGTGACGAGAAATGGAGATGGGGGATGAGTAAAAAAAGGAATTGGAGAGATGGAGAGTGAGAGGAATGAAGATGCCGAGGATGAATGCTGAGAGCTTGAGAGCAAGCAAGAGACTAAAGCTATGATACCACTTGTAAGCTACTAGGCTTACATGATTATCTTAATAGATAATATATATATTTTTATAATTGAATTGATGTCTTTTAAATGAGATAAATTACAATTTATAGTAAGAAGTATGTGAAAGGTCATCTCCTTTTAATAAGGAGGTGACTCTTAGCCTAATTGACCTAACTACTAATTAATAATAGCAATATACACTATTAGGTATATTACAAATGTTTTCTTCGAATCCATAAATCATAGAGGTCTCTTTCTATTCAATTTTACTATTAAACCTTGAACAACTGTACAAGTAGATCCAAAGTGGCATGTTTAAGCTAAAATGTTGTACTAAATCAAGTATTTTAACATTATTGTGAAATATTGGGTATTGTAACATAAATTATAGGTCGAAACTAGAAGAAGTGTTGCATGAACTATTCTGGTGCATGGGACAAATGGGACAAAGGATCGTCAGGAGCTCGTGATATCTTTGTTTCATCCTTGGTGAATTATCCATCCACTACAGAAAAACCAGTCTATCAAAGTTGCCCATCTGGACAGCATCTCTTAGCATCTCTACTTCTGCATAATTGAGGCAGATTCCCAATAGAATCCCAACTACATAGTTAGTTGTAGTTTCAGACACCATCAACAAGCTTCTAAAAATTGTAGGTACTGCTTGGGAATTCCCAACTATTGCAGACTTGTTAGATATTAATGTAGAAATGCCTAAAATAGAATCGGTTGTAGCTAATTCCATATTTCACTCTACTTGTTGTTATCAGATCCATAGTTATAGGATTATGTTGCATGTCTATCAAGCTATATATTTTGTAATGTTTTCCTCATTAAGTTAATAAGAAAGTAGTTGATAGCTCTATGTTTATTTGGATGCTCAGTTTAATCTGTTTTGGTATCAGAGCTTGTGTAAGGGAGGACAGGCCTGGATCACTGTGAGAGAGCAGTGAAGTGAGATATCAGTGGAGGTGAGGTTGCTGAGCGTGAAGGCTACCTGGAGGATTCGCATTAAGGAACAAAGCATGGTGTCGTTGAAAGGAGTCGTTGTGTGACGGAAGATGCATGGAGAACAGAGCTCGTGCTACACGTGAAGGAGAAAAGCGTGGTCTAGTTTTCATAGATTTGGAAAGTTGATTTTTTCATACATGTTAGATCGAAGAACTTAATATTGACCGTAGATCTCTTTCTCCTCAATATCTGAGCCATTTAAACATATGGTCCCTACCCCAATTTCGTTGATTTAGAAAAGTTCTTTATCCTTGCAAGTCGTATTAGCAAAATTGATACTGACCGTAAATCTATTCGCCTCTAGATCTCTACCGTTGAAATGTCCAGGGTTTAATCAAAGTAATTTTGGTTAATATTGAGGTTGTGTTTGCTGCACTATTGAACCAGTGTTGTTTGCTAGTCAGTTGGTAATCATGGAAACAAGATCATTGTGATCTTGTCCCAGAAATTGCAAAGCTTGTCAGCAAGTTTGCAATACAAGTTGGAATTGGGGATTTGATCCACCATTACAAGCAGAAGAAGGGGGTCACCCAGGAGAGGTATTTTCTGAGTTGTTTGAGGTATTTTTTTGTGCAGAAATGTCAAATTCATTTGCAAATAATTATCTGAACAAAGCATCCAAGCTTGATGGAGATAATTACATTGACTGGGAATTCAAGATCTTGACTATTTTTCAAGCGTGGAATGTCTGGACTGTTGTAAATGGAGATGAAGCCAAACCCACAGGTGTTGCTGTTGTATTCTAGGAGAAACAGGAAACAAAGGAAAAAGTGTTGATGCGGATGTCTGTCAAGGAAAACATAATTGCGCACATCAGAGATTGTAAAACTTCGAAGGATACCTGGGAGATATTGAAAGTTTTGTATGAAACTACAAACTCAAATAGGATTTTGTGTTTGAAGACTAAGATATTGTCCATGAAAATGGAAGCACGTGAGAATATCACGTTTTGAGTATTTTGATCATAGTAAGATCTAGGAGCTATGGAGAACCTCACAAAATCGAATTATTTGCAAAACTAATGAAAAAGCTTGAAAAAGGAGACAATTTTACACACAATGTGAACTTAATATTTTCATTATCTGACTGTCTAACATGTGAAAATGTTCAGAACAGATTTTTATTACATCCATGAGAAATTCGAGAGCATTAGATAGCTCAAGATGAGTGTACAAGTCAAAATTGCCAAATTGGCCTCAATCCCCCCTAGGTGGGTCCAACTCAGTCCTAATCATCCCAAACAGTCACGAATTCAGGTGTGAAGGTGGCTGAAGCATGCTGGGTCATAAATGAGGACAAGGCAGGCGTGGGTGATCAAATAGAGGTGTTTGGGAGGACCAAGGGAGCAATAAATGCTCCAAATCTAGCCAAAATTGGGAAAAATCCACCCTAGTGCTCCTAGTCAACAGTAATTCCCCAAATCAAGGAGAGAGAGCGCTCCAGCATTTAATGAGGGCACATTTGTGGACAAAACAGGAGTTTGGGTGAACTGGTTTGTTTGGAAGTGGGTGTGAACACTCTCAAATGTGGGTATTTGACCAACTAAAGTCACCTAGTCCAAACTATGGTGTAATGAAGCACATGGGCAATAAAATTTGACTATGGTTATGGACTATGGTACTAAGTATGGATTACTATTCTAACACCCCCCCTTAACCAAAACTTAGTACAACTCATGAAAATAAGTGGGAGGCCTTGGCAACAAAGGCTCAAGTCACCTCATTACAAATAGAATTTTTATTTGTCCATATAAACCGAGGACAAGAAGTAAAACCACATGGGATAAAAACTTCCCTCTAAAATGGACATGGGACTGAACCTACAATAAAATTTCAGCAATCACCATCCATCACTCACTCCAATCAAAGCTCTCAAGTGAGTGAAGGTTTTCTCAGTAAAACACTCGGTGAAAATATCAGCAGTTTGCTCGGTGGATGAGCAATACTGCAAGGAAATCACCTTGTCATGCACCAAGCCCCGAATGTAGTGCATATGGGTTTCAATGTGCTTTGTTCTTTTCCTTTTTATTGGATCAGTAGATATCTTGATGGCACTTTGATTATCCACCCAAATGTTGGTTGGAGAATCAATAGCAACACCAAACTCCCAAAGAATGCCTTGCAACCAAACACACTGTGTGGCTGCGTTCACTGCTGCCCTGTACTCGGCCTCTGCTGATGAAAGTGAAATAGTATGTTGTTTCTTACTTGAACAGCAAATGGGACCTTCAACAAACATGAAAACAAAACCTGAAGTGGACTTTCTATCAATGGGATCTCCAGCCCAATCGGAATCAGAAAATACAGCTAGTTGTAGTGAAGAACCAGCTGCATAGTGTACCCCAAAGCTCTTTGTTCCTTGGACATATTGAAGGATCCTTTTGGCTTCCTTCCAATGGATCTCATGTGGCTGCTGCATATATCTTTCTACAACACTTACAACATAAGACAAATCAGGTCTTGTATGTGTAAGGTACAACAAGCTTCCAACTAGCTGCCTATAGAGTGTGCAATCCACCAATGGAGAGTCTTCAAATTCACCTAGTTTTATGCCTGAAAGGAATGGGAACTTGGATGCCTTACATTCATCCATTTTAAACTTCAATAACAGGTCTGAAGCATACTTAGGTTGACTCAGCAATATACCTCTCTCAGATTGCTCAATTTCCAAACCCAAAAATTGCCTTAGCAATCCTAGGTCGCTCATGGCAAATTCACTGTGCAAAGAAGCTTTGATTGAGCCAATTTGTTTGTTGCATCTCCCTGTAATTAAAAGATCATCAACATATAGTACAATGACCTACAAATTATCATCACATTTCTTCAAATAAAAATTTGGATCAGACTTGCATCGACAGAAACCAATTGAGAGCAAAAAAACATCCATTTTGGCATACCAAGCCCTAGGGGCTTGCTTGAGTCCATAGAGTGACTTCTTCAACCTGCAAACAAGTGTGGGATCCTCTTGGAATCCTTCAGGTTGCTGCATATAGATCTCTTCCTATAGCTCACCATGTAAGAATGCACTTTTAACATCCATATGGTGAACTTCCCAACCCTTACTAGCTGCCATGGCTAGAGCTAGTCTAATTGAGTCCATCTTTGCAACCGGTGCAAAGGTCTCTGTATAATCCACACCATGGATTTGTGAGTAGCCCTTAGCCACTAAACTAGCCTTATACTTCATATCAGAACCATCAGCAACAGGTTTGGTTCGAAAAATCCACTTACATTGGACAAGTTTCCTCTTGGGAGGAAGAGGCACCAAATCCCATGTTTTGTTCTCTTGGAGAGATTGGAATTCTTCTTGCATTGATGTTCTCCACCTTGGATCATGATGAGCTTCCTGATATGATGTTGGATCAGATCCAATCATCATATAATAGTGATCAGCAAGTTCACTTTCATTTGCAAAGGAAGCATTGATTGTTTGAGATCTAGTCTTCCTTGGCTCTTGGGGATTTCCTGCGAATTCACCTACAGCTTGTATGATTTTTTCATCCCACTTGGGCCCTGATGGTGACTCATGTACAACAATGTCATCTTCAGCAATATCAGAAAAATCAGAACTGGAATCATCACTAATTTCATTAAGGTGTGGAGAAGAAGAGCTTTCCCCCGGTGCAAGCTCAAAATCAGGAATTGGTTCTTCTTCGAATTGCACACTTCTCTCAATGAAAGTTTTGAGTGTGGATGTGTCAAAGAGCTTGTATCCCTTTGTGTCTTCACCATATCCAACCATGATACATTCTCTGCTTTGTGGCTCCAAAGCCTTCCTCTTTTCTGATGGAATTCGAGCCCATGCTCTAGACCCAAAAATTCTGAAATTTGACACATTTGGTTTTTGGCCAAACCATGCCTCATAGGGGGTTTTTTCCTTTGACTGATTTGTGAAAGGCTCTGTTCTGAATATGAGCAACACAATTGATGGCTTCAGCCCATAGCTTAGGGCTTAGATCCCTAGCTTCAATCATGCAAGTGGCCATCTTTTTGAGAGATCTATTTTTCCTCTCTGCCACACCATTTTGCTGAGGTGTGTAGGGGATTGAATGTTGCATTTGGATGCCACATTCCTCACAAAGATGATGAATGTTATTGTTCACATACTCCTTTCCATTATCAGTCCTAAGGATCTTTATCTTATGACCACTATGATTCTCCACTAAGGCCTTCCAAATATTCAATTTCTCAAACACTTCTGATTTCAATTTAAGGAAGTAAACCCAGCAGAATCGAGAGTAGTCATCTATGAATGTGAGTACATACCTTGATCCACCATATGATGGAGTGGGAAGAGGACCAATGAGGTTTGAATGTACCAATCCAAGTGGTTGAGTGGCTCTCCTTGCCATTCCCTTCTCATAGCTGTGCTTGGGATGCTTTCCAACTACAAAACCAATGCATGCACCATTTGAAGATTTGATTTCTGGAAGCCCTTCCACCATCTCGTCCTTGTGCAATGTCTAGAGACATTTGTAGTTCATGTGGCCAAATATTTCATGCCACAACTTGGAGGTGTTGTTGGCATGAGAGACAAGATCATGGTCACTAGAATTTGGAATGAAATTGGAGAATTTGTACATTCTCTCTTCATGATCAACATACCCCACTGCCACAACTTGATTTGAAGAAATTTCTGAGATTTCTACCAAATCTGGAGTAAATGTTACTCTCTTGGCTTCTCCTGTATGGGTCATTTGATCAACTGATAGCAAATTTGTAGCCAATGAAGGTACATAGAGCACATCACTGAAATAGCCATGCTCCATGTCAATCCTACCAATCCCCTTGGTCTGGATTTATGAATCATCTCCCATTCGAACTGTTGGGCCACCATTCGAATGCATAGAAGAGAAGAGCTCTTTGGATGAAACCATATGTCTGGAAGCTCCTGAATCAATGATAAAGGATGAGGGATTCCAAATACCTGCTACCAAAGCATGACATTTCTCCTTATTGTCAGGATTTGAGGTGCTCTCTTTCTTCCTTGCGCCCTCAGGGACTGGGATGTTGTTCTTCTCCAGCAGCTATGCCATTGAGTCAATGGTTTTCTTCATGCATGAGCTCTCTGGATGCCATCCCTTATGACAATAGGTGCATTTGGTCTTTTCCTTTCCCTTCTTGTCCTTCTCCTTTGACAGATTCGAACCTCCATCTGCAGACTTGGTCTTGTCAAACTTCCTCTTCTCTGGCTGCCTCGAATTCTTGGCTTTCTGCTTGCCTTTGTTGGCATTTGAAACACCCATTTCCATTGCTTGGTCCTTTGATTTTATGGTGCCCATCTGAACTAGTTTGTCCTGCTCCTGAGTGAGACACTCCATGAAGGTAGCTAGTGATGGCATTTGCCAATTTCGAAGGGTCATCTTGGCTGAGTGAAATGTGCTAACAAATACAGAAAACTCTAGGCCTAGCTTCGAAAGGATGGACAGAATCAGTTGTTCTTCCTTCTTAACAATTCCACATTGTTGCAGTTGAAGCACTAGTGACTTGAACTTAGTGAAGAACTCCTGGATGGTTTCAAAATGCGTTGGGCTCAAGCTAATGAGCTCGTTTTCAAGCTGGTGGCCTCTTAGTGCATCAATTTTCCCAAAGAGTGATTCTAGCTTCACCCATACTTCATTTGGGGTTGTCAAACTATCTGTATGAAACAAGAGTTCCCTCGAAATGCTCAGGCATAGCAATCCATAAGCTTCATCAAGTCAATTGTAGTACTTTGCTTTCTCCACAGCAGAGTTTGGATCCACTTCTGTGCCCATGGTTACTCTATAGAGACCCTTAGATCTCAGTTTGATAACCATTTCAACCTTCCAATCGATAAATTGAAGGGTGTGAGCAACATTTGGTTTGCTTCCATTATTGTTGCGTTAATGGTGAGAAAACTACTGAAACTCCTGCAAAAAACACTAAATTTTTATCTGGAAATCCTCTCTAGAATGCAATTCAATGCTCAATATTGATCTGCAACTCACTAACTCCACAATGGATCTGATACCATGTGAGTATTTTGATCATAGTAAGATATAGGAGCTATGGAGAACCTCACAAAATTAAATTATTTGCAAAACTAGTGAAAAAGCTTGAAAAAGGAGACAATTTTACACACAATGTGAACTTAATCTTTTCATTATCTGACTGTCTAACATGTGAAAATGTTAATAACAAGTTTTTATTACATCCATGAGAAATTAGAGAGCATTAGATAGCTCAATATGAGTGTACAAGTCAAAATTGCCAAATTGGCCTCAATCCCCCCTAGGTGGGTCCAACTCAGTCCTAATCATCCCAAACAGTCACAAATTCAGGTGTGAAGGTGGATGAAGCATGTTGGGTCATAAATGAGGCCAAGGCAGGCATGGGTGAGAAAATAGAGGTGTTTGGGAGGACTAAGGGAGCAATAAATACTCCAAATCTAGCCAAAATTGGGGAAAATCCACCTTAGCGCTCCTAGTCAACAGTAATTCCCCAAATCAAGGAGAGAGAGCACTCCAGCATTTAATGAGGGTGCACTTGTGGACAAAACAGGAGGTTGGGTGAACTGGTTTGCTTGGAAGTGGTTGTGAACACTCTCAAATGTGGGTATTTGACCAACTAAAGTCACCTAGTCCAAACTATGGTGCAATGAAGCACATGAGCAATAAAATTTGACTATGGTTATCGACTATGGTACTAAGTATGGATTACTGTTCTAACACATGTCCACTTATGTTTCCCGAATTAAATATCTATGTGATCAATTAAGTGCCATTGGTGATAAGGTTTCAAATTATGACATGGTAACTATTACATTAAAAGGTTTAATCATAGATTATCATGTCTTTATTTCAAGTCTAGGAGGTAGAGCAAAGCCACCTACATTTAATGAGTTAATAGGGATTCTTCTACAAGAAGAAGAAATAATGAAGGTGCTTGAGATGGATTCTCATACTTCAGAAGTAGCGTTAGTAGCCAAAGGAAAACAACCATACAGGGGCAAGCCATGGGACAGAAACAGAGCGGGCAAGTTTCTGCCAAGAAACAGAGTTATGACTAAATCAAAATTTGATGCACATGATAAGAAAAATGATGGTTGTTATTACTGTGGGAAACTTGGTCATTATGCTAAAGATTTTTATAAAAGGAAATCTAATGAATCCAAACAGAAGTTCAGAAAACATAATGGAAATTATGTGAAAACTGACACCTCTATCAATGATGGTTTTAAGAATCTAAAGTTTTTTGCTTCTGAAGCTGCATTGTCTGCAAAAACTGATGATGAAAATGCATGGTTCATAGATTCAGGTGCCTAAACTCATATGTCTTGTGTCAAAGAGTGGTTTGATGAATATTATGAGATCACAGATGACACACACATATATTTAGGAGATAATATATCTCATAAGATTTAGGGTTATGGAGTATTATGTGTAAATTTACCTAATGGCCAAAAGAAACATATTCATAATGTGTTGTATGTTCTAGGCATCAAAAAGAGTTTGATTTCTGTTTCCACTATAACTGATCAAAATTTGAATGTAGAATTTATGCAGTCTCGATGTTTTGTGAAGGATATTCAGAATCATTATAATGTCATAGCCACAGGGACAAGAATTGAAGGACTGTATAAGCTTGATGTAACAAATTCCAATCATCAGGCATTCACATCTACAACAATGATAACTGAAGAGTTATGGCATCACAGGTATGAACATATTAATCAAAATGACTTAGTGCTACTTCAAAAGAAATTGATGGTTGTAGGGATTCATGTTTTAAAAAATGAGCATATAGAAGCTTGTGCACTAGGAAAGCAACATAGGGAAGAATTTTCAGTGCATAAAGAGAAGAAACAGAGAGAGATAATTGAATTAATACATATTGATGTCTATGGTCCCATGCAAACCATATCACTTGGTGGTACAAGGTATTTTCTTCTATTTGTTGACGACAAATCGAGATTTACTTGGGTTTATTTTATAAGGAAAAAGAGTGATGTATTTGAATATTTTAAACAATTTAAAACTATGGTGGAAAAGCAGATAGAAAAATGCATTAAGATACTCAGATCTGATCAAGGTGGAGAATATACCTCAGGAGCTTTTGATAGCTATTGCAAAAAAAATGGGATCGTTCAAAACGGTGTAGTTGAAAGGAAGAATAGGACATTAGTGGAATGTGCTCGCAGCATGTTGAAAGGTAAAAATATCTCTAATGGTTTTGGGCAGAATCCATTAACACTGCTATTTATTTAAAAAAATAGAAGTCCAACTAAGATTCTAGATCTAAAAATGCCTTTTGAAGTCCTTTATGGCTATAAACCTGAAGGTGGTCATTTAAGAATATTTGGTTCCAAGGCGTTTGCTCATATTCCCAAAGATGAGAGAAGAAAACTTGAAGCAAAATCTATAAAGTGTACATTCCTTGGCTATTGTGATGAACATAAGGCATACAAACTGTTTGATCTTAGAACGCATAAGCTCATAGCAAGCAGAGATGTGATTTTTCATGAGAATACAGATGATGAAATAAGTAAATATGATGTCTGTCATACTCCTTATGGCAATGATGTTCATGTAAAAATTGATATAGATGATGAATAGGAACAGGAAAAGGGACAAGTTCAATAGAAAGAATAGGTACAAGAACAAAGTAAAAGCAACATAGATACTACAAACACTCCTACGCCTCATAAAAGAAGAAGTGAAAGTGAAGAAAGTGGTGGACCGCAGAGGAAGTCATCACGAACAATTCAGATACCCTCTAGGTATAAATATTATGCATTGATGACACAAGTAATGAATGTTGTAGAACTTGTTTCTTATGAACAAGCCAAAAATCATAAGGAATGGAACATTGCAATGAATGAACAATATGAATCAATAATGAAGAATGAAACTTGGGAATTAACAGTTAGTTGCAAAAGGATATTCACAAAAGGAAGGAATTGATTATGAAGACACTTTTGCAACTGTAGCTAAGTTAAATACAATTAGAGTCATGATTGCTTTAGCTACACAATACAATTGGAAAATACATCAGTTAGATGTTAAATCTCCATTTCTGAATGGTGATTTAAAAGAAGAAGTTTATTTGGTTCATCCTGAAGGATTTATAAAGAAAGGACAAGAAGATCGTGTCTGTAAACTTAAGAAATCCTTATATGGTTTGAAACAAGCACCTAGATCTTGGTATATTAAGATTGATTCATTCTTTGCTCAGAAAGGTTTTGTGAAAAGAAAAAATGGTCCTAATCTGTATGACAAAAATGATGAAAATGGGAATGTTGCTTTGGTATCCTTATATGTTGATGATTTGATTATCATAGGCAGTGCTTCTCACTTGATTGAAGATATTAAAATTCAGCTAGCATAGACATTTGAAATGAAGGATCTTAGTGAAATACATTATTGTTTTAGTCTGGAAATATGGAGAGAAGGTAGTAAAACAATGGTCACTCAAAATAAATACACAAGGGAGATAAAG
This sequence comes from Larix kaempferi, assembly GCA_027924585.1. Lineage (NCBI taxonomy): Eukaryota > Viridiplantae > Streptophyta > Pinopsida > Pinales > Pinaceae > Larix > Larix kaempferi. The sequence goes on along the minus strand of BSBM01001114.1, from coordinate 3,357,400 downwards.
GAAAGATTCAATATGAGTGAAAGCAAGGCAGTGTCAACACCTTTAGAACAGAATGTTAAGTTATCTAGTGTTGATGAAACTAAAGAGGCAAATGGTATTCTGTATCGCCAGTTAGTGGGAAGTTTAAACGTCTATCTCACCACTACCAGACCAGACATAGCATATTCTATCAGCATCCTTAGTCAATTCATGGCTAAACCACTTGAAAGCCACTGGATAGCTACAAAGAAAGTCCTTCGATATCTGAAAGGAACTGCTAATTTTGGTATTATGTATACTGATGATTGTGATGTCACTAGTAAAAAATGAGAGATAAGTGACCATGCAACCAAAAAAATTGGTCACCATAGCTTTTTCAAGGGATAAAGGACCAAAATTGAGAAATTTTAAGTGAACTCACTAAAACTGACCATGATAAATGACCAATTTGGTCACAGGATAAGAATTAAACTAAAAATAACTAAGATAAATGACCAATTTGGTCACGAGATAAGAACTAAACTAAAAATGACTACATAACAATTGGTCATTTTTAGTTATGTCATTCCGGTCGTGGAAAATGATAATTTTGATAATGAATTTGTACAATTTACTAAATTTTAACACTGCAGATGGATTCAGAGACTCCTTTCTAGGGGGTCTCCGAATCCATCTGCAACGTTAAAATTTAGTAAATTGTAACATTAATAGTATACAACTTGGATTATTTTTCAATACATGTCTTCTAAGGGATCATTTCTTTGAGACCATGATTAGGAAGCATCTGAAGTTTGAACTAGTTTATGACTAGTTATGATCGAACCCAAAAATAATAGGTCGATGGAGACGAGGTAATTTCATTTCATGATGGTTGGCAGAAAAATGTAGCAACTCAATCTACTTGGGCATGATTTTCAATGAGTTAGTGGACCTTCCACATTGTTAGTACATTTAAATTCAAGTCCACAATATGTAAAAATATGTATCTTGTCAGGATTGATGAGTACACACCCTCCCCACACCTGATTAACCAATTCAACCTGACATCCCAAACTAAGGATGGAACAAAAATGTAATTGAATCTATGGGGAAAAAAATGCCCACCGAATGAAGTAAAGGATCCCCTGAGGTAGTAATATGGGGCTATATTTTGAGAGCTTACCTACCTAAACCCGAAACCAATTCGCTTTTAGCCAATAGCTTGCTAGTCGAAACCATCCACCCTTAGTCCAAGTGTTATCTAGTCAATTATTACTTATAAATCACTTCAAATCTATTACGAGGATTTAAGTCCCAAGCAATTTGTAGACTTATTTCAAATAATTGTGCCTCCAATTGTGGCTAGACCATCCACTCAGCAAGGAATGGCGGTGTCCATTGAGAGAATTCCTTGGTAAACTTTTCCATGTCTTCTCTTTCCAACCAAATATTCTTCAAAAAACCTAAATGAGGATTATGCACTTTCCCAACTATATTATAACTCAAAGAGGATTTTACACTCCATATCATACATAAATTTTATATGTATTCTAGCATTTATACCCATACCGGGGTCCTAAATAAACTCAATCAAACTCAACTGGGGTCCTAAATAAGCTCAAGTAAACCCTATCAAGAGAAGATTCTTTTCAAGATACTATGCTATACTATTTTTTGAAAATATAACCCATAATAATTTAGGAAAAAAATTAAAACATGAACACCATTTTGTTCTCAATGGTAAAATTATTTTCTTTTTAATTTATATTTTACCATTTTAAAATTTAAATAATTTAATTTAACTAAAATAATAATATTATATTAATGTCACATAGTATTATGGTAAAATTGTTTTTTTTTAATTTATATTTTACCATTTTGAAATTTAAATAATTTAATTTAACTAAATTAATAATATTATATTAATGTCACAAAGTATTAAATATGTTAACTATAGTTATTATATAATAATATAGTTATTATATTAATATTATGTGATATTAATATAATATTATTATTTGAATTAGATCAAATTATTTAAATTGTATATAATATATTATATATATGTTAATATAGTTAATATATTAATATTATGTGATATTAATATAATATTATTATTTGAATTTAATTAAATTATTTGAATTTTATAATGGTAAAATATAAAAAAGTAAGTGAACAAAATGGTGTTCTCAATTTAATTGTTTCTCTAAATTGGTTGAAGTTTAAAAATATTAAATAAAAACAAAATCCACATACTTGGTCATTGATTTCCCGCTTTTTTCACCAATTTTGAAGTTGGTATTTAATGTAGGAAGAAAAAGAATGGACTATTTTGTAAGATCAGATGCAAACCCTGGCAAGTGAATATGTAACATCAGAAGCCCAGATCTTCAAGTTCCGAAGGGACTACTCAAAGATTGGCCATAAATCTAACTCTCCTTGGCTGCAGAATGAAGCCTTCCTCCTTGCGGTAGATTGAAGGCTCAGATTGGCAAAGCTCTCAGATCAGAATCCTAGATCAAATGTTGGCGGCAGAGTTGCAAATATGCGAAGATTTGAATTGATTCAAGATGCCCAGATCGAAGACACCTATCAAGACCTAATTTTCTCCCAGGGCCTGTTGAAGATCTATTCGGTCTATTTCAGATGATTAGGGATATGTAGGTTGCAATGAGGGGAAGAGAAAAGAGCCCCTTGCTGGATTGGTGGCAGGAGATTAAAAATGACTGCAGTTTAAATGGATTATAACCTAGAAAGAAACCCACGAGCCCTCTCAGTAGGAGCATTGGAAGAATATACAGAAACTTTTTTAAGTCTTTAATTACTCTTGTAACTAAAATAAGTGATGGAAATGGTTGGCAGATGTGGAGAAATGGAAAATATCGTATCCTAGAACACCGTGTGGTATATGGACGATCGGAAAGGCTTTCCATGGCGTTTTTTTCCTGAAGAGTTGATCGATGAGTTACATCCTCAAAAATACGAAGCAGTTACGTTTGAATATTTGAGAGTGGTGGTTGTTTCTGAATTCACTATCGGTATGATCTCATTTGTTTATTAAATTGTTATTCACAATACTTTACACTATCGGTATGATCTCATTTGTTTATTAAATTGTTATTCACAATACTTTACACAATCGTAATGGTAACTGTAATTTTGTTTCTACACATGAAAACCTGCAATTCTATATCTACAGGTGCAACACTAAGAAAGGGTTTCAATAGAGGTTTAGGAACACTTTCTGCAAGTGCTTTAGGTCTTGTTGTCGCGGCCTGTAGCCATCATAATCAGCAAATTTACTTATCTTCATTGCCTAATTTTGTGTCACAGGATTAATTGGTTATCGTCATTGCCTTAATTCTCATCCTCAAATTGTTTTTCTTTTTGTTGATTCCAGGTTCACTTGCCAGTCCTTTAGCGAAGCTCCATTCATTTTCAATTTATGAGTATTGTTTCAGGGTATTCATTTTGAGTATGGTTTCAGGGTATTCATTTTGACATTTTGTTATATTCTAGATTCTGGCTCTATAACCAGAGATACCCGATTTGTCCTCATTGCTTTGGGCGCGACCATAAATTTGGTTGTAAACGCATGCATATACCCCATCTGGGCAGGAGAGGACCTTTAGGGAAATCTTACAACTCCATTGAATGTGGCAGACTCCATCGATGATCCTTTAGGACAATCTTGCAGATATACCTTCATAAATTGATAATAAAAAATTTCAAGAATGTGGCGGACTCCATCCAAGGTATACATTATAATATGCCTTTAGGGCAATCTTACAACTAATGACCCCCTTGCATACCTGGATTATTACCTGTATAATAATAGTGTCGATGCTGCAGCATAGGGTGTGTGAACGAGTATCTATCTCGACAAGAATTCAAATGCATTTCTTCAGAAATATTAACGTGGCAAGCTGCAGAAGATCCCATCTACAATGGCTATGGATTGGTACATGCCTCAGCGACAATGGAGGAAACATTGGTAGGCTTCTTTAATTTGGCCAGACAATACAATTTGTTAGTATTATATGTAGATTGGATCTTCTGCTCTAAAATGAGTTTACATGACTATAACAGGAAGGATTTGCAAGGTGGGAACCTCCTCACAGGCGTTATAATATGATGGGTATCTTTGGGAGGAATTCGTCAGATTTGGTGGTGCCTCAAGCACTGCACCTCCGTGACCTTGGCATTGCATGGATTAGAATTGTGCAATCGGATTAGAAAAGAATCTTACTGCCTACCTACATATCAAAGTTTCCTTCTGTTTGCTTTCAAGCACTCTGAAGTCTTTGTCCATCTGCTTTGAATTCCAAAGGTCTTTGGTTCGAAACAGAGAACGTTCATGTCAGATTTAGGCATGCAGATCCCCACCTTCGTTAAGTTTCTATCCTTTTCTCTCTCTGGAGTTAAAATAATGTGAAAAAAAAAAATCCAAATGACCAGAAGCATTGTGAAAACTACTGGAAACAAATAATTTTGTAGACAAGCAAATGAAAATTTCTGAACAAGCTCCGGGATGAAAGATTTTTCACAGTTGAACAATTTGCAGACATCTTTTGGCTATTATAACCAAATATATGAAGACTCAAGTCTAGATAAAGACTCATATTTCCTAGGACCCACAGTATGGATGGATCCAGAACCTTATCCACACTTTGCTCTGGAAGGGAACAAGCTCACCCTAAAATGGCTAGATATCGACAGCTCTGTTGTCAGGTGAGGCTATCTTTTACCTAAATGTTAAAACTTGAAAATCATTGAAGCTCGTAAATGAGCTACTGCATATTATGAGCATGGTTTCTCTTAGAAAACCACTTTTCCTGGAATATGACCAAACTAGACAGATTCCCTTGTTTAGTGCCCAGGGGTACAACATTACTATATAAACTGTGCAATGTGTAGACTCTATAGAAAAAAGAAGTCTTTTCGATCCACATATTGACTATGTACAAGCTTTATATACATTGAATCAATCCATCCATCTTATGTGACAAGCAAGACCATCCAAAAAAATGCATGTAAACCATACAAATCCTAATCATTATACACACCAATACTGTGCAGTCATTGCTGAAGGCACAAAATTTATATGAGATTACGAATCAGCATAGCTGATCTTATACGGTCTTCTTTTATACATATGGAGAAGAGAAAATTGGCAAAAGGCCAAATCATTAGCTGCAATATTATTATGATTATTTCTGTACTCCGACTCCAAATATTCCTCCCAAAGTATTTGACAAATTTGAGAAGATCCGACTTGTGAAAAAGCCAATACAGGCATCTATTGAAGTCCTTATATAGTCCTTAAAACTTGAAAACAGGGAGCCATTATTTGTGAACATTTCCAAGCAACACACAAAAAATTCATCATCATTATGGCTCTCTGTTATCATTGGTTGCAGATAACAACAAGCTGCATGTTTCACCAAGTTTTTTTTATGGATATTGTCGTACATCTGCACCAATTACCCTCTCTCCGAGGAGACCCCAAACTTGTTCCAAGCATGACTGGAAATAGGATTCAAAGGTTGTGCAAAGTAGTTCTTCTCTTAGGTACGGTTAGGGTCTTCTTCCCTTCAGAATAATGGTGCAATGCCTTTTTTCTTTCACCACCCGGGGGAGCTTTGTAAGTTTCTTTTGTGGACTGTAATTTTCAACACTGCTTTGGGTAACTGACAGAAATTGTAACTGCTCAGATTGTCATAATGAGAAACTGGAGGGAAACATGGCTACCTAATCAGCACTGGGTTATGTTTTACCTCTCAGCTTTACCATCTCAGTATCCAAGTTATTACTGATGCCTTTATTTGGTTATGGATGTAGCAAGCTTCAACGTGTGTGTGTGATCTTTCGTTTTCCACACGGGAATTTAGTGACCTGTACCAGTTTTTCTATTTGTAATATTTAGTTTAAAATGTGAACATATATATAATTACGGTTTAAGGGGTTGTATGCTTAAAGCATTCCTGGGATTTGATTACATTCTTTGTATTAGATGACACATTTTTGGCCCATAAGGGTGAAATGTCTCTGAATTTTCTTTTGAAACATGACCGATTTCCTTCACAGCTTACCTGATAGGTAGTTATTGATTATTCTGCCAAAAGGTTTTGTTGTTGCAAATTGATTGAAGATTAATACATACTTCATTTGAATCCACAACAGAGCTTTCACAATGACAAGCAAACTGGTAAAGCAAACTTGAGAGAACTTGAATTCATACTTCAAAGTCCATACTAACCTATATAAATAGTTGTGCTAATTTAGTTTTCCTTTCACTAGAATACTTGGTAGTAAAACAAGATTTCATGGAATGCATAACTCCAATCCTGCAGAAAGCAGAAACAGTCAAAAGGAACAACTCCAATATAACAAATTCAACTAAGAAACAATATCTTCCAGAAGATTACTAGTGATGTATGAGGATTAGATGTGATAGTTGCATTTCAGTAATTAGTCTCCCCATTAGATGGCCTTCTGTTTATATTATTCAAAAGTGCCAAATAATCCGTTGATTGTGACTAACTGAAGGTAGAGATTAAGTGCAAGCCTCATGTAATATATCAACAAACCCACCACATATATGTTGTCACAATGTACTCTTGATTACTTACAGGTTTGTTAATCTCTCTTATTGAAAAAAATGAACTTATTGCTTGTAATGTAGTTTATACATGACGTCCTATGTACACGATGGTAGCTGGAGATCGAGCAGAACTTCGTGGATTGAATTTGGAGGGTATTTGTCATTGTGGATTTTCTGATTTGGAGGTGGGTAACGTATGATATTGGCTCAACACCTTTAAACAGCATCAACCCATCCTCCCCAGAAAATCTCTATCAAGCTGGAACGTTCAACGTCGTTGACAATCTTATTAGAACATTAAATACATCTGAAAAAATTATCAAAGATTGAGAAATCCATATGAAAAAATGAAAAATCAATAAATGATCAAAAGCAAAAACGAAACTGGTAAAGGACCAACCGTTTGATTCAGGTATGATATAGTGGGTTTGGTTGTTTTCACGTAGCCACAAATCAAACCTGAAACGATTACTGTGCTAATTAGATGATTAGGTTTCTAATGTAATGATAGGAGTGCCACTAGTTCTGTTACACGTTTTATTTTCCAAATTTATTCAGTTGCATGACAGGAATGGACTCCACATATCACTTGTTAATTTGAATACGGTAGGCTAAGGTTATGCGAATTTCTAATGTAATGATAGGAGTGCCACTAGTTCTGTTACACGTTTTATTTTCCAAATTTATTCAGTTGCATGACAGGAATGGACTCCACATATCACCTGTTAATTTGAATAAGGTAGGCTAAGGTTATGCAAATTCATATTCACCATGAGTAATCAAATGTTCAATTATCCAAATACTTTTTCTATAGTAATGGATTGCACATGTTGATTTTAACTTTGTTCATAAAAATAAGTCAATTTACGAGAGCCAAAAAAATCATATCATTTCAATACGAAAAACTAGAGCTTAAAAAATATTATTATATTTTAAAGGTAAGTTAATTCGGAAAGAAAAAATACAAAAACAAAAAAATAATATTCAATTTAAAATAAATTTTGAAAAATGAGTTCAATTAAAATGATAGGTGTTTATATTTTAGAATTTGAGTTGGACTACTATGTAGGGTTTTTTGTAGATTGAAGGAGGATAAGATAAGTATAATGTTTAAATTGATTTATGGGCATCATTCAAAATTTGAAATAAAAAATTATGAAAAAAAGAAATATAAAAAATAACATGTAGCTACCGCATAAACAACAGGTCATTACAACTAAGCATGATGAACAAGGTAAGTGGTTTACTAGTTTTATTAACTAACATTAAGTACTAAATGTTAATATCTTAATGATTTCAAAATTAGTTTTATGGAGTTCTTAATGATTTCAAAATTAATTTTATGGAGTTTTCCACTTTATAAACCTCTTAATTTTCAAATTCATTTTGTAATCTTTTTAATTCCTCTTTTTCTACTCTTCTTTATATTTTATAATAAATAAAATTATATTAAATATTAAGAATATTTGCTAATTTTTTAATTTAAATTTCTTTAAATGATGATTATTTATATTTTAAAAACTTATCCCTAACGCATATTCTAATATCGCTAAATATCACATAATACTTATAAGAATCATTTTGTTGAAATCTCTTCTTAATACTCAATATATGTAAAATTGTGAAAAAAAAGTTTGGTATTATTTTTGGGTAGATAGGAACTTTAATGAAAGTAAATCACGGCATACCTTACTTAATTATGAAAAATTACAATTTATTAAATTTAATCTGTGATGATAATATAAAAAATCCAATTCTTATAAAATTTAGATTACTTTATAGAGTACTTCATATAATATTTATAAACTTTCAAGTTCATTATTTAATAGATTTGATTTGTTTGTTAATTTATCAAGGTTGTGAAGGAGAAAAGGACTCAACTAATTCTAGTTGCTATGTTCATAATCAAATTCCACTCATTCTATGGTAAGTGAGATGATATTGATTAAATTGATATATGTAGTTTGGTTAATTCTTGGATTTGTTCTTGATATTTATCAATGGTTACCATCAATTAGATCCATAGGGATCATGCATACAACTACTTCATGAACGACCATGATCCTTGGGTGTTGGATTGATATAATCAACACTTATACATATATTACATTCGGTTATAAAAACTTAAATTAAGTCTAGTGGTTAAATTTTAGTCCTAGAGTGTGGGTGTCAATAAACTTAGTGGAATTTGATCAAAGTTAAAGAAGATCCACAAACAATTAATTAAAACTTGTTCCACTATTGTATGTGGAGGAGAATATTTCTCTTTCCTGCACCAATTTCCAATAGGAAAATCTCCAACAAGTAATCACATGGGCTTGCACTTGTTTGACACTTGGCTCTCAAGCACCTGAACATTTTATCCTTGACAACACCCGGGCAGACTTTGATTTTAAATTCGGCAAGCGTGCAATGTTTTCAAAGTCAAATCGACCAATTTTCTAAAGTATAACAAAATGAAAGATCAAAACCATTGATTTCTAGAGACCACATTTATCTATCACATAGATACCCTTTGTGATAGTATTTTAAGATTAATATTTTGTGATATGTTTTGTGTTACAATTGGAATCGTAGTGTGTTAATGTTTGTAAGAGTTTGCGATATAGTTTTAGTGTGAACTTTGATTCTATTTAAGGGTAATAGCTTAATGGAAGAGAACTTGCCTTATAGGAAGGAGGTTGGTGGTTTGATTCCTCAGTTCTCTATCTACATAAATCAATGACTAATTAATTGACCAATTAATATCAATCAATGAATAAATAAATGAACAGTTAACAACAATCAATAACTAAATAAATGGCCAGTTAACAACAATCAATGACTAAACAAATGTCTAGTTAACAACAACCAATGACTAAATAAATGACTAAATGTACTACTAAATTAATGACCAAACAAATGTCTAGTTAACAACAACCAATGACTAAATAAATGACTAAATGTACTACTAAATTAATGACCAAACAAATGACCAAATAGCGACAATTAATGACCAAGTAAATGACTAAATATATGGCCAAATAAATGACCAAATAGGGACAATTAATGACCAAATAGTGACAATTAATGACCAAATAAATACCTAAATATATGACCAACTCATGAAGCAATTCAAACAATTTATGACTAAGTGGTAAATGACAAATTTCGTTGGGTGATAAGTGACTACTAATTTATGACCAGCAGTCACGTGACCAAATTTAGTCATTTATCACCCATTTTTAGCCATTTTTTTAGTCACTTATCACCCTTTTGTACTAGTGTCTCCCTTCATAAGGAATGTGTCTATAGTGTGCTCTATGAGCAACTTCTATGCTCAACAATATTTCTCATCATGTCCGATAGACCAACAGAACTTACATCATACGTTCTGAGGAGTACTTACCATTTTTTGCAACATATAGCATTCTTCTAGTCGATGTCATTTATTCTAACAAATTATGCACCATACACTAGTCCTAGGATTTAACGGACTAGGATTTTCAGCATTGAGATAATCATGAAATGTCGTACATTGGTCATTAGAGTGACCTTCTTCCTTGCATCTAGTGCGCCAAACATCTTCTCTCTTTTCTTTACCTTTATTGATATATTGAATCTGAATAGATAAGTTCTCAAGCTGAGAATGGATTTGAGCCATACCAGCTCCATTTTCATCGATAGGTGATGCTTCCAATTTCATAGCCAACTCCAATGCTTCTGTCTGGGTCATACTTTTCTACTACATTAATGGAATTCTTATGTGTAGTAATAAAGTGACAATAAACCACTCCTTATGTTCTAGATCATTCATTGGAAAGCTTGCGTGGGGCATTAAGGTTTTAAACCTCTGGTCGAAGTCCAAAACAGACTCATATGGTGCTTGCTTAATTTCCTTTAGCTCAGTAATATATTGTGATTCAAAATTTGGCTTCTTGAATTCTTCTTCAATCTTTCCTTAATCTCAGTTAGGGTCTTCGCTTAGTGATTACCAGTCAACTATGAAAACTTCATAAACCAATCTAAGGAGCAACCCCTAAAGGTCATAGTTAACTGCACCAATTTGACGTTGTCGTCTTGTACTTGTTTTATAGTCCATACAACATTGCATAAAAATCAGTGTTGTTCTGGGTCCTCTAACCCATTCCAATTGAAAATAGGAAACTTCATGTCATCCCCAGCCATTCTGGACCTCTGGGGTTTCGGCTGACTTACTACTAATGGACCACTACTTCGAGCCTTTCCACTTGGTGAAGTACTATTCTGACTGTTACCACTACTCTGAATTGATTGGAATTTTTTTGAGGAATTACTATGTCTTACCTCAGTTTTTAGAGATGTACGTGGTGTCTTGGGTATGTCGCAGCATCAGTTCCGAGACGTATCTACAATTTCTTCTTCCTCGGAAATGAGTTGGTACTCTTATTGCTCATAATAATCTTCGTCGAGTTGTGGTACTGGTTCATAGAATCTTCTTCCAGTCACATTGTAACGCTCTCTTTCTATCACAGTTCTCCTCCCCTTGTTCGACCGAAATCTTCTCCCACTTCACAAAAAACCACACTCTTCGCCCATCTCACTTTATTCTCCCCTTATCATTTCATCTCATTCCACATATTTGTCAAGACCTTCCTCCATTCAATACCCATTCCCACCGCGCACAAGGATTTTACTCGTCATTTTCCATTTACATCACTCCTTTTTTGCAAAGTAACTTCTTGATCCACAATTTTAATGATCTCGAGTACTTGCCATGGGGAGCTTCAAAGAACTCTCATTCTGCTGCATTATATGACTTGATAGTTTCAACAACATATTTGGTAATGTACCCCTCTAGTATGTTTTCCAACCAATAATCCACTACGTGTGAAATCTTGTTATTCACACCTTTCAATCGCCATACCAACTCAGGTGTCCAACTTATGGGCTCACCTCCATGAAAATTTGTCTTCTAATTAGTCAATCTTGTTAACCAATCATGCAATATCACAGGAAACTCACCAAAGAAAACTTCATGAATATCAATAAAAATATAATTATCTAACCAACCTTCATTGTCCATTCGAGGATGTCCGTTCTATTGGTGCACTTTTACATCAACCAGGGTTCAAACATCTAACATAATATCAACAAACACTACCACAGATACTGGCCTAAAAGGAGCTTTAATCCCTTTCAGCAACACCTGCGAAGTACATGAAGTATCACCCGAAGTACCTATGGAGACTACAGGAACCAAATTTCTGTAGCACAGAAGGGGAAGAACTCGACAGACCAAACACTTAATAAACAATCCATTACATCGACAAGTCATTCACTTCGACATAACCCAGAAGTTAACCAGAAGTTCTTAAACATACCTTATACCTCGCATTTACTATATTTCAATTAAGCAAAGTCGTGCATTCATTCATTCACATAAATATTATTAGAGGAAAGAAACACATATCACATCACACACATAACACCATTTTTAACGTGGAAACCCAATCTGGGAAAAACCACGAAAGCGCTTTGTGTTTATTATGAGTTACAACCAAATAATAAGCATTTCATGTTTTGAATTACAAATTAAATCTTGACCTACAAAAGACCTGCACACACAGTTTGCAGATCAATGACTTGACTATTCAAAATAACATCAACATAGATAGAACTATATTTCATTACAGACCCGAAAACATATCTCTGAAAACATTTTATTCTCCTATGCACTATATCCCTAACTAATCAACCCAAAATTTTCCTCTTATTACATATTTATAGGGCGCACTTAGCTTGCCCCACTCCCAACCAACTATTAAACTCATTAATTCGAGTAGAAAAAATATAACTAATTGGGCCAACACCGCCTCTTTTGACTTAATCAACGTAACCATTTATCTTGGTTTCTTAGTCAGTTCATCAGAGTTGACTGCTTCGTCGAACCACTTTCGCTTTTTTTTGTCCACATTAAAACTATTTTCGCCAAAAATGGTACCCAAAACATTCTAGGCCCAACAAACCAAATTTTTCATTTTCCCCCAACTATATCCATGTGTCTACAATTTCTTTTTCTTCCTTTCTTTTGGTAGCATCTGCTTTCTTCTCTTCTTCAAGTATTCATTTAATGGTAGCCCTTGTTTTTAAATAAACTTCTATGGATGCTCTCGTTTTACTTACAGTAGGAAGGGTTTTGTATTTCATTGCAGTGGGTTTTGTAGAAGGATTCGATTTCACTCTTTTTATAGACGGTTTTGTAGAAGAAGGATGGGTCACGACTGGTGAACTCTGCTGAGCGAGTAGCTAAGAAGGATATTCTTTTTTATAGAACACTTGTATTTCAACATTATTGATTTTTAAAGAAGTAGACCACGTAAGGATAGAATAATATGATTCCATGGTATGGCATACTAGTATCTTAATCAAGCCATGCTAGGATAGAGAATCTGGTTTCCCTAATTGAAATTTTGTGCTCATGGAGTAGAGGGTGTTGAATAGGAACCAAGCAAGGCTTATATTATTTCCACGATTTTCCTATTGCAAATTCCTAAGGAGGTTAAGTAACCAAAAATGGTATGCATGCACCAGGGCATACCTTCCTTCACATGTGATGTACCTCATGATGATTAGGGCTATTTATCCCCAAGTTTCTGGTAGCATTTCTCTCCTTATGATTCCCTTCTCTTCCTCATACCTTTTGGTGAACCTGAAGAATTTTTTCTTATCTTTCTGGGCCAATTCTCTGTTGTATTTATTCTTCTCTGTGATATTCTTTCTCTCTAACTTCTCAATTCCTTTTTTTAGCGATTTCCCTCTTCTTCAATAGGATTTGCTTCATATATTGTTTTTATAGCCTATTTTTAATCCCCAATTACAATTTATCTAAGAAGCACTGTTAATTGCTAGTATGAAAATGTGTATCCAAAGGAGAACTTATTAAATTTTAGCACAATACCATTTCGTCTCTACTCTTGTATATTCTATGGCTATGTGCTTGTTCTGTCCATACATTGTTTCTCTATTTTCACTTTCGTATGCCTCCTTTGGAAAACTTGTCAAATTTCATCTTATGTGTCATCATGTGTCATGTTGAGTCATGCCATGGAGTTAGTCATTTCTCTCTATAAGAATCGTCATTTCATGATTGTTATACCATTGGGTTTGACTCATCACATCGGTCACATCCATGTTTCGTTTGATGAAAAATCACATATTTGACCCTTTCGGCAATATGTCAAAATTTCGACAAGTGCATGTGTTTTGAGTCATGATAGAAAAAAAATGTTAATTTCTTGTCCTCCATTAATTCACAAGCCATAATTGTTCATCCTGATTGTCACTTTGTCTAAGCTCAGAAAGTTGAAAGTTTCCCCCCTTGGCTATCTCCTTACATTTTACAGTGCCAATAACCCTTATTTCGAGAAAAAAAATCCCCCCTCCTTTCGCAAAGAGCCTCTTTTCCTTTTCCCTTTCCTTATTCCCTTTCCCAAAACCCTCTTTGTAAATATTTCGTTTATAACCTATCCCCATATAATCTACCCCCTTTAGTCATTAATTATTGTAAAAACAAAACATCTAGATTCCAATATTTTACTAGTCTTTTTAAAGCCATGTTTTTGAAGGGATTGACTAACCCTTGACACCTTACGGTTAAAACAATCATTGCAAAACCTCACGAAAGGTATTTTGACCTCTAAGTTACCCTTTTAAATATAATTGCTTCTCAGAATTAATTTCATTACTTGCTTTTTTTTGTGCCAGAAATTTAAAAAAAAAAAAAATCATCTCTCTCATAAATCCTTTTGTTCCTATATCACCATCATTTAATTATTCGACAATAAAGTGAATTTCCTCTCTCTCATAAATCCTTTTGTTCCTATATCACCACCATTATTCAACAATAAATTTTCAGGGCTTGAAGTTGCTCATAATTCTTTTGAAATCTCATTCTATACGATACACCAATGGGGCAGTGGTTGTACCTGATGTTACCTACCTAAACAGGTTGTGTTGTGATTCATTTCTACATCTTTTGAAAAAGGTTGTTGTGCCAAAGTCTCACTAGCATCACATCGAAGAGTTGTGGCATGACACAATGTGTATTTCTGCATTCATAGTGCATTGTATTTGTTTTATGATTCGCTGACAAAGAACTCCAAATATCATCATTTTAGATTAATGGATCCACGACTTGAGAAATGATGGGCTCTGAAGCATTTTGTTGATGGCATCCATATTACTATGTTATATATTATATAATGAATATATTAATATACTATATACATATTATGTAATATAGTTATTATCTATAGTTAATATATTATATAGTTATTATATATATTGATATAGTTAATATATTAATATTAGTATTAACAAATTAAAAAAAATAAGAATATAATCAAAACAACTATAATATATAATAATAAAGAGGGAAACTAAATAAAAAACCAGAGGAAAAAGTGATTTAGTTACAAATATGAGTAAATTAAAAAAGAGGTTTTTAGAGGGAAAACATGAGAAAAAAAATGAAAATGAATCATTTAAAATAAACTCGCCAAAAAGGGCAGAGTGATCCAATTGAGGTAACTGTGAAATCAAATTTGATCTCCATCGGGTGGGTATTGAAACCATGAGCTTAGGAGGAATTGTTCAAAGGGACGAAGAAGTCTTGATTCGTGTTTATCTTCTTGGTCCTAAAATATCTATCTATTCTATATATCTAATCAATCAATTGCTCCCTTCATCAATCCTTCCATCAATCAATTGCTTGGTGAGGGAATGTGCAGGGCTTAAATGGCTGAATGAATGTAGGAACAATATAAAAATATTTCAACAACACTAATTATCCCACCCACCCGAACAGAAGTTTTAACAGGGCGGGAAACACAGCACTGAGCGATATATAAGTGGAATGCAATATCTAAGTAATTTTAGTGGAGGGTAAGATACTAATTATCCCTTCGCATTTAATTTGATCTTTTCTTGAATTATGAGAGTTGTACCGACTATATCATCATTATTAAAACGAACCCTAGCAGTTATTGCGTTAGGGTTCATTACGAGAGTTGTCCCCACTCCCGAGAATATCATCATTATTAAAACGAACCCCAGCAATTAATGCGTTAGGGTTAATCCACCCATAGAGAGGCTTGAGATAAATCCTTTTGGGTAATCGTGTAGTATGAGCAGATCACATTTCCAATGTGGAAAGGCCTTCGGCCCTCGAAATCGCGGTTTGTTTCCGGTTAACTTTAATGTACACATTAAAAACTCAAATGGTAGGAAAGTTAGCTAGATGGTTCAGAACAGTGGCCTTCTTATATGATCATTTAGTTAAGGTATTTAGCGAATTTTGAAGTGTCAATAATAATATTAATTTACAGTGGTTATCGTTGGGTTACCCATGTTTTGACAAATCGGTTGTATAGTATGTTAATGATTTGTATATTTTTATTAACTTACATTAAGTACTAAATGTCAATATCTTAATGATTTCCCAAATTCTTTTATTACAATGGTTATTCTTTTATTACAATGGTTACCGTTGAGTTACTCATGTTTTGACAAATCAGATATATAGTATGTTAATGATTTGTATATTTAGGTTATATGGTATGTTAATGGTTGGTATATTTATATATAAAGGTGTTTATATCTTAGAATTTGGGATGGAATACCAAATCAAAATAAGCAATTATTTTAAACAATAAATATAAAAAATAATTGACAATTGATGTATAGATAATTGGTAGCTCATGCATAGATGACTGGTAGCTCAGGCATGGATGGAAGGTAGTGACACACTCAACTTGTGACCTATTGGTATTCATCGACCACAAATTAAGTGGTTATACTAGTTGAATATGCAATATTAAAACCTAAAAAAACTGAATATAATTTCTAAGATGCACACAATTCTTAATTCTGAGAATGTTTTCTTCGAATCCGTAAATCACAGAGGTCTCTTTCTGTATAATTTTACTATTAAAACTTGAACAACTGTACAAGTAGATCCAAAGTGGCATGTTTAAGCTAAAGTGTTGTACTAAATCGAGTATTTTAAGATTATTGTGAAATAGTGGGTATTGTAAAATCAATTATAGGTCGAAACCAGAAGAAGCGTTTCATGAAATATTCTGGTGCATGGGAGAAAGGATCCTCAGGAGCTCATGATATCTTTGTTTCATCCTTGGCGAATTCTCCATCCACTACAGAAAAACCAGTCTATCAAAGGTGCCCATCTGGACAACATCTCTTAGCATCTCCTCTTCTGCAGAAGTGAGGCAGGTTCCCAATAGAATCCCAACGACATAGTTAGTTATAGTTTCAGACACCATCAACAAGCTTCTAACAATTGTAGGTATTGCTAGGGAAATCCCAACTATTGCAGACTGGCCTTCCGAAATGGTGGAAAGCACCTCCAAAATAGCCAACAATTGTTATGTCATGCCTTTATCTGCACTAGGAAGAAGCTCTATCAAACGAGGAACAACACCGCCTGTGGCTGGTATCTTAGCTAGGCTTTTAAGCATGGTGCAGAGAGGAAATAATACTTTCAGGCTGGCCATAATGGCTGTAGGATATAGATTCTCTTCAAACAGCTTTAGAAGTACATCTGTGATTCCTTCTCTCGATCCAATTTATCTGGCAGAATTTCTATCATTTTCTACTTTTTCCACCACAGTTGTTGCATTCATTCTGACCTCCAGAGTGCACTTTTCCAACACAACTTCCAAGGCACCTAGCACAGAAGGACACAAGAAACCTTTCTTGATAGACAAATCATTGATAGAGAACATTGAAATTGCACCAATTGCTTCTTCCACGGCCTCGTGATCTTCTCCTACTTGATCACAACTAAATGAGGCCTCTGAGTCCAGAACATGGATTAGGACAGTAAAAACTCCCTCGGACTGAAGTCACTATCTCTTCCTCTCGCTTTCCTTGGATAGACATATGAATTTCCTCAATAGTTCAAGTTTATTTGTGGTAGCATCATGAATATCCTGAATCATTTGGCGCATCTTACTCGGCTCTTCAACGGGCTTATGCGTCGATAATCTAATGATTCCATTAGAATTATTGACAACGCACCATTCATGTATCAACCTGCGAACAGTGTGATTCGGGATGAGCTATATGCTTTGAAGAACCTGCATAGTCACTTGACATACATTATTTCCTTCCTCCAGTCATTTCTCAATGGAACCTCAGTCATAGGTCATTCCTTGTGCATAGGCTCATCGGGTCTGTCATTAGGTGCAACGATATAAGACACTTGAAGAAGGGTGGAAGATATATCGATAAAGAGAGACACACATTTATTTACTGTCTTTGATGTCATGTTTAGAAGCTATTCAATTTTACAACCACTTAATTATGTTGGAATGATCGACTAGGAAGCCGTGGCTAGCATAGCTAAACCATAATCAGACAATAAAAACTTGTGTATCGTTCAGAGAATGTCGCGAGGCAATCTACCATTCACATATCCGAGAAGTACAAAGTCATAAATATGTGACCTAATACTCAGAAGCATCAGATAATATGATAAATCAATAGAAGACAAAGAGGAATGTTACTGAATATGTCGAATTGCTGGAGCAGGAAACCCTGGATATATGATTGTAGACAGAGAAAGGGACCTGGGAGAGTAAAATTGAAGAAAAAATTAGCATATGACATAAGAAAACGTTAATTATATGTACCTTTAAACAGCATCAACCCATCCTCCCCAGAAAATCTCTATCAAGCTGGAACGTTCAACGTCGTTGACAATCTTATTAGAACATTAAATACATCTGAAAAAATTATCAAAGATTGAGAAATCCATATGAAAGAATAAAAAATCAATAGATGATCAAAAGCAAAAACGAATCTGGTAAACGACCAACTCTTTGATTGAGGACTGATATAGTGGGTTTGGTTGTTTTCACGTAGCCACAATTCAAACCTGAAAGGCTTACTGTGCTAATTAGATGATTAGGTTTCTAATGTAATGATAGGAGTACCACTAGTTCTGTTACATGTTTTATTTTCCAAACTTATTAAGTTGCATAACAGGAGTGGATTCCACCAAGTTATTAGTCAATTGGTTATTTTTGGGTTTTTTTTCAAAAAATAAATTTGTTATTTGGTCATTTTTAATCTCTAATATCCTCTATATTTACATAAAATATGTTTTTTTATCATAATATTAGTCAAAATTTACACATTTTAATATTAAATTGTATGTTTCATATTTAATATTGGCCTATCTATCTATATACATTTTTTTTCAATCCAAAATAATCATCTAATATATTATAGTTAAGTCTAACATTAAAATCCTTAAAAAATCAACTCCACATATCACATACTAGTTTGCAACTCCACATATCACATACTAGTTTGAATAAAATAGACTGGGATTATAAAAATTCAGATTCACCATGAATAATCAAATGTTTAATCAAATGTTCAAATGTTCAATTCTACAAATATTTGTTCTATAATAATGGATTGCACATGTTGATTTTAACTTTAGTCTTAAAAAAAGTCAAATTACGAGAGCCAAAAAATCATATCATTTCAATACAAAAACCTAGAGCTTAAAAAATATTATTATAATATTTTAAAGGTAAGTTACTTTGGAAAGAAAAAATACAAAAATAAAAACCAAAATATTCAATTTAAAATAAATTTAATTAAAGTGATAGGTGTTTATATCTTAGAATTTGAGTTGGACTATCATCTATGCTTTTCCTCGATTGAAGGAGGATAGGACAAGTGTATTTTCGAGATTGATTTATGGGCATCATTCAAAGTTTGAAATAAACAATTATAAAAACAAAGAAATATAAAAAATAACATGTAGGTGCTGCATAAACAACAAATAGATAACTTGTTCATAGCACTTAACTTGTGACCTATCAATGTTCACATCGACCACAAGGTAAGTAGTTGTGCTACTTTTATTAACTTTCATTAAGAGCTAAATGTTAATATCTTAATGATTTCCAAAATTCTTTTTTACCGAGGTTTCTATTTATAGACCTCTTAATTTTCAATTTCATATTGTAATCTTTTTAATTTCAGTGATTTCTACTTTTCTTTTTATTTTATAATAAATAAAATTATATTAAATATTAAGAATATTTGCTACATTTTTTATTTAAATTTCTTTAAATGGAGACTATTTATATTTTAAAAGCTTATCCCTAACGCATATCCTAATATCGTTAAATATCACATAATATTTATAAGAATCATTTTGTTGAAATCTCTTTTTGAGTATTGTTGAAATCTCTTCTTAAAACTCAATATATGTAAAATTGTGAAAAAAAACTTTGGTTTTATCTTTGGATAGTTAGGAATTTTAATGAAAGTAAATCACAACATATCTTAATTATGAAAAATTATAATTTGATTAAATTTAACCTATGATGATAATACAAAAAAATCCAATTCCTATAAAATTTAGATACAAAAAATCCAATTCCTATAAAATTTAGATTACTTTATATAATATTTACAAATTTTCAAGTTCATCATTTAATAGATTTTATTTGTTTTGTTGATTTATCAAGGTTGTGAAGGAGAAAAGGACTCAACTACCTCTAGTTGCTCTGTTCATAATCAAATTTCATTCATTCTATGGTAAGTGAGATGATATTGATTAAATTGATATATGTAGTTTGGTTAATTCTTAGATTTGTTGTTGATATTTATCAATGGTTACCATCAATTAGATCCATAGGGATCATGCATACACATACTTCATGAATGACCATGATTCTTGGGTGTTGGATTGATAAAATCAACACTTATGCATATATTACATTCGGTTATAAAACTTAAATTAAGACTAGTGGTTAAATTTTAGACTTAGAGTGTGGGTGTCGATAAACTTAGTGGAATTTGATCAAAGTTAAAGAAGATCCACAAACAATTAATTAAAACTTGTTCCACTATTGTATGTGGAGCAGAATATTTCTCTTTCCTGCACCAATTTCCAATAGGGAAATCTCCATCAAGTAATCACATGGGCTTGCACTTGTTTAACACTTGCTTGTCGAGCACCTGAACATTTCATCCTTGACAACACCCAGGCAGACTTTGATTTTAAATCCGGCAAGCATGCAATGTTTTCAAAGTGAAATCGACCAATTTTCTAAAGTATAACAAAATGAAAGATCAAAACCATTGATTTCTAGAGACCACATTTATATATCATATAGATACCCTTTGTGATAGTATTTTAAGGTTTTTAAGAGTTTGTGATATGTTTTGTGTTACAATAAGAATCGTAGTGTGTTAATGTTTGTAAGAGTTTGTGATATAGTTTTAGTGTGAAATTTGATTCTATTTAAGGGTGTTAGCTCAATGGAAGAGAACTTGTCTTGCGGGAAGGAGGTGGGTGGTTCCATTCCTCCATTCCCTATCTACATAAATCAATGACTAATTAAATGACCAATTAACATCAATCAATGACTAAATAAATGAACAACTAACAACAATCAATAAGTAAATAAATGGTCAGTTAACAACAATCAATGACTAAATAAATATCTAGTTAACAACAACCAATGACTAAATAAACAACTAAATGTGCTACTAAACAATGATAATTAATGACCAAATAATGACAATTAATGACCAACCAAATGACCAAATAGTGACAATTAATGGCCAAGTAAATGACTAAATATATGGCCAAATAAATGGCCAAATAATGACAATTAATGACCAAATTGTGACAATTAATGACCAAATAAATGACTAAATATATGACCAACTCATGAAGCAATTCAAACAATCTATGACTAAGTGGTAAATGACCAATTTGGTTCGGTGATAAGTGACTGCTAATTTATGACCACGAGTCACGTGACCAAATTTAGTCATTTATCACCCATTTTTAGTCATATTTTTACTCACTTATAATGCATTTTGTACTAGTGTCTCCCTTCATAAGGAATGTGTCTATAGTGTGCTCTGTGAGCAACTAGTATGCTCGACAATTTTTCTCATCATGTCCGACAGACCAACAGAACTTAGTGAGCAACTAGTATGCTCGACAATTTTTCTCATCATGTCCGACAGACCAACAGAACTTACACCATAGGTTCTGAGGAGTACTTACCATTTTCTGCAATAGATAGCATTCTTCTCATCGATGTCCTTTGTTCTGACAAATTATGCACCATACACTAGTCCTAGGATTTAACGGACTAGGATTTTCAACATTGAGATAATCATGAAATGTCATACATTGGTCTTTAGACTGACCTTTTTCCTTGCATCTAGTGCGCCAAACTTATTCTCTATTTTATTTACCTTTATTGATATATTGAATCTCAATATATAAGTTTGCAAGCTGAGAATGGATTTGAGCCATAACAGCTCCATTTTCATCGATAGGTGATGCTTTGAATTTCATAGCCAACTCCAATGATTCTGTCTGGGTCGGAATTTTCTACTACATTAATGGAATTCTTATGTGCAATAATAAAGCGACAATAAACCAATCCGTATGTTCTAGATCATTCATCAAAAAGATTGCGTGGGCCATTAAGGTTTTAAACCTCTAGTCGAAGTCCAAGACAGACTCATTTGGTGCTTGTTTAATTTCCTTCAGCTCAGTAATACATTGTGATTCAAACTTTGGATTCTTAAATTTTGCTTCAATCCTTCCTTAATATCTATTAGGGTCTTCGCTTGGTGATTACTAGTCAACTATGAAAACTTCATAAACCAATCAAAGGAGCGGCCCCTAAAGGTCGTAATTAACTGTACCAATTTGACGTTCTCGTCTTGTACCTTTTTTTATAGTCCATACAACATTGCCTAAAAACCAGTGTTGTTCTAGGTCCTCTAACCCATTCCCATTGAAAATAGGTAACTTCATGTCATTCCCAGCCATTCTAGACCTCTAGGGTTTCGGCTGACTTACTTCTAATAATTGACCACTACTTGGAGCCTTTCCACTTGGTGAAGTACTATTCTGACTACTACTGTGAATTGATTGGAATTTTTTTGAAGAATTCGCTATGTCTTACCTCAGTTTTTGGAGATGTACGTGGTGTCTTGAGTATGTCGTAGCATCAGTTCTGAGACGTATCTGCAATTTATTCTTTCCTGGAAATGAGTTAGTACTCTTATTCCTCGTAAGAATCTTCATCAAGTTGTGGTACTGGTTCATAGACTCTTCTTTCAGTCACATTGTAACCATCTCTTTCTATCAGAGTTCTCCTCCTTTTGTTCGACTGAAATCTTCTCCCACTTCACAAAAAACCACACTCTTTGTCTATCTCACTTTCTTTTCCCCTTATCATTTCAGCTCATTCCACATATTCGTCCATACCTTCCTCCGTTCAATACCCATGCCCACCGTGCACAAGGATTTTACTCGTCAAATTCCATTTGCATCACTCCTTTTTCGCAAAGTGACTTTTTGATCCAAAAATTTAACGATCTTGGGTACTTACCATGGGGAGCTTCAAAGAACTCTTGTTCTGCTGCATTATATGACTTGATAGTGTCAACAACATATTTGGTAATGTACCCCTCCAGTATGTTGTCCAACCAGTAATCCACTACGTGTGAAATATTGTTATTCACACCTTTCAATCGCCATACCAACTCAGGTATCCAATTTATGGGATCACCTCCATGGAAATTTGTCTTCTACTCAGTCAATCTTGTTAACCAATCATGCAATATCACAAGAAACTTGCCAATGAAAACTTCATGAATATCAATAAAAATATAATTATCTAACCAACCTTCATTGTCCAGTATAGGATATCCGTTCTATTGGTGCACTTTTACTTCGACCAAGGTTCAATCATCTAACATAATAACAACAAACACTACCACAGATACCGGTGTGGAAGGGGATTTATTCCCTTTTAGCAACACCTATGAAGTAGATGAAGCCTCACCTGAAGTACCTATGGAGACTACACGAACCAAATTTATGTAGCACGGAAGGGGAAGAACTCGATAGACCAAACACTTAATAAATAATCCATTACATTCACAATCCATTCACTTCGACATAACCAAGAAGTTATAAAACATATATTATACCTTGCATTTACTGTATTTGAATTAAGCAGAGTCATGCATATTCATTCATTCACATAAATCTTATTAGAAGAAAGAAACACATTTCACATCACACATAACACCATTTTTAATGTGGAAACCCAATTTGGGAAAAACCACAAAAGCGCTTTGTCTTTATTATGAGTTGCAACCAAATAGTAAGCACTTCATGTTTTGACTTAGAGATTTAATCTTGACCTACAAAAGACCTTCACACACAGTTTGCAGATTAGTGACTCGGCCCTTCAAAATAGCATCTACATACATAGAACTATATTTCAATAAAGACCGAAAAACATATCACTTGCAATATGTTATTCTCTTATGCACTATATTCGTGACTAACCAACCCAAAATTTCCATCTTATTACATATGTATAGGCCACACTTAGCTTGCCCCACTTTATCTTCAAACAGCTTTAGAAGTTCATCTGTGATTCCTTCTCTCAATCTAATTTCTCTGGTAGAATTCCTATCTATCATTTTCCAGTTTTTCCACAACAGTTGTTGCATTCATTCTGACCTCCAGAGTGCACTTTGCTAACACAAATTCCAAGGAACCTAGCACAGAGTGCACTTTGCTAACACAACTTCCAAGGAACCTAGCACAGAAGGCCACACAAAACCTTTCTTGATAGACAAATCATTGATAGAGAAAATTGAAATTGCACCAATTGCTTCTTCCACGTCCTCATGATCTTCGCCCACTTGATCACAACTAAATGAGGCCTTTGAGTCCGCCTCTGAGTCTATAACATGGATTAGGATAGGCAAAACTCCCTCGTACTGAAGTCACTGTCTATTTATCTCGCTTTCCTTGGATAGACATATGAATTTCCTCAATATTTCATGTTTATTTGTGGTAGCACTATGAATATCCTGAATCATTTGGCGCACCTTACTCGGCTTTGCAACAGGCTTAGGCATCGATATTTTGATGATGCAATTAGAATTGTTGGCAACGCACCATTCATGTATCAATTACCTGTGAATAGTGTGATTCGGGATGAGCTCTTTGCTTTGAAGCACCTGCATAGTCACTGGACATACATTATTTCTTTCGTTCAGTCATAGTTCATTCATGTCCATAGGCTCATCATGTTCACACCGACCACAAGATAAGTGGTTGTGCTAGTTTTATTAACTTACATTAAGTACTAAATGTTAATATCTTAATGATTAGGCATCTTAATTTTCAATTTCATTTTGTAATCTTTTTAGTTTATGTTTTTTCTACTCTTCTTTATATTTTATAATAAATAAAATTATATTAAATATTAAGAATATTTGCTACATTTTTATTTAAATTTATTTAAATGGTGATTATTTATATTTTAAAAACTTATCCCTAACGCATATCTTAATATAGTTAAATATCGCATAATGCTTATAAGAATCATTTTGTTGAAATCTCTTCTTAATACTCAATATATGTAAAATTGTGAATAAAAAGTTTGGTTTTATCTTTGGGTAGATAGGAACTTCAATGAAAGTAAATCATAGCATACCTTATTTAATTATAAAAAATTAAAATTTTATTAAATTTAACTTATGATGTTAATACAAAAAAATATAATTCCTATAAAATTTAGATTACTTTATAGAGTACTTCATATAATATTTACAAACTTTCAAGTTCATTATTTAATATATTTTATATGTTTTGTTGAATTATCAAAGTTGTGAAGGAGAAAAGGATTGAACTACCTCTAATTTCTCTATTCATAATCAAATTCCATTCATAATATGGTAAGTGAGATGATATTGATTAAATTGATATATGTAGTTTGGTTAATTCTTGGATTTGTTGTTGATATTTAACAATGGTTACCATCAATTAGATCCATAGAGATCATGCATACACATACTTCATGAATGACCCTGATTCTTGGGTGTTGGATTCATAAAATCAACACTTATACATATATTACATTTGGTTATAAAACTTAAATTAAGACTAGTGGTTAAATTTTAGTCCTGGAGTGTGGGTGTTGATAGACTTAGTGGAATTCGATCAAAGTTAAAGAAGATCCACAAACAATTAATTAAAACTTGTTCCACTATTGTATGTGGAGGAGAATATTTCTCTTTCCTACACCAATTTCCAATAGGGAAATCTCCATCAAGTAATCACATGGGATTGCACTTGTTTGACACTTGGCTCTCGAGAACCTGGACATTTTATCCTTGACAACACCGGGCAGACTTTGATTTTAAATTAGGCAAGCATGCAATGTTTTCAAATTCAAATCGACCAATTTTCTAAAGTATAACAAAATGAAAGATCAAAACCATTGATTTCTAGAGGCCACATTTATATATCATATAGATACCCTTTGTGATAGTATTTTAAAGTTTTTAAGAGTATGTGATATGTTTTGTGTTACAATTGGAATCGCAATGTGTTAATGTTTGTAATAGTTTGTGATATAGTTTTAGTATGAACTTTGATTCTATTCAAACAATTTACGACTAAGTGGTAAATGACCAATTTGGTTGGGTGATAAGTGACTTCTAAATTATGACCAGCAGTCGACCAAATTTAGTCATTTATCACCCATTTTTAGATTTTTTTTTAGTCACTTATCACCTACTTTGTACTAGTGTCTCCCTTCATAAGTAATGTGTCTATAGTGTGCTCGCAACTGGTATGCTCAACAATTTTTCTCATCATGTCTGACAAACCGACAAAACTTAAACCATAGATTCTGAGGAGTACTTACCATTTTCTGAAATAGATAGCATTCTTCTGGTCGATGTCCTTTATTCCGACAAATTATGCACCATACACTATTCCAAGGATTTAATGGACTAGGATTTTCAACATTGAGATAATCATGAAATGTCGTTCATTGGTATTTAGAGTGACCTTCTTCCTTGCATCTAATGCGCCAAACATCTCCTCTCTTTTCTTTACCTTTATTGATATCTTGAATTTGAATAGATAAGTTCGCAAGATGAGAACGAATTTGAGACATACCAGATCCATTTTCATCGATAGGTGATGCTTCCAATTTCATAGCCAACTCTAATGCTTCTGCCTGGGTCGGAATTTTCTACTACATTAATGGAATTATGATGTGCAGTAATAAAGCGACATTAAACCACTCCTTATGTTCTAGATCATTCATCGAAAATATTGTGTGGTCCATTAAGGTTTTAAACCTCTGGTCGAAGTCCAAGACAGACTCATTCGGTGCTTGTTTAATTTCCTTCACCTCAGTAATACATTGTGATTCAGACTTTGGATTCTTAAATTTTGCTTCAATCCTTCCTTAATAACTGTTAGGGTCTTCGCTTGGTGATTACCAGTCAACTATGAAAACTTCATACACCAATCTAAGGAGTGGCCCCTAAAGGTCGTAATTAACTGCGCCAATTTGACGTTCTTGTCTTGTACCTTTTTTATAGTCCATACAACATTGCCTAAAAATTAGTGTTGTTCTGGGTCCTCTAACCCATTCCCATTGAAAATAGGTAACTTCATGTCATCCCCAACCATTATGGACCTCCAGGGTTTTGGCTGACTTACTTCTAATAATTGGCCACTACTTGGAGCCTTTCCACTTGGTGAAGTACTATTCTGACTATTTCCACTATTGTGAATTGATTGGAATTTTTTTGAATAATTCACTATGTCTTACCTCAGTTTTTGGAGATGTACGTGGTGTCTTGAGTATGTTGTAGCATCAGTTCTGAGATGTATCTGCAATTTATTCTTCCCTGGAAATGAGTTGGTACTCTTATTCCTCGTAAGAATCTTCATCGAGTTGTGGTACTGGTTCATAGACTCTTCTTTCAGTCGCACTGTAACCATCTCTTCCTATCAGAGTTCTCCTCCGTTTGTTTGACTGAAATCTTCTCCCACTTCACAAAAAACCACGCTCTTCGTCTATCTCACTTTATTCTCCCCTTATCATTTCAGCTCATTCCACATATTCTTCCATACCTTCCTCCGTTCAATACCCATGCCCACCGTGCACAAGGATTTTACTCATCAAAAACACAATCAAGTTGTTGTCCTTACCATATCACCCCACTATGTTCACTTAGGAAGCACTAGGTCAGGATCGCCTCTGAAGTCAATCCCTTCATAGGGGAAATCCTCGACCATGAGGATTTGGCCCCTCACCCAACTGAAGAAACCGGTACTGAATCCAATAATGGGATCCCCTCCACCATGGAGGGCCATCACCTCTGCCGATTGAATCATGTGAGGGTCCCATGCATCCTGATCGTCAACCTCAACCTGTGGACTTAGGTGTGGTACCCACTCTAGAAAGAAAAAGACGACCAAAGAACCGTAACCAAATTGCTTCAACGTCCCGCGCCGACATTTGGTCAACTGATCTCGTAAATTGGTGAGAAGTCCCTCAAACCAGTTGAATATAGTTAGGGCCATACACTCCTCGACATACATCATCTTGGATTTACTCTCTAGATGAGGGGATCTGCTGCCAGCCACTCCCACAATGGTGAATAGGATGGTCCAAAGTGTACAATCTATCACCTCCTTGATGGGAATTTTCCCACCTACCATCTGTGTTCCAGCATGGAACCACTGATCTATAAGGTCCTCCACAGTGTGACCACCTCTGCATGATCCGGATAGTGCCATGGGATTTCCCTGTCGATATAACCCTGTCAATAAATAGATGTCCTCGACATCTATCGTCAGAGTGTGCACGTCGATCTGAAAGTGTTGTTGCACCGGATCCCAACATTGGATCAGGTACTCCAACAATGTATTTTGGGCCCTCATACACGAAACCTCTAAGTATTTCAGTAGTCCGCAGTTCCTCAATGCAGCCATGCATTGAGGATCATTTGCCTCTTGGGAATCATCAAGTTCGTGTTCCCTTTTGCACCACTCTATCATTTTTATTACTCAAACCATGCCCAATAGCCAATAAAAATACTATTAGAGTCTTTCCAACTCACCCAAAATACTTTTCCTTGGTTATATTTTGAGCATACCATACGGACTTGCATCAGCGCAGACCATCCTTTCGGACAGGGTGTCGCCGGTGCAAGACATCAACTCGGGATTTGCACAGGTGCAGGCTCGACGCAGTTTTCGAAAGGGGAGACTGCGCCGACCCACGAGTGCAATATCCCCCACCAAGCATGCTCAAAACCCAAGAAAATGCAAGAAATTCAAAAATGTAATCCACTGTAAAGAAAGAAGGCTAATTTTAGGGTTACCTGTCACTGACAGCACAAAAAATGATCGATTGGAGCTCCCAGAACTAGCACTAGAAAAACAACTCCAAATGGTATTTCTTACCTCTCGAACTTGGTAAAAACAAATATTAATTGATTTTTACTGTTTACCCATTTTTATATCAAAAAATATCATATTCCTTTTTTAATTTTATTCTATTGTGGGTTATTTTGCTATAATTGGGATTATTTATACTCGGTTAATCATTTTGACCTAGTTTCGAAGCTGCAGGTGAAGTTAAGTACCTTATTAATACTGTTTTCATGATTATGGTCATATCTCGCATGTTATCAGGTATGGACAGCTCATTGACCATTTTTATGTCGTTATTTCGCTCGTTAAATTCAATTATTAATGACACCGAGCTAACTCTTTGTTCTTTCTCATGCTCATAAAACGATGAGAATACGTCACCAATTTATAGTTTATCACCTTTTTGGTGTAGGGCCCCTCCTGTAGGGTCCTTCTTGCTTAACTTGAAACTCAACCCTTTGATACAAAAGAGATTAGAAAACATAATTACTAGATAAATAAACTAAATAAATGAATAACTTAGCAAATTAAAACAAAACCATAACCTATCAACCGATCCATCTTGTCCACTGCCACCCATGTCTTCCGTAGGATCCCTCCAGCAAAGCTTGTTTAACCATAGGCGAAGCAACCGTTAGCTTCACTACCCAGCCATAGGCTCATGCTTTCAGTTGCATGGCCTCCCCCAAGCTTTGGGTCGTAGAGCTCACACACAACACTTCGAGAAACTTAGCTTGGGTTCCCCCCCCCCCACCAAAATTTCTATCCAAACCCCAATAGCAGCAAGTCGCATATATCACAAGAATTACGATATCCATCCAAAAACTGGGTCCTTTACCCATTCCCAATGGCTTCCTTATATAGGAGAATCTCATGTGACACATGTCGCTTCATGCAAAATACCCAATTTCTTAATAAACAAAAAGTAATTTATCTCATAAATCCAAGTGTCAAGTTTTCTAGAAGAGTGCACCTATATTCCTAAATTTACTCAAGCTTGTCTCTAAGATGCTCACTCTAGATCCTATCGTTGTGGGTGCATGTGGTGTTAACTAAAGGCTCATGCCTAGGATTCCATTTTGCTCCTAAAATAATTATTTCCATTATTTTAAATACTAAAAAGTATTTCCATGTGCAAATGCCTAAAAGTAATTATTTCTATTCTTTTTAATACTAAAATGTATTTTTATGAACAAGTGTTCTAAATGCAATTTATATGGTTTTTCTTTTTGCACAAAGTTTATCAATTAATCCTTTCTAAGACCCAGGTACCACACCGTTGGGTCCATCTATCCTTTATGCTCATCCTTTGTCATGGTACCACTCCGTCGGGCCCATTCATTCATTGTATCCATTTTTTTGGCAAGGTACCACATCGTCGGGTCCTTGCGTCCATCCTTTCTGTTTCTTGGCAAGGTACCACACCATCGGGTCCTTCTGTTGATATCCTTTCATTCTGAATTGCGGGAACTTCATGTAGGGATTTCAGGAGTCGTTACCTTCTATCCTCCGTCTACACGCTACTGGAGACTAATGGCGCTGGGGAGTAAGTCCGTTCTTACTGCGCGCCCCTCAACTCATATGTGACCAACTCCGTTGTGGCCCACCTGCACGACCTCACTCTTCTCTTGAGTAAGCGGATCAATGATTCTCTACTCATGCATGGTATTCCGTCGGAAGTCGACATTGTCGTTGCTCTCCCCGTGTGTGATTTATCCGTACTATACGACCCTTCAAATCCCTTGTGTGTCCATCGGTGAACCGTTTCACCTATCGCTACACACATTTTTCACAAAAATATATTAGTAGTACTGTCCTTAATTATCATAATATGATTCATAAATATGCTATTTCATTTTAGCATTTATAGTTTACTCATAACATTGCTCATTCATCTAATCAGAAATACATCTCGTTAATATTTACTTTCTTCGTTCTCATCACATAATCAATCATACAGCTAGTCGTTAAGCGTCATTCACATGTACATTTTTCATAATCAAAGTTAATTGTTTAAACAACATGTAATCATTCATTTACATCAACTATCCAGATACACATATATCATTATTTTATTGATTCACAACCAGTCGTGGTCATGAATATAATTAATATGACATCAAGGGGTTGTTTTATTAAGTTTCAATCATTTGGGTCACTCAATAGGTGCCTCAAGGTCTGCAATAGTCTAGGGGCACTACATACACCCCTACTTAGTTAGAACTTCGTCTCGAAGTTCAGAATA
The DNA here is from genome assembly GCA_027924585.1 of Larix kaempferi. Classification (NCBI taxonomy): domain Eukaryota; kingdom Viridiplantae; phylum Streptophyta; class Pinopsida; order Pinales; family Pinaceae; genus Larix; species Larix kaempferi. Next base: position 3,326,281 of record BSBM01001114.1, on the reverse strand, counting down.
AATACGGAAAGCTATGGCGCATCTCAGTTGCGTCCTCCCTAGTCGCATGTGAAAATGATCACAGTAGATCCAAGAGATTATGTAAACCTCACAATGAAATAATTTAGGAATAATATAAGAAGAATAGAGCAGTAGAACATAGATCCAGAGGAGCTCAAATAGAGGTAGAATAATTACACTTGTTACATTAATATGAATAGTAAAACAATAATTATACAATGCTCAGGATTCGAATACACTAGGTGTGATTCGAATTAGCCTGCACGGATAGATCAAAAATCAGTGGAGTGTCATCAAGGCATAACTAGGAGTCCACCTCATCATCAGTGAAGTCATCAATGCATAAGTAATGAGCAACCAGGAGTCAAACTGAGTCTAACTGAGTGTGGTAGATGTAACTGGCACATGGAAGCACTAATGTAGTGAAGGAGGCTCAGTGGAGGTGCAGATAGAGCTAACTAGAGTCAGAATAGGCTATCTAGTCACACTGGAGGTCCATCGGAGTGATGAGGTCAGTTAAGAGTGATTCAAACCTAAAATCAAGGAGAGAACTCAGTTAACTAAAGATAATTGGACTGGTAGGTGAAGAAGTGCGCCTATCTCATGCAGTAGGTGAAAGGAGGGTGCACTAAGCTCTAGGAGGGATAAAAATAATCAATGAGAAGATCATGGGGGCTATCCAACTGAGGGCCAGGTGTGGGACTGATGACTAGAATGCATGCAATTCCATGCATGTATGTAGAATGCATGTTGCATGCAAAGATGCATGCAAGACTGAAAATGAAAATAACTGGAAAGCTAATAGGACTAGGATGGAGTATAGGAATATCCTAATACCCCCCTTTAATCCATCCTGGGCCCTGGTAACTAGGACCAAAGGTCACCCATACAATCAAATAAATGATAGAAAAATAAAGAACTGTCCATAAACTGAGGAGATGGGGAAAACCTCATGGGAAAAATACCCCCCCTCAAAAGAACAGTAAATAACTCAAAGAACCATCATACTAACCAAAAAAAAAAAAAAAAAGCTTTCATCAGTGCAAATTTTTCAAAAAACTTGGCAAGCTGATCCCCTGTAGGATGCCAAAATAGGTGCTAGATTTGGATCTGGTATTCTGTTGTGCCTTCCACTATGTAGAGGATGTATTGGACGAAGCAAGTCTCTTAGGAATTCTTTTTGCAACTGGAGCGAATGGAACATGAGGAGTCTTCCCAAGGGATGGAAGAGAGAACCCCATCATCATGATGCATATCTCATGGAGAGGTATATGGCATAATGCAAGGTTGGCATGATGTTGAAGTCTTGTAGTTCTGTGATCAAACGAATCCTCAACTGTGTTCTCAGTAGCTGCAAGGAGTGTGTGATCCCATAATGGCCTTGGATCTGGATTGAGAACTTGTGTTGGTTCTAGATCTGAATCTTCTTGAACTTTGATCTCAACATCAAGATCTGGTTCTATATCTTCATCAGAAGAAGAGTCACTTGAATCCCTATTAGATTTTCAGGAAGTAGGAAGAGAGAAGGGAAGAAAATGAGAGAACTCATATGCCTTGGAGGCATGATTTGCAAACCCTTTTGCTATAGTCTTCCCAGTGGAGATCTCTCTAATCTAAACTGTGTCGGGGCCAAAAGTCACCTCCTTAGGTGATCTAGTGTGAGTCATCTAATATACAGATAACAAGTTTGTTGTCAAGGAGGGAATGAATAGAACATTCTTGAACTTGCCATGCTCCATATGTATTGTACCCAATCCTTTGGAAGAAATCTGAGAGTTGTCTCCCATGTGAATAGTAGGCCCATCTATGAGATCTAAAGAATAAAATGATTCTTCAGAGACAACCATGTGTTTGGATGCTCCAGAATCTGAGGAGGGCCTTAGATTTTGAAAAACCAGCCATTAATGCATGGCAATCCTCAGGACCATCAAATCCACTTCCAGAATCATACATCTTTGCATCTTTTGGAATAGCAATTTTGTTTTGCTCAAGAAGCTTGGTAAGTAGGTCTATTTTCTTGTGCATGCAAGATTTCTCAGGATGGTTTCCTCTCTTGCAGTAGGGACATGTAGATCTCTTATGTTTTTCCTTCTTGGAGCTGGAGGCTACTTTTGATGGACTGGACTTATCATTCAGCTTGGATTTAGATGGCTTCTTATCTTTGTCTTTTTTCCTTCCTTTCACATCCGTCCCACTTGCTCCTCCAACTAGAAGATCTTGATCTTTGGAGGCCTGGATGGCACCCATTTGAATCAATTTATCCTCTTCTTGAATCAAAGCTTCGATGAAGACATATAAGGTAGGCATCTTCCATCCAGGGATTGACATTTGTCCAGAATAGAAGGTAGATATAAAGACTCAAAACTGAGATCCTAGTTTGCTCAAAATGGAGAACACCAATTGATCATCACTTTTGGTGATGCCACAATGCTTGCATTATAGACCAATTTCTTAAATTGTGAGAAGAATTCTTGAATGGTATCAAAATTGCTAGGTTGTAGGGCAACCAATTCATTTTCGAGAATGTGGCCTCTTATCCCATCTTGTTTTCCAAAAAGACTCTCCAATTTTTTCCATAACTCATTTGGAGACTTCAATCCTTCAATATGAAACAACAGATCTCTAGACATATGAAGGCATATGTAACCAAAGGCTTCATCCATTTTATTTAGATGCTTGATTTTCTCCACAGCTGCATGTGGTATGGGATCTTTTTCAAATACCAATCTGGATAGCCCTTTATTCAACAAGTGTACTTTCATCTCACTCTTCCAATCAAAGTAATTGAAGGGAGTGAGGATTATAGGAGAGGAAGGAGCATTCGAATTGCTCATCTTGACTGCTGGAACGAGTGCAAAAGTGATGCTGCTGATACTACTACTGCAACTACTAGAACTTCGAAATACCTACAAAACAATATCAAGAATGGAGGTAGAATATACTCTAAAATGGATCTAATACCATGTGAAAATGCTCACAGTAGATCCAAGAGATGATGTAAACCTCACAATGAAAGAATTTAGGAATAATAGAAGAAGAATAGAGCAGTAGAACATAGATCCAAAGGAGCTCAGATAGAGGCAGAATAATTACACTTGTTACATTAATCTGAATATTAAAACATTAATTATACAATGCTCAGGATTCAAATACACTAGGTGTGATTTGAATTAGCCTGCATGGATAGATCCAAAATCAGTGGAGTGTCATCAAGGCATAACTAGGAGTCCACCTCATCATCAGTGAAGTCATCAATACATAAGTAATGATCAACCAAGAGTCAAACTGAGTCTAACTGAGTGTGGTAGATGTAACTGGCACATGCCAGCACTAATGTAGTGAAGGAGGCTCAGTGTAGGGCGCAGATGGAGCTAACTAGAGTTAGAATAGGCTATCTAGTCAAACTAGAGGTCCATCGGAGTGATAAGCTTAGTTAAGAGTGAGTCAAGCTTAAAATCAAGGCGAGAACTCAGTTAACTGGAGATAACTGGACTGGTAGGTGAAGAAGTGCGCCTATCTCATGCAGTTGGTGAAAGGAGGGTGCACTAAGCTCTAGGAGGGATAAAACTAATCAGTGAGAAGCTCCTGGGGGATGGCCAACTGAGGGATAGGTGTGGGACTGATGACTAGGATGCATGCAATTGCATGCAAAGATGCATGCAAGACTGAAAATGAAAATAACTAAAAAGATGGTAGGACTAGGATGGAGTATAGGAATATCCTAACATCATAGAGCTGATTGTAACTGTCCCACTGCACTTTGACTTGATCAATCAAGGCTAATCATTAAACAAGATGTAATCAATCAATTATCCCACTCCACACAAATAATTTAATTCATTAATTCATTTATCAATTATTGTCGTCATTCACATCTTCAGGTTTTCTTCAAACAATTAAGTCATATCAAGGCTCAAGAGATCACTTTATCGAAGTTGTTCAATCGTGTCACTCGACAGGTGCCCTTAAGGTCCACAGTCATTCTAGGGGCATTACATTTGGGCTCGTTAAACTTCCACGAAAAAAGGAACCCCTCGGAGTCTTTCTTTAAGCTCTTTTTAGGCTCTTGAAATACGAAAATATCGCCAAGCGAACTTGATGCGTTCACGCTTGTAAAAGTATTTGAACGGTCGTCTTTTTGGTGATAGTTTACCCCTTTTTCGGACTAGGAGGCACTATTTGCGAAAAAGGAACACTCCAGCCAATCATGACTAGAAGAGTCCTCTCTCGCGTTGTTTTACTTTTTTCCAGGTGAAGAGGCTAACTTTACGAAAAAGGACCTTTGGATTCTTCTTTAGTTCTTTTCAGACTCTCTAAACATGAAATGACGCCGAGTTTACCTTCTATAGACTTCTTAAAATTCAACATTGAAGGGCCTGTCATGGGACGAACCCATCCTATCCTAGGTTTGTAAAACGTTTGGGATTGGACTCATCCATGGGATGAGCTATACCTATTATCGAGCATCTGTTTACCCTCCTCGAGCTCATTAAAAAACAAATGAGGCACTCATCAATCATGATGGGGAAAAGGAAAGATTTTATGTTACACTAAAATTCATCGAAGTACATAGTCGCTCTTGAACATGGCACTCATTTGCATTTGCATTTAGTACTTGGGTAATCTATTTGTCTTCGAGTCCTACTGATTTCATGAGTCTTGTCACTCCTTTTGGTCATCCAAAGAATGCTTCCATCATTAGTTGCATTGGGGGTTGGTATCATTCTTGTCACGTCAATGTTGCCAAGTCATGCCATGTCCACATTCAAGAGATGTTCATTACTCACCATTTGCAGTCAGTACACCTTCCATCATGTCAGTGTACGCTATGTCAGTCTTGCATATTACTCTACCGTCCGATCTACTCCAAACATCTATTATCGAGTTTTGTGTCGATGATGAGGGATTCATCATGGTCCTCCTTCAACGGAGTCATCCTTGTCAACTTCAACACATCATCTAAGGATCGAATCTAGAAACCAATCTAGTACCTTGGGCCTGCATGCCTTAATGGAAGGTTACCTCGCTTTCAACATGAGTTCACATCATTGAATCTTGATTGGAATATTGCATCGAGCGTTCGGCCTCAACTCATTAATTCATGCTTGGTGATGTGTACTATGATACCTTGGGGATCATTGACATCAATGGTGATTTCCCTCGCACTTGTTAACGTTATACATCAATGACTGGTAATCGAGTGGTTTCTACCATGTTTGACTCCAAGACATTGTAATCACATGGATAGATTCGTATCATTGTGGGTTCAGCTTGAAGAAAATCATATCTTACCCAGGTTACGATGGAGATTGTTTGAGTCATATTACATGGATCCACTTTGTATTGGTCTTGGATGTGTTATCATCTAATCATGGATCTACGATTGTGTCTAGTAGCCATGATTGTGTTCAGTTGGTCCCCATTGCCATGGATCTGCATTGTATTGATCGGCATCCATGTTATGCGTCATATGAGATTTGTATCTTAGAGTCAGTTGTACTATTGCAGCATCTTCCAACCGATAATTCCTTTCCATCCATATTTCAAAGCACTTCACCTGTCTTTTTTTTCCAGCTTCATGCTTTGGGGGGCATTCTGTTACACCTAAATTTCATCATCATGGGACCCATGTCAACTCAGTTCCTTGATCCCTGAAGTATTCATGATCAAGTAATCAATTAGAGCAAGTTGTTGAGCTTTTTCCACCATTTCTAGTTTGGTCAGCATAGGTTTCCTTCTAGCAAGGAGTTCCCAACTAGGTCAGGCCCAGATTGCCTTTGGCAGACTACGCCGGTGGTTCAGGTTGCCTTTTTGCAGCCCGCACTTTCCCTTTCAGGCGGAAGTTTCGCTCATGCAGCTTGTGCCGGAGTTGGTTAAATTGGATAAAGGTGTCTTTCGAGAAAATTCCAGAAAGTGGATGAGGTGGATCTCCATCCCTAACTTGTAGGTGAGTTGTCCTATAGTTCCCTAACCTCAAGGAAAGGTGCCCATCTAGACAACATCTCTTAGCATCTCCTCTTCTGCAAAATTGAGGCAGATTCCCAATAGAATCCCAACTACATAGTTAGTTGTAGTTTCAGACACCATCAACAAGCTTCTAACAATTGTAGGTACTACTAGGGAATTCCCAACTATTTCAGTCTGGACTTCCGAAGTGGTGGAAAGCGCCTCCAAAATAGCCAACAATTGTTCTTTCATGCCTCTATCTACACCAGGAAGAAGCTCTATCAAACGAGGAACAACACTGCCTGTGGCTAGTATCTTAGCTAGAATTTTAAGCATGATGCAGAGAGGAAATAATGCTTTCAGGCTGGCCATAATGGATGCAGGATATAGATTCTCTTCAAAAATATTTAGAAGTTTGTCTGTGATTCCTTCTCTCGATCCAATTTCTCTAGCATAATTTCTATCATTTTCCAGTTTTCCACAAAAGTTGTTGCATTTATTCTGCCTTCAGAGTGCACTTTTCCAACACAACTTCCAAGGCACCTAGCACAGAAGGACACGACCACAAGAAACCTTTCTTGACAGACAAATCATTGATAGAGAACATTGAAATTGCACCAATTGCTTCTTCCATGGCCTCATGATCTTTGCCCACTTGTTCACAACTAAATGAGGCCTCTGAGTCCTCCTTTGAGTCCAGAACATGGATTAGGGTAGGCAAAACTCCCTCGGAATGAAGTCATTGTCTATTCCTCTCGCTTTCCTTCGATAGGCATCTAAATTTCCTCAATATTTCAAGTTTATTTGTGGTAGCATCATGAATATCCTAAATCATTTGGTGCACCTTACTCGGCTTTGCAACGGGCTTAGGCATTGATATTCTAATGATGCCATTAGAATTGTTGGCAACGCACCATATTCAACCTGTGAACAATGTGATTCGGGATGAGCTCTTTTCTTTGAAGAACCTACATATTCACTGGACATACATTATTGTAAAATTTTCTGTGTTTTGCAGTTTGCTGGTTTATGTCAATTTTTTAGTGTTTTTCATTTCCAAGCCGGTTTTGCATTGGCTGGAAACTACTTATAAAAATGCAGACGCTGGAAATACACTTCTAATAGGAAGAAAAATAAATTTAGCATGCACCCATAAAATATTTCAGACTCATATTTTCGGCCAATAGCCCTAGAAAAACCCCCACGAGGAAAACCAGTTACAGAGAGAGAGTTTATTATTTCTTTAGTAAATCTCAGTACATAAATTTTACAGTAGAAATGTACTTATCTCCACCATCAAATTTCACCCAGAAAATATCTCGAAATCAATGCCAAAACTGCTGCCTCGATTTTAGTGCCACACAGAACCTCGAAATATGTGCTGAAGGTATAGAATCCGTACTATACGGTTCTCCTTGAAATACGTGTTGCCTGTCTTGATTTTTGTGCCCAAAAATTACCTCGAAATGCATGTAGCAATTCTTGGTTTCTATGCCCAATAAGCTCCTCAAAAACATTGTTGATATTCTCGAGATCTGTGCCCAGAATCTCCTCGGGATGCGTGGAGGAAGTCTCAAAATTAGTGCCCAATTTCTCCTCGTGATGTGTGCTATGATGAAGAAAAGGTGCTCGTCAGAAATCTATACGGTGCATTTAATGCACATCTAGTAGCCTCGAAATGCATGCCAATTGAAACTTGCCCAAAATGCCTCCTTGGAATTCGTGCCAATACTCTCTTGCTCTCTTTTGCTCACTTTCTTCTTTCTCTTCTCAAGAATGAAGCTTATTTGCCTCCCTTTTCCTTTTTGACAAAACCCTAAGTGATTTTTTCATCCAACGGTGGAGATTAGAGCAATCCAACAATTAAGATGTGATTAGAATAAAAATATCTAATTTAATTCTCATAAATGCAATTTCACTCACCCACTTAAATTTTATCAAAAGTGACTTTATAACATAAAGTCACATTAAATGCTTTTCTCAAGTCATTTAATGCAAGGGTCACTATTCCCCACTTAAGTGACTTAGGCAAAAATTCACCTAGGGAACACTTCCTAGGTACAAAAACTAACACTCCCTCTTACCGAGGAAGGTGTTCTACACCACTCCCAACTTGTTTCTGAAGAAAACAAACTTGCCCCTTCCCAAATATTTTGTCAAGATATTTGCCACCTGCTCATCAGTGGATATGTACTGTAACTCAACTTCTCCTCTCTGAATATAGTCACGGATGAAATGGTACCTGATCTCAATATGCTTTGACTTTACATGGAACAATGGATTCTCGGAGAGCTGAATGAAACTCTGATTGTTAGAGTAGATCACCGTAGGCCTAAGCTCCTGATCAAACAAATCTACCAATATCTTGCGAAGCCACAGTGCTTCACAAGTAGCCTGACTAGCTGTCATAAACTCAGCCTCGACGAAACTCAATGCAATAGAATTCTGTTTCCGACTGAACCACGACACTACTATTGAGCCCAAACTAAAACAACAACTAGAAGTGCTCTTCCGATCCCTCACATTTCCTACCCAGTCTGAATCTGTGAAACCAACCAAACTGACTCCACCCAAACCCCTGTAATCCAAACCATAGTCCATTGTACCTATAAGATATCTCAGCACATGTTTTGTGGCAACCCAATGTACACTCCTAGGCTCCACCATGAACTGGCTAAGAGTGTTCACCACAAAACACAAGTCTGGCCTGGTGTTGACCAGATACATCAACGACCCAATGAGCTGACGTTAAAGTGTAGGATCCACCAACTTACCCTCAGAAGCATGAAGTTGCTTCTAGTTGGTGATCATAGGTGTAGACATAGACCTGCAATCCTCCATCCGAAATATCCTCAGAATATCAATTGCATACTTCCCCTGTCCCAGTAAAATATGTCTAGGCTCCTGCTAAACCTCCATCCCCAGATAGTAATGCATCAACACAATGTCCGTCATCTCATACTTAGCAACAAGTTCTCTCTTGCAATGTGCAATGAGACGCTCCTTTCTAGTGATAAACAAGTCATCAACATATAACAAAAGAATGAGAGGATCTCCACCAACCACAATGTAGTAAAGGTTGGGATCAACCTCACTCTTTTGAAAATCCATCGAATTCAAGTACGCATCGATCCTAGAGTACCAAGCTCTAGGAGCTTGCTTCAATCCATTCAAGGCTTTCCTCAGTCTGCACACATGGGAATCTCTCCCATGAATCTTGAATCCCTGTGGCTGCTCTAAGTACACCTCGTCCTGCAGAAGACCATTGAGAAATGCGGTCTTCACATATATCTGGTGGATCTTCCAACCCATCTCTACTGCTATAGAAATCACTGCTCTGATGTAAGAATACCGAGCAAGTGGCACAAAGGTCTCATCATAATCAACTCCCTCAACCTGTGAAAACCCCCATGCCACAAACCGAGCCTTGTACTTCTCCACACTGCCATCTGCAGCATGCTTCACCTTGTAGATCCACTTGGAAGTCACAAAAGACTTCCCCTTTGGTCTCGACACTATCTCCCAAGCATCATTCTTCATGATGGAATGGTACTCTTCCATCATGGCATCTCTCCAAACCTGATGCTGGGAATCCTCCTCAAATGTGGAAGGCTCAAAATCATGAAGACTCGCAACAAGAGCCATCCCCAATCTATCTAGCATCACTACTGTCATGATATCCTCCTGGGGTCTACCAAATGCCTCTGCCTCCTTCAAGGTCTCCTGAAGCCATATAGGCTTCCTCTTCCTTGAAGGCTCCTCCCATACTAGTCTATTCTCATTTGAAGAACTCCTAGAAGCAGAGGGTCCAACACCCCGAGGGCTAGTGACTGATGAACTAGTCCCTGAAGAACCTGTAACTTGAGAACCAGAACCTGAACCTGACCCTGAACCTGTCCTTGAAGTACCTGCCACTTGAACCACTGAACCTGTAGAAGTTGTGTCTGTACCCTGTGATCCAATCACTCCAGAAACCTATGGCCCTGAGATCTGTATCGAAGAAGCCTGAGTCACCTGAGATGTGGAAGCCGGTGGCTCCCTCTGCTCTATCTCTCTGGACTTCCTGAAAGCTCTCTCCTCATCAAACTTCACCTCCTGCCTAACAAAAATCGTCTTCTCGCAAGGAAGGTAAATCCAGTAAGCCTTCAAAGTCTCATCATATCCCACAAAGATACCTCTCTCTGCAGTGGGATCAATCTTTGTCCTCTTCTCAGAAGGGACGTGAGAGTAAGTCAACGAACCAAATATACGAAAGTGGCTCACCTCAGGCTTCTTTCCTGTGTACATCTCCTCAAGAGTCTTCCTCACCAAAGCATGATGAGGACTCCTGTTCTGCAGATAAACTGTAGTGCTGCATGCCTTTTCCCATAGAAAGAACGGTAAACCCTGATCATGGAGCATCGCTCTCGCTGCTCCCATAATCGAGCTGTTCTTCCTCTCTGCTACTCCGTTCTGCTCTGGAGTGTAGGGAAATGTCAGCTATCTCTGTATACCCTCATGTGCGCAAAACCCATCGAACTCCTTGGAGGTATACTCACCCCCATTGTCCGATCTCAACATCTGAATCTTCCTCCTTGTATGCTTCTCCACAAGGGCTTTGAACCCTTGGAAGACTCTCAATACTAAGGTGACTTCTTGATCCGCAAGAAGTAGATCCAGGTCTTCCTGGAGTAGCCATCAATGAAAGAGATATAGTACTCAAATCCAGTCAAAGAGACTGATGACATAGGACCACAAATATTAGAGTGGATCAAGTCAAATACTCCTACTACTATGCTGTCACTGCTTGGAAAAGCAGTCTTGGTGTACTTTCCCAAAGCACACCCCCTACACACATCACTCTGCTCAGTGCTGAACTCAAGTAAACCTGTAACCATGCTCCTCAACAATCTCAGAGCTGGGCGATGTAAGTGGGCCATCCTCTGATGCCATAGCTCACAAAGCTCATTGCTGCTGCTATGTGCTAGAGCGTGATGTGGTTGAAATAAGAGCTTGTACAACTTTCCACATCTAAACCCAATGTCCATGGAGGTAGATAATCCTGTAGTCCTAGGGAATACCTGCACTCGCCCATCCAAGAAACATACCCCAAGACCCATGTCCTCAATGGTGGAAACTGATACAAGTTTCTTCTTCAGCCTAGGGACATATAACACATCCCTCAGAGTCATGGGTCTCATAGACTCCCTCTGAAATGTAATGGTCCCCTGACCAACTACTCTAACAATGGTGTCATCTCCTAGTACAACCTCCACATCTGTGCTTGTCTATGAAAGCTCAGAGAACATCTCTCGAGCACCTGTCATGTGGCTCGAGGCTCTGCTATCAATATACCAAGTGCTAGTGGATGCACTCATTTGATGGCCTGTTAATAAGGAATATTCCATCTCTAAATCCACATCAATGCTGGTAACTAAAGAGGCTCTCTCTTTCTCAATCTGTCCAGCACACAGAGAAAACTCTCTCTGAAATCTGTCTCCAAAGTCATCAACCTTCGCTAAAGCTACAGTCTGCTGTCCCTTCTTCTTCTTGTTTGGACACTATGAAGCATACTGCCCAAAAGTCTGACAACCATACACTTGATTTTACTCAAGTCCTTCTTCTGCCCACCCTGCTGTTCTTGCTGCTGCTTGACCCCAACCTTCTTGGGACCCTTCTTCTTCTTCTTCCCCTTTGTTGTCAAAGCCACATTCTCTTCATCTTCGCTACCCTGTGACGAAATGCCCTGTACGAGACCTCTCTTGGTCTCCTCCTGCACAAAGTCATCCCACAGTCTCTCCCATGAAGGTAGGTTCTCTCTACCCACTATAGCTTGCACAAATGCACCCCAGGGCTTGGAAGCCCCATTCACTGCTGTATGCACAAGCTCAGTAGCAATGACCACCTCCCCAACTGCTACTAGGTCATCTCTAACTGCAAATATCCTGGTAAGGTAAGTTGTTACTCCCTCTCCACCATTTATCTTTATACTTTTCAATTTCTCCTTGAGAACCATCTTTCGATCTTCATTGGTACTCTCGTATAAGTTGGTTAAGGCACTCTGCATCTCATGTGCCTTCTTCTTATCTGAAATGTGAGGGATGATATGGTCTTTAGCTGCATCAAGGATTATTCATCTAGCTTTACAGTCCTTCTTATTGAAGGCTAATAATGCTACTGCATCTGTAGCAGCGGGAATCTAAATAGGATTTGATATAGTGTTTCTAACCACCTCCTCCCACAGTTCATTCTCTTCTAATATCAGCAAAATCCTAGCCTTCCATGGCACAAAGTTACCTATCCTATCTAGCCTATCCTCCAACCTAAGTCCTATATCCATCTCTACTGTCAACCCAACAAGGTGTTGTTCACTAATAGAAGAAAATACCCAAATCTGGAAATTTCTGTGTGTCTGCAAATTTTACTGTTTTCTGCCCCCAAGCTCTGATACCATGTAAAATTTTCTGTGTTTTGCAGCTTGCTGGTTTATGTCAAGTTTTTAGTGTTTTTCATTTCCAAGCCAGTTTTGCATTGGTTGGAAACTACTTATAAAAATGCAGACAATTAAACACGCTGGAAATACACTTCTAACAGGAAGAAAAATAAATTTAGCATGCATCCATAAAATATTTCAGACTCAGATTTTTAGCCAATAGCCCTGGAAAAACCCCCACGGGGAAAACCAGTCAGAGAGAGAGAGTTTATTATTTCTTCAGTAAATATCAATACATAAATTTTACAGCAGAAATGTACTTATCTCCACCATGAAATTTCACCCAGAAAATATCTCGAAATCAATGCCAAAACTGTTGCCTCGATTTTAGTGCTAGAAGGAACCTCGAAATATGTGCTGAAGGTACATAATCTATACAGTACAGTCCTCCTTGAAATACGTGCATCCTGAATCAATTTCTGTGCCCTAAATATGCCTTGAAATGCATGCAACAATTCTCAATTTTTGTGCCTAATAAACTCCTCGAAAACAGTGCTGATATTCTTGAGATATGTGCCCAGAATCTCCTCGGGATGCGTGCTTGTAGTCTCAAAATTAGTTCCCAATTTCTCCTAAAAAATCGTTCCTAATTTCTCCTCAAAATGTGTGTTGTGCTGAAGAAAAGGTGCTGGTCAGAAATCTATACGGTGCATTTAATGCACAGCTAGCAGCCTCAAAATGCATGCCAACTAAAACTTGCCCAAAATGCCTCCTTGGAATTCGTGCCAATGCTCTCTTGCTCTCTCTTGCTCTCTCTCTTCTTTCTCTTCTCAAGAATGAAGCTCATTTGCCTCCCTTTTCTTTTTTGATAAAACCCTAAGTGAGTTTTTCATCCAACGGTGGAGATTAGAGCAATCCGACGGTTGAGATGTGATGAGAATAAAAATATCTAATTTAATTCTCATAACTGCAATTTCACTCACCCACTTAAATTTTATCAAAAGTGACCTTATAACAGAAAGTCACATTAAATGTTTTTCTCAAGTCATTTAAGCAAGGGTCACTTTTCCCCACTTAAGTGACTTAGGCAAAAAGTCACCTAGGGAACACTTCCTAGGTACAAAAACTAACAATTATTGCATGAGTGAAACCAGGTGCTCTACAGCCCAGTATGGGGGAGATGTTGTAACGTTACATGAAACATTTGTCTTTATTATCGGCTAAAAAGTTAAAAGTAATACTATGAGGGAGATCTTGTAACGTTACATGTAACGTTTGTCTTTATTATTGTCTGCCATTAATTAAAATGTAAAAAAAAGTAAAATGTAATAAATATTTTGTCGGCCATTAATTAAAAGCTGTGTATATTCGATTGTGCAAGATAGTTTGAAGACATGGTTTCTAAATTCTGATTGCAAAGATTATAAGAGCTTGCCTCTAATAATACGAGCTTGAGTTTAAATTTAAAAAAAGAAATACACCTCAAGAAATTGGATCCCTCGCGGTGCTTGATAGATACGAGTTTAAGATAGATCTATGTTGGTTTCCTTCATCCAATCATTTCTCAATGGAACCTCAGTCATAAGTCATTCCTAGGTCATTTCTCAATGAAACCTCAGTCATAGGTCATTCCTAGGATAAGAAAAGGTTGATTATATATACCTTTAAACAACATCAACCCATCCTCCCCAGAAAATCTCTATCAAGCCGGAACATTCAACGTCGTTGACAATCTTATGAAAAATCAATAAATGATCAAAAGTAAAAACGAATCTGGTAAAGGACCAACAGTTTGATTCAGGTATGATATAGTGGGTTTGGTTGTTTTCACGTAGCCACAATTCAAACCTGAACGGATTACTGTGCTAATTACATGATTAGGTTTCTAATGTAATGATAGGAGTACCACTAGTTCTGTTACACGTTTTATTTTCCAGACTTATTCAGTTGCACGATAGGAATGGAGTAAGGTAGGCTATGGTTATGCAAATTCATATTTACCAGGAGTAATCAAATGTTCAATTCTCCAAATATTTGTTCTTTTCATTTACCATGACTAATCAAATGTTCAATTCTCCAAATATTTGTTCTTTTCATTTACCATGACTAATCAAATGTTCAATTCTCCAAACATTTGTTCTATAGTAATGGATTGCACATGTTGATTTTAACTTTGTTCATAAAAAAAAGTCAATTTACCAGAACGAGAACCAAAAAATCATATCATTTCAATAAGAAAAACTAGAGTTTAAAAATTATTATTATATTTTAAAGGTAAGGTCGTTGGGAAGCAAAAAATATAAAAATAAAAAAAACAAAATATTTAATTTAAAATAAATTTGAAAAATGAGTTTAATTAAAGTGATAGGTATTTATATTTTAGAATTTGAGTTGGATTATTATTTATGATTTTTCTAGATTGAAGGAGGATAGGACAAATTTATGGGCATCGTTCAAAATTTAAAATAAACAATTATAAAAAACATAAATATAAAAAATAACATGTAATTGCAACATAAACAGAAAGTGATTACAATTAAGCATGATAAACAAGTAGTAAGTAGTTGTGCTATTTTTTTAAATTACATTAAGTATTAAATGTTAATATCTTACTGATTTCCGAAATTCTTTTTACATAAGTTTCGAGTTTATAGGCCTTCTAATTTTCAATTTCATTTTGTAATCTTTTTAATTTATATGTTTTCTACTCTTCATCATATTTTATAATAAATAAATTATATCAAATATTAAGAATATTTCCAAATTTTTTATTTTATAGTGAGTATTTATATTTTAAAAACTTATCCCTAACGCATATCCTAATATCATTAAATATCACATAATACTTACACAAATCATTTGTTGAAATCTCTTCTCTCAATATATGTAAAATTGTGAAAAAAAAATTGGTTTTATTTTTTAGTAGATAGGAACTTCAATGAAAGCAAATCATGGCATACATTACCTAATTATGAAAAATTCCTATTTGATTAAATTTAACTTATGATGATAATACAAAAAATCCAATTCTTATAAAATTTAGATTACTTTATAGAGTATTTCATATAATATTTATAACCTTCAATTTTATCATATAATATATTTTATCTGTTTTGTTGATTTATCAAGGTTGTGAAGGAGAAAAGGACTCAACTACCTCTAGTCGCTATATTCATAATCAAATTCCATTCATTCTATGGTAAGTGAGACGATATTGATTAAATTGATATATGTAGTTTGGTTAATTCTTGGATTTGTTGTTGATATTTATCAATGGTTACCATCAATTAGATCCATAGGGATTATGCATACACATACTTCATGAACGACCATGATTCTTGGGTGTTGGATTGATAAAATCAACACTTATACATATATTACATTTGGTTATAAAAAATAAATTAAGACTAGTGGTTAAATTTTAGTCCTAAAGTGTGGGTGTCGATAAACTTAGTGGAATTTGATCAAAATTAAAGAAGGTCCACAAACAATTAATTAAAACTTGTTCCACTATTGTATGTGGAGGAGAATATTTCTCTTTCCTGCACCAATTTCCAAAAGGGAAATCTCCATCAAGTAATCATAGGGGCTTGCACTTGTTTGACACTTGGCTCTTGAGCACCTGAACATTCTATCCTTGACAACACCAGGGCAGACTTTGATTTTAAATTCGGCAAGCATGCAATGTTTTAAAAGTCAAATCGATCAATTTTCTAAAGTATAACAAAATGAAAGGTCAAAACCATTGACTTGTAGATACCACATTTATATATCATATAGATACCCTTTGCGATAGTATTTTAAGGTTTTTAAGAGTTTGTGATATGTTTCGTGTTACAATTGGAATCGTAGTGTGTTAATGTTTGTAAGATTTTGTGATATAGTTTTAGTTTGAAGGTCACGTCGCCTCCCGTCGGTCCAACGCAAAGAAGGGATCATGAGACTAAAATATGGGCTTTTATAAAACTTAGCCCATTTCAACATTCATGATTCATATAAATATAAACAATTGCCCATAAATCAGGCAAACATGCACAGTGGAATAGAACATCATCCACACACATTTCACATGCATCAACCATATCAAGAACAACCATCCTTTAATTAAAACAGTGCATAAGTAATACACATAAGAAAATATACTTATCTCACTGTAATGTTGTCCCAAGCAACTAGCTATATCGTTGCAACATTCCACCCAACCATAGGTCATTGCCCAGCCTATATTCTTTCAGTACTCAGAGACCACCCCCAAGTTGGGCATGATATATACAAGGAAAAGGGGACTCTCAAGCTCTGCACAGCCCAAAGCAATGGATACCCATCTCAACCCTAACATTCATTTACACATAGCAACTCAAAACTGGGCATGGATACACATTTCAACAATGGGATTCACAAAATAAGGTTTATGGGTTTTTCCCCAAAACGTTGCACACCCAACACGGATTGTGGGAAGAGGGAATCAACTCCAGCGAAGAAAACCGATTTCTCCCACAGATGTATGGGCATTCAGTGGGCCAAAACAGCCTCAATAAAACCCCAAATCGTTTCCCCTTCTTCCCCACTGTTATACAACATAGAAACGTCCTTCCCAGCTAGGAGAATGAAGGAAAACATAGGAAATCCATGGAGGAAAACGCCCAGGTGACTCCAAACTCAAGAGAGAGAAAAACTAATGGGTGAAGAATGGATTGGGGAGAAATTTCGTGGCTCTTTTCCTACCCAAGAAGCCAAACACGAATTTCTAGGAAGGGTAGATTGCCCATACTCGAATTTGGATAACCATACCTCTCCATTCCCCAAGGCATTAGCTACCTCAACCAACTCTTGGGAGAAATGAATGATTGGGCACCAAAGTCAACATGGGTAGTTGAGGGTTCATGGGTTCTCTCATTGACACTTGGCTTGACTTTATTGGCTCAAGGGTTTGAATATTTCCCTCCCAAATCCTTGTAAACATTATGCCCCCATCTCTTGTTGCATTGCATAGCTAGTTGTGGGCATTTGTATTAAAATGCATATTTACAATCCCCATGGTTCACTAGCACATGGGTAACATAATATCCAATACTTGCCTCTTCAAAGTCGAACATTCACTAGTGGGGCCTTGGCCTTGAACTCCACGCTAGGAATCATACATAATATGCATACAATATTTACATTATAGTCCAAAATATTACAAGGGTCAAAATAGGGACATGACACTAAACTTTGATTCTATTTAAGAGTGCTATCTCAATGGAAGAGAACTTGCCTTATAGGAAGGAGGTTGGTGGTGCGATTCCTCCGTTCCCTATCTACATAAATCAATGACTAATTAAATGACAAATTAACATCAATCGATGACTAAATAAATGAATAGTTAACAACAATCAATAACTAAATAAATGGCCAGTTAACAACAATCAATTACTAAATAAATGTCTAGTTAACAACAACCAATGACTAAATAAAAGACTAAATGTATTACTAAAAAACGATAATTAATGACCAAATAATGACAATTAATGACCAAACAATGATCAAATAGCAGCAATTAATGATCAAGTAAATGACTAAATGTATGTCCAAATAAATGACCAAATAGGGACAATTAATGACCAAATAATGACAATTAATGACCAAATAAATGACTAAATATATGACCAATTCATGAAGCAATTCAAACAATTTATGACTAAGTGGTAAATGACCAATTTGGTTGGGTGATAAGTGACTGCTAATTTATGATCAGCAGTCACATGGCCAAATTTAGTCATTTATCACCCATTTTTAGTCATTTTTGTAGTCACCTATCACTCATTTTGTACTAGTGTCTCCCTTCATAAGGAATGTGCCTATAGTGTGCTCTGTGAACAACTAGTATGATCGACAATTTTTCTCATCATGTCTGACATACCGACAGAACTTACACCATAGGTTCTGAGGAGTACTTACCATTTTCTGCAACAGATAGCATTCTTCTGGTCGATGTCCTTTATTCTAAGAAATTACGCACCATACACTAGTCCTAGGATTTTACGGACTAGGATTTTCAACATTAAGATAATCATGAAATGTCGTACAATGGTATTAAGAGTGAACTTCTTCCTTGCATCTAGTGCTCCAAACATCTTCTCTCTTTTCTTTACCTTTATTGATATCTTGAATCTAAATGGATAAATTCGCAAGATGAGAATGGATTTGAGCCATACCAGCTCCATTTTCATCGATATGTGATGCTTCCAATTTTATAGCCAACTCTATTGCTTTTGTCTGGGTCATAATTTTCTATTTCATTAATGGAATTCTGATGTGCAGTAATAAAGCGACAATAAACCACTCCTTATGTTCTAGATCATTCATTGGAAAGCTTGTGCGGGCCATTAAGGTTTTAAACATTTGGTCGAAGTCCAAAACAAACTCATTCGATGCTTATTTAATTTCCTTCATCTCAGTAATACATTGTGATTCAGGCTCTAGATTCTTAAATTCTACTTCAATCCTTCATTAATCTATGTTAGGGTCTTCGCTTGGTGATTACCACTCAACTATGAAAACTTCATAAACCAATATAAGGCGCGACACCTAAAGGTCGTAATTAACTGCGCCAATTTGATGTTGTCACCTTGTACTTGTTTTATATTCTATACAACATTGCATAAAAACCATTGTTTTTCTCGGTCCTCTAACCTATTCCCATTGAAAATAGGTAACTTCATGTCATTCCCAACCATTCTGGACCTCTGGGGTTTCAGCTGACTTACTACTAATGGACTGCTACTTGGAGCCTTTCCACTTGGTGAAGTACTATTCTGACTATTGCCACTACTTTGACTTGATTGGAGATTTTTTGAAGAATTACTATGTCTTACCTTGGTTTCTGGAGATGTACGTGGTGTCTTGGGTATGTCGCAGCGTCAGTTCTGAGACGTATCTACAATTTATTCTTCCTCGGAAATGAGTTGGTACTCTTATTCCTCATAAGAATCTTCGTTGAGCTGTGGTACTGGTTCATAGACTCTTCTTTCAGTCGCACTGTAACCCTCTCTTTCTATCACAATTCTCCTCCTCTTGTTCGACCGAAATCTTCTCCCACTTCACAAAAAACCACACTCTTTGTTTATCTCACTTTCTTCTCCCCTTATCATTTCAGCTCATTCCAAATATTCGTCCAAACCTTCCTCCATTCAATACCCATGCCCACCACGCACAAGGATTTTACTCGTCAGATTCCATTTGCATCACTCCTTTCTTGCAAAGTAACTTCTTGATCCACAAATTTAACGATCTCGGGTACTTACCAAGGGGATCTTCAAGGAAATATCTTTCTGCTGCACTATATGACTTGATAGTGTCAACAACATATTTGGTAATGTACCCCTCCAGCATGTTGTCCAACTAGTAATCCACTGCGTGTGAAATCTTGTGATTCGCACCTTTCAATCGCCATACCAACTCAGGTGTCCAACTTATGGGCTCACCTCCATGGAAATTTGTCTTATACTCAGTCAATCTTGTTAAATAATCATGCAATATCATAGGGAATTGGCCAAATAAAACTTCATGAATATCAATAAAAATATAATTATCTAACCAACCTTCATTTTCCAATCGAGGATGTTCATTCTATTGGTGCACTTTTACTTTGACCAAGGTTCAATCATCTAACATAATACCAACAAACACTACCACAGATACCAGCCTGAAAGAGGCCCTAATCCCTTTCAGCAACACCTGCGAAGTAAATGAAGTCTCACCCGAAGTACCTATGGATACTATAGGAACCAAATTTCTATAGCACAGAAAGGGAGCAACTCAATAGCCCAAACACTTAGTAAACAATCCATTACATCGACAAGCCATTCACTTAGACATAACCCATAAGTTAACTAGAAGTTATAAAACGTACATTATACCTTGCATTTACTAGATTTCAATTAAGCAGAGTCATGCATTCAATCATTCACATAAATCTTATTAGAGGAAAGAAACACGTATCACATCACACACATAACACCATTTTTAACGTGGAAAACTGATACCGGACAATCCACTCGACCGGAGGCGAGCCGTATCTCCCTAGCTCAATGTGAGTCTAGAACAAATAGAACAGACTACAAACATGTTTCCTAGATCTACTTAAGGATCAAGTACTAGATGTCTTACCTCTTTGATTTCGCTATCCTTTCTCCTGAATGTTGCTCCATGTCCTGAGGTCGTCAGATCCAAGCTGCAAGACTTGTTAAGACACAGAAAAGAGAAACGAGTAAAGAGCATCTATACAATAAGAGATCTATGTAAACAGTTAAGTAGGTAAACAACACAACATCATCACACATTAAGAACAATATTGGTGGAAAGCATTTGTATTACTGCAAATAGAGAAGTACATGATAGAGATATAGAACTACAACCAATGACTTAACGTAGCAACCCTTCTCCACACAAGCCAATTGCCAAGCCCTTCCAAGGAAGCATGAATTCTCCAAGAGGTGAGTGAAGGTGTCCTAAGAGAGATTTCACCAGCACGTAGATACCATAGTCTTCCTCCCTTTGGTATGGGAGTGAGCCTCATATATATAGGACTAAGTGGATGAGGTTATGGATAGGATAGGATGAAAGATGGTAGGAGAGAGATAGGGGATCTTCCCAACAGGTTAGGGGTCGAGTACCAGCTCTCTAAGAGATCAGGGATAAGCCCCCAAATGGAAAAGCTTCGAGAAAGATCTCGAAATGGCTATTCACTACAACATTTTGACCCAAAATCCGATGGCTGTATTGTCGAATTTTCAACATTTCCCTGTCACATGTACGACACTATGTTTTTTTAAGGCGTCGCTGGATTTGCGTCGGTTAACCGACACCTCTCCAAGCGGTCGGTTCAGCGACGGTTAATCAAACCGTCGGTTAACCAACACCTTGGAGAGGTGTCGGTTAACCGATGCAAATCCAGCAACGCCTAGAACAAATTTTAAAAAAAAACCGACGGCTTCTTACCGATAGTCTATAGATGTTCTAGGTGTCGGTTAACCGACAGTATGTAGATGTTCTAGGTGTCGGTTAATCGACAGTGTTCTAGGTGTCGGTTAACCGACAGGCTGTAAACGTTTTTTTTAAAAAAATTAATAAATATATGCACAACGACGAAGGTTAAGCGCCATAACAGATCAAGGGCTGTAGATGCAGCGCTAATTTCTGCCAAGATATAATGGCTCAGATATCAGCGGATAATACATCTATCATGAAGGTTAAAGAAAGTCCATTTTCCGCTGAGATGTGACAGGTGCTACGTGGCTTTCGCTGAGTGGAAGCGGAAAATGGATACCCATACAAAAATGTACAATATCCTATTTTCCGTTGCGGTCTAGCCATTTTATGGTTATGTTACCGTCAAAGACCGCTGAAAGACTGTTTCCGCCATTTCTGCTCGGAGATCAAGGTTCGATTGGTTCGGTTGCTACAGATACCAGATATACTATCAACATTTCAACTGTGAGTAACTACAGTCAGCCCTTACCCTCAGGTACACAATTTCTGAGTATTCCTCTATTGAATTACCTGCTTTCACCATGTTTACCACTGTAAAAAGCTTAGATTCCTCCGAAGACCTGATTTTTGACCGTTTCTGGGATGTATATGACCCAATTTCAAAACCCTTTGATATCATTACTAGTCACAATGACCTCAATACTGCTTCCCTTGACAATTCTGAGTTCCATACCAAATTTTACAGTACTTTGATCCCTTCTACATTGTATCCTTTACCTAGTTGCCCGGAATTTGTATCGTTATGTGCTGAACATTTTTCGACCTTAGAGGGAGTAATTATGAATTACCAGGGTGACCGAATTATCTGCAAAGTAGATCCTCAAACCCTTAGGGAAACCCTAAAATATTCTGCTGATTTCGTTTCAACTTCTATCTCTTTTAATGAAGCTGAAATATCCCAGATTTACAAGAAAGTTTCTAGTGAGGATAAAGAACGAATGTATCAGAAGGTTTTGTTGAAACCAGTGGAGAACCTGTCTGTTCCTTTTTCATCTAAACTTTGTTTACCAGTTATTGTTGCTGCTGTAACCCTATTAAGTCAAATTTTAGGGTCAGACACTAGTTCGGAGGTAACTGAAGCAATGTTAGGAATTTTCCTATACCTAGATAGACCTGGAACAACACCCCTTAGGTTTGATGAATATTTTTCCAAAGAAATGTGTTTTCAGTTGTCCAATTTCTCCAAAATCTATCATTTCAGGTATCAAGCATACTTATATGCTTTGATAATTCATGCTGAGTTAGGAGCACTAGCCATTACAGACTCAGAAACCTTCAAGAAATGGCCTCCTTCTTCACCATTTTACCATGCCTGGTCTTATGCCAAATTCATGGATTTGATTGTACTTAATCTGTTCAGAGTGTTTAATCCAGAGATCAGCAGAATTTCAAATGACTTGAAAGAAATCCTAAACCCTGATTTGATTGGAGATTGGTTCCTAGCAAAAAACTTCTCCCTTGTCAGAGTCTTTGGATTCACTGGATCACCATATGTGTTGCCTATATTTTTAACTACCAGTGTATTTGCTTTAGAGGTAATGAGGCAAAGGATCTCTGCAGATAAAGAAAATTTCACTACCCCATCATTGAAAAGGAGTTCATGGATAAAATATCCTATGACTGTGGGAAATTTCATTTTAAAGAAGGAAGCAGCATTGCCCATTATTGAAGAATTTCTGAAGCAGCTTGATTTCCCTCAAGTACCACCTGTAAAATATGACCCTAAACATGTTATTTCACAAAGGAGACAGGAGTATGGCAGAGGTATATTTCAGCACAGTCAGGCTGAAACTTAGATGGGAAAGGCCAATTCTCTTATATATGATCAGATCTGGATCAGTGAGCCTTTAAAGGAGATTGTAGAGGCTAGAGATCATATATATTTTTCACAGTCAAATACTGCACAGGGAAAAGTGGAGCAGACCTCTACCAAGAAAAGGTCAGAACCAGAGGCCACAGAGATGGATACAAAGGAACTTGAGACATCTAAAATGTAGAAAACTACCATGGATACAAAGATCATTGATGTTTATATGATAAGGGAGCTAGTTATCACCCCTACTATTATTCAAGAAGAAGTATCAGAGACCAGAGTTGAAAATACTACTGCAAACCCTGAAGAAAGCAGTAAACTACCCCTTGTACCGGTCCTGCAATACAAGAAATATAACTATGCTGCAACTGCTGAAGGTCAATTTCAAAACAAGCAGAGTCTCCTCAAACATTACATTGATCAGAGAAATAATTCTGTGATGCAAGAGCAAAAACAATTGAATGAACTCAAAGAAAAATCTGATATGAAGACAACATTGATGACAATGAGGGATTCAGCAACTGGATCTTTAAGTTTGGCCATCACTGATGATGAAAAGGCTTCTGATATTCGTATAGAAATGGATCAATTACCAGCTCCTGACAAGATTTGGTTCCACAAACAAGCTAGTGAAGTCCTTTATGCTGACTTGACTAGGGATACCTTGGCACATAAGAATGCAATGCAGAAAATAGAAAAATTGGAAGCTCACCTGAAGCAGGAGAAAGATGCAAACAAAGCATGGTCTACACAGGTGGCTTATTTACAAACTGAGCTGGCTTCATATAAAGAGTTCCCACCTGCACAAGGGGCAGAAACCCAGCCAATAGTCAAAGTCAAAATTGTTAAGACAGTTAGAAGGAGGGGTAAAGCTGTAAATGTTAATGTTGATACTACACCTTCACCTAATTTAGTTAAGTTGCATGAAGAGATAGCTGCTTTGAATGCAAAGGTTGTGGAAGATAATGCCAAAATTCTAGTCCTTCAGGAGCAAAAAGAGGCATTGGAGAAAGAGAAAGGTAAATTGCTTCAAGAAATTGAACAATTGAAATCAAACAGGGGAACTAGTCCTTTGTCACCAATGGACCAGATCATACATGACATTGCAGATATGTTTGTACATGAAGCTGAAATTGATAATTTCAAGGAGAAGGTTTCAGACTTAGAGGACACAATTTCTGAACTTTAACTGCAGATTGAAGAGATTAAAGCTCAGGATCCTAGAGAGAAGGAAATCATCAAGCTCAAAGAAGAAAATGATAAACTGAAAGATAAGATTTATAAGTTGAAAGAGAAAACCAAGGGAGTTCTGCCACTAGAAGGTGCAAAGCATTTGCTTTGGGATGAATTGATAGCAGATATCAATGCTTTCAGGCCTCAATTGATGATTGTGGAGGAGCATGAGAAGGAATTGGGAGTGGCATCCAACAAATGTAAATTAGCTGAGGAAAAGTTAATTAACAAAACTCAAGAGGTAGCTCAAAACGCAATTATTTTTCTCAGTAAAGCTCCTGCTTCCGAGTTACAGGTTTTAAAGGTGAGTAACAGAACTGTTCTGTTAGTAGATGCCAGGAGGGTGCTGCAGAAGTATACTCTGTTGAATTCAGTCAGAGGAAAGATGTCCCAGATTAAAAAGCAAGTGCAGGAGTTCAAGCAAGCCTTTTTACCATTGATTGGTTATGGTTTACCATCCTTTTGGGATGATGAGAATATGCTAATAGCATGGCCTGAATATAAAGAAATGTTGATTAAAGCCATATCATACCATAGCAAATTTAATGATATGGTAAAAGGACTTAAAGGCATGGTGGTAGTAAGCAAAATGAGGCAGGACTTCGAACTTCCATTACTTTTCAGGGAGGTTAAATCTAAATTGCCTGTCTTTATAGAAGGTCTTTTAATAGAGCTTGATGTGCTAATGGAAGAATTATCTGATGCTTCTATTCCAAAGGATGATGCTTGGAATGAAGTATTCAGGGTGGGAGCACGAGTTCTTATACCAAGTTCAGTTCCAGGAAGTGCCAGTTAGATGTCCATGAAGCATAAGTAAGTCAAGGTTGTCAGATATTTGATACTGTTGCTAAGAACTATAAAGTTTAGATCCTGCAGAAGAAGTTTTAGGGATTCCATGATGCTAGCTTGATGTCTGTAGTTACTACAGTAAGCAACAGTCACACCGATACTTTATTTACAGTTGTTTTGGAAATATTCAGAGGAAGATGACAAGTTAATCAAGCGAGCCTGTTCAGACAGTATGCGCCTTTGAAGGCTAAAATTATCAGAAAACATCAATGATATCTCTTTCCATCCTGGAAATGAATAGGATATTGTTGATCCTAAAAGGATTATCGACCTCATAAATATTCATACAGCTGTCATTTCTATTTTTAGAGTTGGTTATGTAATAGATGGTCACAATGCCATCTGTTTTAGAAGATAGGATTTAAGCTATTTTGCTGGGACATGATCCCCACGTATGTAACTGTTTCCTAGTTTTTTGCATCTCTCCTTTGAATAGATTAACTACAAATAGACCCTACTTCGATAGGGAGAGGGTTGGTCTTTGGTCGAAGAAATTCATATTGTAAAGAAGAAAAGACTCGTGTATCTGGGATTTTGTGAACTTCAATGAAAGAACAAACATACAGGTTTTCTCATGTTTAAGATTCCTTCCATGTTTTGTTGCAGAATGTCTTCTATGTGAAATTCATTCATCTGTGTTATTTCCTCTTCTTTATTGTTAATTTAAATCTTTGGAATTCATGTTTCCATGCTCCACAGTATTTACAGTAAAAACCATTGAAAGATAAACTGTAATAGAATTCATCATTGGTGTTCTGGTGCTCTATTATAATTTACTTTTCCCTGTCTTTCATAAGTCTTTCCTGTTTATTTAAGGAATTCATAGTCACATGCTCCTAAAAATAAACAATCACTTATCTACCTTCTGCTATCACCTTTAAATTTTAATGATTTGTGCCAAATGCATGCAAAAGGCCTTAAGCCTCTGTGACCTGATTTACTCTTTCATTTGATTTAAGCCTCAATCCTTGACTCCATTGCCCAATGTTCTTTACTCTTGAACTTTCCCAACACCTTGATCACCATTGAAAACACTTGTTACCTTGAGAATCTGGCCTTGTTTCTCCTATTCCTTGATACATTTATCATACAATGAAAAAGAGAGAGCCCTCTCTGGTTGGCTGAGTCAGACATTCATCCTAAAGATTGGTTGTAGGTTACCTTTGGGTTTCTTGAACACAGCCTCAAGAAATTACGGAGTGATAACAACACCCATGAATTTGAGAAGAGGAAGGGGGGGGCATCACATTTCAATCCTTTTAAACTTTGTGGGACAAATGAAGAATGATGTTCAAACAAACATGAAGAATAAGAAATTCTTACTTTGATCCCATTCCAATTGGATGTCCAGATGGTATAATCCCAATTGCAAACATGAGAATCTGTTGGAACTTCACTCAAATACCTTGAAAATACACTTTTGTTACAGCTATAACTAGGAGAATATCAACAGCAGGGGTTAGGAACAACAGAGTTCTACACGCATAGCAATTGCAAGAGGAAGCATACTACACATATAGTACACATGTCATCCATTCATACCAAGCCCTTACATACATAACTACATATGACAGAATATTCAAAAGCAGGTCTCAGCTATGCATAAGTCAGTGTTATGGGCAATTTCAATCAAATCCACCACATATATTAAATTATTAATTTAAAAATAGGACAAAAATACAAGACTTATCGTATTGTATTTCTCGATCATCACAAGTCCTCACTGGGTTTGTTGACAACATGACCTTGTGCTGGTTAACAGGATATTCTAGGGTCTTCTATACCCTGGGACAGATGAAATGGTTTAAAGAATGACAAATCACCATTATTGAGATTTGCAAGCTCCACCTTATGAACGTCTAATGACAACTCACTAATCATATTAGCAAACCAATTCCAGATTATCAATGTGAGAACTACCATGAAATTTACCTTAGGAACTTCGTTAGTTGCAACACACTAAGACTATATAAAACCTCAATACCTCTGCTACAGGCCTGCTGTTCATCCACTGGCTTTTATCTATTTCTTGGGAATGATTTACTGAACCCTTCTTTTCTACTTCACATTGAAAAATCAATAGAAAACCTAAATTAAATTGAAGGATGGGTACCTCTTCATATTTGTGGATTTGGAGCCTGATGTAGATTTTGCAAAAGATGTTGAGGTATTGATGCACAAAATGGATTCCAACGATCCTCATCCTGAGACTTTGAAGATCTTCCAAACCAGAAAGCTCCAGTCCATCAAGATTCTCACTCTGCAGTATAAAGAAAATGCATGTCTATAGTTAGCTAGAAGAAAGAAACAACGTATCTGGTCATAAGAAAGAAACATTGTAATAATGCATGCATTTTACCTTATTGAGCTCCTCTCTGTTTCGAGAATAGTTTAATATTCTCTACTAAACAGGGCCAACCACATGAAGGTGGAAGCTCATATGGCCCCTCCCCCCCCTCACATCACTCTCAATTCCCCATACCCAATGCACGTGCTTGGAAATAAATGATCTTTTGTGCGAACATCGTGAGTTTCTTGTCTTAAAGGAATTATGTTCATTCGATCATTAATTAGTTTATATCATTCATTAATTAACTCATTCATTCATTCGTACATAGAAAAAAATAAATAGTTGAAGACATTACTCCATAATATCAAAAATAATATC
Organism: Larix kaempferi; assembly: GCA_027924585.1. NCBI lineage: Eukaryota > Viridiplantae > Streptophyta > Pinopsida > Pinales > Pinaceae > Larix > Larix kaempferi. The sequence continues at coordinate 3,298,327 of BSBM01001114.1, read as the reverse complement.
CGAGGACAATGCATAAAAAAATAATGTAATAGTGTACTTATTACAATCACTACTTTTTTTGACGCTTTTTTCTCTCCACAAATTCTCTAAGTGTGACATCCTCTTCTACCAATTGTTTTTTGTTTCCTATACCCTCTGTAGCTATCTGTGATCGTGTTTGTCGACGGGTTGTTTGCTCACGACGTGTATGCGGCTGCTGTAAGGTGCCAGGATGTACTGGAAAAATGAAGAAATATTAATTACTTGACGTGTTTTTACTATTATAATCATTGTAAGTCCTTCATTAAGAAAAAAACATTAGAGCGGTGCTTTGTACCTGGCAACTCATGGGTGACATGAATTTCCTGCGTTTGATCTTCTGCTGCTGCCTCAAGTTGCACATGAAGACCCTCTGCATTAAAACATCAACACTTACAACAATATAGTATTTGCAATTTAATATTTGAGACTTTAATCCATGCTAGTTTTTTTTTAACACAAGAATATTTATTACCTGGATTTCAATCAACATGAACTTCAGTATCTCTTTCTCCTCCATCCTCTGCATTTTCTCTACTTTCGTTGTGCGGCTTAACAGGAAGAGACTCAATATTTTATGTACTAGTTTATTAATGAATATAGAACACAATGAATCAATCTTAAATAGAATTTGTTTATTGTAGTTACCTATTCGCAGGATGGATCACTGGAAGAATTTGCTTGGCTACCACGGCTGCTTGTTCGATATTCAACAACACCTAAAAACCCGCGTTGGTAGCCGATCCTCATGTCTTCCTCTGTTGGAAAATCGTGGAATCTTTGAGCCTATAATTTTCAATTAGATCATCATTGTTGTTGTTATATCATCATGAAAACAATTTTAAATGCAATCTATAATTTCTATACAATAAAATAATTATTGATCATACTTACGATTCGTGCTTGCAGGTTGGAATATCCACCAGGGCCAAGCTTGTGTTGCCCATGTTTTTCTATTCTTGCCTAGGTGGCCTTCGACGTATCTGGTAGCCTATAAAAGTATTTTTAAATACATTAGACATTGCAAAAAAATGGAAAATAAAGTGTAATAAACATATAATTGCATTGCTGAAAGTATTGCATACCTTCTAGCTGACTCGGGTACTAGCTTGCCCGCTATTTTCGTAGCTTTCTCCCTTGCATCATCCAGCAAGCCTTTCCACTCCGTTGTTGGAATCATCGGAGGGTGCTCACACTTTGGATTATCTACTAAGTTGTTTCGATATTGGTCCCGTACATAATGTAAATGTTGGCCATCTTTTTCGAGAACCTTTTTTTGGTTGAAGGTTTCGGCACCAAAAAACCAAACCAAGCAAGCAATAAGCTCATCTTTCAAATCTTTACTCTGCCGGTTCCACCATGTGCGGATAGTGGGCCCAAACAACTCTAAAGACCAATCATTAAGATGTTTATAAAAGACATCATTTCCTACAAAAACGAGTATGTGTTAAGAAGTGTAAAAAGAATGATGCATAATTACATTCCAATAAAATTATAATATATAGTTAAAACATTTTGTAAATAGTACCTGGAATCTTCTCCATCTTGTAGGGAATGAGGTCTTCGTCCACCAAAAAAGTAGTCTCAATTGTTCCCGTGCTAGTGACATGGAAAGATCTAGGAAATGTTGGGACGACAGCATCAAAGTCATGCTCTTCTCCATGTACTGGCCCCTGATCCTCATCGGCACTCTCATGTTCCGTCTAGGGTGTCTCATTTTGTGTTTCCAACTGGCCAGAAGGCAACGATACATGATTAGTGGTGAAGGGGGTGTCATGCTCAATGGTACCAGCATGCCTCTCACCGGGGAAAAAATATTCCTGTAGAAACAAATAATATTTTAGTTACTCATATACGAATAGGAAAAAAAATTGCATTTGGAATAGACTTATAATGAAAGAGTTTGCAGCTTACATCCAAGCGCTTTACTTTAAGCAACACACGATCTATCTTTGCTTGAGTCTCATCCTGCGTCATTTGTGTATTCGATATAAGCAGATTGACGACCTCCTGATTTAATTTTGTTTTTGCTTTTTGAACTGCATCCTGGATATTCTTTGAATTCTTGAGGTCAACATCATCAAGAATGTGCCCCAAATCCATATCCTTTGGATCCATCTATAGATAAGTATCATCCGACATAAAAATAGAAAACATTAATATCAATTTGAAATCATTAATATAATTAGATAACATAAATATGTATAAATACAGTTTCTGAAATTCACAATGTGTTATATACTTGCTCATGACCCGATGAGTGTGGCGTGCTAACATCTGTCGACATATCATCTGTCATGGGGCTCCTACCTCGACCCTTAGCCTACAACCAAAATATTGGCCACGTTGATATCATAATTAAACAAATGTACTTTCTAAAGAAGCAGGTAAGTAAAAATGTGGTATATATACCTGTTGCCTGTAGAGGGGTGTCGGCCTCCCAGGCTCCATTGGGGACTTGCCCCGATCAGCTGACTGCAACAAAGTAATTAAAAACATTAATTTCGCACTGAAACCAATACACGGGGAAAATCTTATTTAAAAACATATTTAAATATTGACCACGTTGATATCATAATTAAACAAATGTACTTTATGTTAAATTTAAACCAAATATACTAGCAGGATCACTGAAAGAAGCATAATCACAAGATAGACACAATATTTACCCTGGGAAACCCTCATGGGGTAGAAAACCCAGCAAAGCTTTGCTCAATAAGATGATTAACCAAAATACAAGATGTGCTCCCTCCTTCTATTCCTCCTTAGCAGATCTCCCAGACAAGTGTGCCTCTTTTCACAAGTGAGTGAATGATCTAATGAGGAGTTCACCTCCTCTATTTATACACACTCCTAACCACCAAAAATACCTAGTGGGGCCGACCTCTCCTGGAGAAGTCTAATAACCCCTAAAACCCAACTTTAGGGCCGACCCCCACATGGTGGGTCTAACAACCCTAGTTACCACAATTCTTTGGAGGAATAAACATCTCCGAATACATAATAAAATCACATCGGAGGGATGGAACATCTCCGGAATAAATAATGTACAAATATAATATTCTTAGAAGTTACAATATTCAACACTCCCCCTTAACGAGAAGGATATTATAACAACATCTGCAGGAGCAAGGAGTCATTTGCTACATCATCTATATATCATCGGAAGCTTTCTTCAATTCATCATCATCAGTAACTTGACTAGTTACTGGAACATCAATATCATCAGAGTTGATAGTACTCAATCATCAGCATCGCGATCAACATCGTCATCACACGATCATCAGCATCGTCATCACACGATCATCGGCATCGTCATCACACGATTATCAGCATCATCATCACATGATCATCAGCATCGTCATCACACGATCATCAGCATCGTCATCACACGATTATCAGCATCGTCATCACACGATCAATCCAGTTCTCTATGTCCAAGAATGATGCAAACCAGTCATGTACCTTTTGAACCGAAGTCCAGGGACGATCCAGTGCTATCATGTACCTTTTGAACTGAAGTCCAGGGACGATCCAGTCCTATCATGTTCTCGGAGACCACATGTCTACGGCTCAGTTTACAGGACCAAAGTCCAAGGATGATCCAATCCTTATCGTACATTTAGGACAGCGTCCAAGGATGACTTAATCCTCAACCGTTCATTTAGGACCATGTCCAAGGATGACTTAATCCTCCACCGTGCATTTAGGACCACGTCCAAGGATGACTTAATCCTCCACCGTGCATTTAGGACCACGTCCAAGGATGACTTAATCCTCCACCGTGCATTTAGGACCACGTCCAAGGATGACTTAATCCTCCACCGTGCATTTAGGACCACGTCCAAGGATGACTTAATCCTCCACCGTGCATTTAGGACCACGTCCAAGGATGACTTAATCCTCCACCGTGCATTTAGGACCTACGTCCAAGGATGACTTAATCCTCCACCGTGCATTTAGGACATACGTCCAAGGATGACTTAATCCTCCACCGTGCATTTAGGACATACGTCCAAGGATGACTAATCCTCAACCGTGCATTTAGGACCTACGTCCAAGGATGACTTAATCCTCAACCGTGCATTTAGGACCTACGTCCAAGGATGACTTAATCCTTCACCATCCACCAAGGACTTCATTCTCGAAGACTTACGTCTACGGCTCTTCTTTAGGACTGAAGTCCAGGAATGATCCAATCCCTTCACATGTTCATCAAGAACCTTCTTTAGGACTGAAGTCCAGGAATGATCCAATCCCTTCACATGTTCACCAAGAACTTCATTTTCGAAGACATACGTCTACGGCTCTTCTTTAGAACTGAAGTCCAGGAATGATTCAATCCCTTCACAACATGTATAACAAAACATGTATCCTCATCATCAAAACATGTATAACCACAACATGTATCATCATCATCAAAACATGTATAACCACAACATGTGTCATCATCATCAAAACATGTATAACCACAACATGTGTCATCATCATCAAAACATGTATAACCACAACATGTGTGATCATCATCAAAACATGTATAACCACAACATGTATCATCATCATCAAAAACTAACATCAAAAGCATGTATACATCTAGCATGTATTCTCACTAATACATCTAACATCAAAACATGTATACATCACATCATCAAAAGAAAGAATATAAGAGTCCTAAATCTAAATAATTCTAGGTAACTAAGTGTAGTAAATAGGTAACCTCATCATTGATGAGATAGACTTGTTATCGTATACTGTGCTACTCCCCCTTTCGAGGAGGGTCCTTCTGAACTACACCAAGCTTGTCTCGGAAGTGTTCAAACTTTACTCGAGACAGAGGTTTGGTCAGGATATCAGCAATTTGATCCTCAGTGCTTATATACTCGAGCTTGATAGCTCCTCTCTGCACCATATCTCGTATATAAAAGTATCGGATCTCTATGTGTTTTGACTTATCGTGAAATACAGGATTTTCAGTCATCTTGATGCAGCTTTGATTATCACACATAATCATAGTGGGGTCCATTTCTAAGTCAAACACTCCAGATAAAAGTTTCCGAAGCCATATTGCTTCACAGCTGGCAGAGCAGGCAGCTATATATTCTGCTTCAGCAGTACTGAGGGCCACACTAGATTGTTTCTTGCTGAACCATGAGATCATGGCAGATCCAAGACCATAACATCCACCTGAAGTACTTTTTCTATCTGAGACACTACCTGCCCAATCAGATACTGAGTAACCATGTAGTCTGAGTTCATGACCTCCAAGATAAAATAGGCCAAAATCTAATGTACCTTTTAGGTACCTCATTATATGCTTTGCAGCTATTAAGTGAACCTTTCTAGGTTCTACTAGATACTGACTTATGGTATTTACAGCAAAGCATATATCAGGTCTAGTATTTGTTAAGTACATCAATGATCCAATGATTTGTCTATATAGAGTTATGTCCACTAATTCTGATGAATCATTAACTAATAACTTTAGGTTGGAGTCCATGGGAGTGGCCATGGCTTTACACTCCAACATATCAAATCTTTTGAGAATCTCCATAGTATACTTACCTTGATTTAGAAAGATTCCTTTTGGTTCTTGCCATACTTCCAAGCCTAGGAAGTAATGCATTAATCCGAGATCTTTCATCTCCAATTCTGAAGAAAGCTTCTTCTTGCTTTCAATAATTTGTTTCTCATCTCCAGTTAGAAATAGATCATCTACATATAACAACAATATAACTGGTTCATCATCCATCACTTTGAGATAAAGATTTGGGTCAGCTTTACTTTTGGTAAAGCCCATGCTAGTTAAGAAATTGTCAATCCTTCCGTACCAAGCCCTGGGAGCTTGTTTCAACCCATATAATGCCTTTTTCAATTTGCATACATGAGTCCTTCCGTCATTAACTTCAAATCCTTGTGGTTGCTCTATGTATACTTCTTCTTCAATTACACCATTCAGAAAAGCTGTCTTAACATCCATTTGGTGTAATTTCCACTTCATCATGGATGCAAGTGCCATGATAGTTCTAATTGAAGTATACCTAGCAACTGGTGCAAATGTTTCTTCATAGTCAATTCCCTCCTTCTGAGAGAATCCTCTGGCTACAAATCTTGCCTTGTATTTTTCAATGCTACCATCTGCAGCATGTTTTATCTTGAAAATCCATTTGGAAGAATCCACACTTTTATCTTTTGGTTTGGGTACTATATCCCAAACATCATTTTTCATTATTGACTGATATTCTTCTGTCATTGCTTCTACCCATTCTTTCTTCTGGGCTGCCTCTTCATAGCTGGTAGGTAGTTGATCTACAAGATCACACATCAAGGCCATGTAGTTGGATACTAGCTTTGGCTTCTTTCTTTCTCTAGTGGAGCCTTCAGGAGCTCCATATCTTTCAGCCCCTTGAATAATATCTATGGCCCATGCTGGCCTTCTTTTCTTAGATAAGTCTGAAATAGGAGGCTCTTGTGGTTCCAACATGTCATGATCCTCTGGAGAATCATCTTCAGGAATGGGCACAACCTCTGTAATCCTGGGAGAAGTATCTTCTTCATAGATTTCTTCAAGTTGGCACTTCTTGGATTTCTTGAGAGCTGCTTCTTCATCAAATGTTACATCTCTACTTATTTCTATGTGATGAAAGCCTGGAATGTAAATTCTGAAGGATTTGGATGATTCACAATAACCAACAAATATTCCCTTCTTACCGGAAGGGTCCAACTTGGTTCTATTTTCTTTTGGAATGTGAATGTACACAGGACACCCAAAAATTTTAAGATGACTTACCTCAGGCTTCTTACCTGTAAATACTTCTTCTGGAGTTTTGAAATCAAGAGCACTATGAGATAATATATTTTGCACATATACTGCTGTCTTGGCTGCTTCAGCCCATAGATACATGGGAAGATCTTGGTCATGTATCATGGTCTTCACAGCTTCCATGATTGTTCTATTTTTCCTTTCAGCCACCCCATTTTGTTGGGGATTATAAGGAGTAGTTAGCTCCCTTTTAATTCCGGCTTCTTTACAAAAGTCCTCAAATTCCTTTGAGGTAAATTCTCCGCCATTATCTGTTCTGAGAATTTTGATTCTCTTCTCTGAAAGATTTTCTATTAGAGCCTTGAACTCTTTAAATTTTCCAAAGACTTCATTCTTACCTTTCAGGAAGTATATCCAAGTTTTCCTTGAATGGTCATCAATGAATGAAAGATAGTATTCAAACCCACTTAGAGAAGTGGTGGGCATTGGTCCACATACATCTGAGTGTATTAGCTCTAAAGTGTTCTTAGTCTTTGTTTCACTCTTTGGAAAGGGGTTCTTGATATTTTTCCCTTTCTTACACCCTTTACATGAGCCATCATGATCAGCTTTCAAGTCTGGTAATCCTATGACTACCTTGCTTACATAGGGTAAGGCTTTATAGTTGATGTGAGCTAACCTTCTATGCCATAGCTCACTGGGGCTAGAAATTTCATGAGAAAGGGCAGCTTCTGGATGGCCCTTGAGCTTATAGAGACCTCCTTCTTCTTCACCAATAACAACTGCATCTTTAATTGTCTTTCCTTTGGACCACATGAGTACTTGTCCATCTATGAAAGCCACTCTAAAACCTTTCTTATCTAGTGCTGAGATAGAGAGGAGGTTCTTCTTTAAACCTGGTACATATAAGATGTCTTTCATCTTCAAGGGTGTTCCAGAATCTAGCTTGTAGCTAGCTTCACCAATTCCTTTGATGGGGTACTGGTAGTCATCTCCTAGAGATACCTTTTGTGAAGAAGACTTTTCTTCAAGATTTGAGAAAGTATTCCTTTGTCCCGTCATGTGCTTAGAAGCACCACTATCAATGAGCCATGTATCTTCTCCAGGAGATACAGATCCAGAGAGTGCAGAGAATAGGACATATTCTTCTGGATCTTCTTTCTTTCCTTTAGACCTTTTCTTTCTAGGTCTTGCCTCTACCTCTTCTTCTTCTTCTTCTTCTTCTTCTTCTTCTTCTTCACTGTCATTTTCTGCCATATGTGCATGATGTCTTTTGTGGAAGAACTTCTTCTTTTGAGAAGGACAAAATCTGGAGATGTGTCCTAATTTATGACAATTGTAGCATTCTATTGTGGAAAGATCTCTTGCTGAATTGGGTCCTCTTCTCTTGTTAGATCTAGAGAAGTGTTGAGATCCTTTGTGGTCAATTCTCTTGAGATGACTCATTTTTCTTCTTTTAGTATGAGTGGCCAAAGCTTGGTCATCCTCTTTGAGAAGAGCTTCTCTGTTTGCAACCCTAGCTTCTTCTTGAACACAATCCTCCCATACTATATCAAACTTCATGCTTTCTTTCCTGGCACACATGGTTTGTATAAATGATTCCCAAGGTCTAGTGAGACCATTGAGAGCAGTCATCACAAGTTCATCCTCATCAAGGGTATCACCAATTGCATCTAGTTGTTCCTTGATTTGTGAAACCCTTGAGAAGTAGTCTTGAATGGATTCTCCTTTGTGCATCTTGGTACTCTTCAATTGAGTCCTCGGGTTGCATTTGTGGATGGCCAAGTCCTAATGTGGCCAAAGGGTAAAACAATCGATGATGCAGTAGTGATTGGAGAGCAAGAGGGAGGTTTGTATAAATTGAAGGGTCAACCTGAACATGCCATGGTACATGAATCCATGGAGCCAAATGAACTTTGGCATAGAAGACTTGCTCATATGCACTATAGGGCACTTCCAATTGCAAGCAAGGCTGTAGAGGGTCTTCCTGAAATCAAGACCAAACATGAAGGTGTTTGCAAACGATGTGCAAAAGGTAAAAACATTAAGAAGGCTTTCCCAAGCAGTGAAAGCAAGGCAAAAGATATCCTGGAAATCATCCACTCAGATGTATGTGGTCCTATGTCATCCAGTTCTCTAAGTGGGTATGTTTACTATGTCTCATTTATTGATGACTTCTCCAGGAAGACTTGGGTATACTTCTTGAAGAACAAAGATGAGGTGTTTGATAAGTTCAAGGAATTCAAAACCTTGATGAAGAATCAAACTGACAAGAAGATCAAAACATTCAGATCCGACAATGGTGGTGAATTCACCTCAGGTAACTTCAAGAAGCTTTCCAGTGATTCGGGTATTAAGAGGGAGTTGACTGCTCCTTATAATCCTCAACAGAATGGAGTTGCAGAAAGGAAGAGCAGAACAATCATGGAAGCATCAAGGGCAATGCTGCATGACCAGGATCTACCTATGCACCTATGGGCAGAAGAAGCTAGAACAGCTGTGTATGTGCAGAACAGAACACCCCATAAGATATTGGACAACAAGACACCAGAAGAGGTCTTTTCTAGTAAGAAACCTGAAGTCAGCCATCTCAGAATATTTGGTTGTCCAGTATACACTCATGTCCCAAAGGAAAAGAGGACCAAACTAGATCCTTCTGGAAAGAAGGGTATCTTTGTGGCTTACAATGAAAGCTCAAAGGCTTATAGAATATACTTTCCAGGGTTCAAGAAGATTGATGTCAGTAGGGATGTAACATTTGATGAAAACTCAGCATTCATCAAATCAAAGAAGGCACCTATCGAAGTTTATGAAGAACCTAAGGAAACTAGATTTCAAGACACTACCATGACTGAAGCAGTTCCAGAAGTTGTTCGTGAGTTTGAAGATCCGCAAGAACCTGTTGATCCACCCCGTGAGGATAACTCTCACAAGAGGAAACTTGCATGGGCTAGAGAGCTCATTCAAGATGCAGAAAGATTTGGCATTCCAGAAGAAGAACACAGAGCAAAGAAGAGAACAAAATCACATACCAGCTATGTTGCTTTACTCTGTGAGATCATGAACAAAGAACCTTCCAGTTATGAAGAAGCAGCGGAAAAGAAAGAATGGAATGATGCCATGGTTGAGGAATACCAATCAATAATGAAGAATGATGTTTGGGATGTTGTCCCAAGACCTAAAGAGAAGTCTATTGTGACTTCCAAATGGATCTACAAAATCAAGCATGCTGTAGATGGCAGTGTAGAGAAATACAAGGAAAGATTTGTAGCTCATGGCTTCTCTCAGAAAGAGGGAATAGATTATGAAGAAACTTTTGCACCTGTAGCCAGGTATACTTCCATCAGAACAGTACTTTCCCTGGCTATAGCGATGAAATGGAAAATACACCAGATGGATGTCAAGACTGCTTTCTTGAATGGTGTAGTTGAAGAGGAAGTATATTTGGAGCAGCCACTTGGTTTCGAAATACATGACAGGGAGTCATATGTATGCAGATTGAAGAAAGCCTTGTATGGCTTGAAGCAAGCTCCTAGAACTTGGTATGGTAGGATGGATAGTTTCCTATCTAGTTTGGGCTTTACCAAGAGTAAAGCAGATTCCAACCTTTACTACAAGGTTGAGGAAGGGAATCCTGTGATTCTACTCCTGTATGTGGATGACTTATTTGTAACAGGTGATGATAGATTGATTGTAGATACTAAGAGGAAGCTTGCTACTGAGTTCGATATGAAATATTTGGGAATGATGCATTATTTCCTAGGTATGGAGGTGTGGCAGAGTGCAGGTGGGATCTTCCTTGGTCAAGGGAAGTACACAATAGATATCCTGAAGAGATTCGGGATGATGGATTGCAAGGTCATGGCCACACCTATGGCATTGAATCTGAAGCTTATATGTGATGCTTCATCTGAGCCGGTTGATGTCTCTATGTATCGTCAGATGATTGGGTCCTTGATGTACCTGACGAACACCAGACCAGATATTTGCTTTGCTGTGAACACATTGAGTCAGTTCCTAACAGATCCAAGGAGTATTCACCTGGTTGCTGTAAAGCATGTTCTGAGGTACCTGAAGGGTACAGTGGATTATGGGCTCAAGTATGAAGCGAATCAAAAGTTTAACCTGTAGGGTTATGTTGATTCAGATTGGGCTGGCAGTGGTGCAGATAGGAAGAGAACATCTGGGTGCTGCTTCAGTATGGGATCAGGTGTGATCTCTTGGTTTAGCAGGAAGTAGGCCTGCGTAGCACTAAGTACAGCTGAGGCAGAATATGTTGCAACCTGTTCAACTAGTTGTGAAGCAATATGGCTATGGAAGCTACTGTCTGAGTTGTTTGATCTCCCGTTGGATGCTACTGGTATCTTCTGTGATAACCAGAGTTGTGTGAGGCTATCCGAGAACCTAGTATTTCATGACAGGTCGAAACACATAGAGATCAAATATCACTATATCAGGGATATGGTGCATAGAGGAGTTGTGAAGCTACTATATGTTGCGACGGACGAGCAGATTGCAGATGTGCTAATGAAACCACTAGCCAGAGTGATGTTCGAGTACTTCAGAGAGAGGCTTGGTGTTCTTCAGATTGATGACACTTCAAGGAAGAAGTGATGGACACATTTGCTGAAGCCATTCCAAGCATGTTGGAAGGAGAATCCTTCACATGGCTGTGGATATAAGCGTTGGATGATGAGCATCAGGATGATGTTCTGGTTTCTGCTTTGTATGATCAGTTGGATCATTTATATATGTATGTATGCATCATGTTGGATGCTGGATATGATCAGTTGGATCATTTATATGTATATGTATGTACGCATCATGTTGGATGCTGGATATGATCAGTTGGATCATTTATATGTATATGTATGTACACATCATGTTGGATGTTGGATATGATCAATTGGATCATTTATATGTATTTACGCATCATGTTGGATGCTGGATATGATCAGTAGGATCATTCATATGTATTTTGTATATGCATCATGTTGGATGCTTGGACCATGTATCTGTATATGTATCAGGTGGATCATGTATGGTGATATGTATCATGTATTTGTATTTGTATCAGGTGGATACACTGTATGATCGGGTGGATCATGTATGATGATATGTATTAGGTAGATACTTGGTATGCATCAGGTAAATGCATTGTATGATCAGGATGATCATGGATGACAAGCTTCAGGATGTTACTCCAGATGACATGCAGCAGGATGTTGCAGTGATGATGATCAGGATGATCATGTGTACATCAAGATGATGTATGGTGAGTATCAGGTTGATACTCTATGGCCGTGGATCAGGTTGTGCAGATGAGCATATAATTTGGCCTTGGGAGATTAGCAGATAGTCTTTCGAGGTTTTTCCTATGGCATGTAATCTGGCCCTGGGATATCTAGCAAATGCTCTTTCAAGGTTTTGCTCTGGGAGGACATATAATTTGTCCCTGGGAGATCTGCAGATAGTCTTTCGAGGTTTTTCCTATGGCATATAATCTGGCCCTGGGATATCTGGTAGATGCTCTTTTGAGGTTTTGTCCTATGGCATATAATATGTCCCTGGGAGATCTGATAGGTTGAGCTGTGTTCTCATAATAAGTCCTGGGACGCTCTTGCGAGGTTTTTCCATGACCATATATAATCTGTCCCTGGGAGATCCTATAGGTAGAGTTGCGTGCTTGTAACAGCCTGGGATTCGCTTGCAAGGTTTTGTGGTGACCACATATAATATGTCCCTGGGAGATCCTATAGGTAGAGCTGTGTGCTCATAACAGCCTGGGATGCTCTTGCAAGGTTTTGTGGTGAGGTCACATATAATATGGCCCTGGGAGATCCTATAGGTAGAGTCGTGTGCTCGTAACAGCCTGGGATGCTCTTTCAAGGTTTTGTGATGTACGTAATAAGTCCTGAGGATTCCATAGTATGGCCAATGATGACAAAGACCTGCAGGTGGTGGGCCTACATCCAGTATGAAAAAGGACTGGCTCTGCAGAACTTCCTATGATGAGTAGAGTCAGAGATTGGTTGAGATAGCAGCAGCAGTGACGATGACAATGACGATGCATCAATGACAATAATCCCGAGAAGAAGACTTGTCTAGCAGATCTGTGTTGAGAGATACCTTCCTAGTTAAGAGGGAGTGTTGATGTATATGTAACTTCGGAATGTATTTCATCTATGTATTTCATATATATTTATTGTACCCTTATTAGAGATGTGTTATTCCTCTATAAGGAAGTGTCATCATGTGGATTGACAAGTGTCGCAAGTGTGTGTACTTGCCGATGGGTTATTAGACCACCATGTGTGGGGTCGACCCTGAAATATATATTATATTGTGGATGTATCTAGATAGACAAGTCGGCCCCATAGTGTAACTGGGCAAACAGGTTAAGTATAAATAGAGATCGGTAGATCTCTATTTGGATCATTCGGAAAGTCATACTTCTCTCACTCAGAAAGTGGCGCACTAGTGAGGAAGAGGATCATCTACTACAAGGAGACTATCTCAGTGTACCAATCTCTATTTGGATCATTCGAAAGTCATACTTCTCTCACTCAGAAAGTGGTGCACTAGTGAGGATGAGGATCATCTGCTACTAGGAGACTATCTCAGTGTATTTTGGTTGTACTTTGGTTGAGCCATTGCTCTCTCTATCTCTGAGGAAGTTGTGGGATTTTTCACCTTAGGGTTTTCCCCACGGAAACTCTGTGTCTCTTGTCTCTCATGCTTTTGATTCTTGTGATGCTTGTCATGCTTATTGTGATTGATATGCATTGATATACTGTATATGTTATTCTCTCAGTGAAGATACTAGAGTATTGTGAATTAATGCTCAAAATTTAACACGAATCTAAAGAGGGTCTCTCGATGGTAAGAGAAGTTGATGGTACAGTGACATCGAGTAAAGAGTCGAAATATTTTTCAGTATTACTTATGGCGGGTTCCTTTGAAGGGACCTGTTTGTAAGATCACGAGCGAGTAGTTAAATTGATCACCTCATTACGCAACATGAGAACATGCACGGTATTGGTTGGTTCCCCCTGGACTGGGGGGGTTTGAGCAATCATCTACTGATTTTGAGTAGGAAACGGATCGTTGAGGACTGCGGGAGTCGGTTTACCCCTAAGAAACTTCTGCACTTCGTCTCGATGGGGACACTCTTTGGAGAAATGATCTTCTCCACACAGTAAGCAAGGATACTTCAGTTTCCTTTTCTGCTTAGTATCTTCGGGAGTGCTCTTTGTTTCCTACTGGGCAGAAGACTTCTTGGGTTTCCCCTTGTTCTTCTTTTTGCTATTAAACTTCTGGGATGAAGCTGATTGAGTAGAATTCAACTCTTCAGTTACAGCAGGAGGAGTAGACTTGGCGGTGCTGTGTCCAGCCGTATTTGGGTTGGATGATCCAACAGTGCTAGTAGTAGGCTGGGTGGTAAGAAAACCAATGATTCCATCAGCTTGGGGTCCCTCATGTGGTTTCATGGGATCGTTAATGTCCCGGGGTGCATCAGGTAAAATATTGAACAGAGTGCCAGACTGGGTATAAACCAGGTCTAACAGATGAGCACTCGTGATGGCTTGTTCTTCTGTGGCAGCACCTCGCGTGGAAACATCTTTTGCTATGGTGGGAAGAAGCGATTTAGTAAACCAGTATGCTAGGAGATGATCTGGAATGGGAGCCTTAATGATACATTGTCTCCTTCGTCACTCGTGGATATGATCTAAAATGTGAGTGGCGGTATTCTGACGGAGCGAGGTTAAAATCTCGGTACCAGTCTCATATGGTATAGGCAGCTGGAAATGTGTCAAAAAGTTCATAGCAAGAGAGCCAAAGTCAAGAAAAGAGTGCGGTGGAAACTCAATGTACCACTTGGCAGTTGAACCAGTGAAAGTCCTTTGGAACAATCTAAGAACAATTGAATCGTCCATTAAGGAATTAGATGAACACCATAAATGGTATGTCATCACGTGGTTCTTGGGGTCTTCACCCAGCTTGCTGTCAAACTTGGGGATATCAGATGGAAGTTTCACTGAAATCGGTGGCCAGTTAGATCCATGGTAAATGGGATCGTTAGTTAAACGAGAGAGGTTAGGTAGGTCCAAAGTAGCCAAAAAGGGCAGTTGTGGACTAGGCTGCACGTATTGATAATACAGATATGGCGTGTAAGGACTAAACTGACCATAAGGTGTACTAGGATAAAACTGACCGTAGGGGGGTGTTCCACCCGGACCGTAAGGAGGTCCGCCACCATAAGGTGGTACATTCCAATAAGGTGGGGGTCCACCTCCACCTCCAGGAGGGGGTGGAGGTCTGCCGCCGCCACTGAGAGGAGGTGGGGGTCCATAACCGTAATAAGGTGGCCCACCACCGCCTTCACCTGGAGGGTGTGGTGGACCACTTCCGCTGCCAGATGGGTGGGCACCCCCACCGCTTCCGCTGCCAGAGGGATGAGGGTTTCCACCACCACTACGACCACCAGGGTAATTAGGTCATCTACCGCCTCATCCTAGAGGGGGTAGTGGACCATCGCTGACACTCGAAGAAAATGTCCTCCTCCACCATGATAAGGTAATCCGCCATCGCTTCTACCTAGAGGAGGTGGTGGACCATTTCCACCACTGCTGAGGGGTGAGGGGCATTGTAGGTAAAATGGGGTGGGCCTCCACCAACGTTAGGTGGGGGCCCGTCGCCTCCAACAGTAGGTGGGGAAGGACTGATCGGGGGTGGTGGTACTTGAGGGATAGTCAGTTGGGGTCCATGTTGCAACACAGGTTGTTTCCCCCATAGAGTGTAAGGATTCCTGGGATAAGGTATCCCGTATGGTGCATTTCCAGGATTAGGTTGGCCTGGTGCAGGGTTAACGAAACCTGGATACACTTGACTCCATGAGGGGTGGGTTACATTTTACAGCCCTCCAACATGAGATAATCCCATGGTGGACGGTCTAGCAGGTTGAGTAGGTCCAACGGAAGGCCCGTTGGGGACTCCACCAACGTTCTGGTTAGGAAACAGGGGTTGCCCCCCAGCCACAATAGGCTAACCACTATTTAAAGGTTGAACCAACGTGGGTTGTTGACTAGCTACTATGGTAATAACATTACCAATGAGATAATCCATAGGAATGGAGTACCGTCCCTTCGAATTTTGAGGTGGGGGAGGAACTGGTAAAGTAACCGTGGTAGTGACAGGTGTATTGGAGCATTGTACTTCCACCGGTTGGTTCACTTGAGGCGCAGGACTTGATTCTGGTGAGGGTTGACCAGTCTCATTAGTGGTCTCGGGCTGGGGTGCTTCAGGTGATCCGAAAGATATTGAACAAACTGGGATGTTTCTGTCATCAAGTCTTATTTGGAAATGATGATTGTGGAACTCTTCAGAGTGTCACTCGAGACTTTGTCTTCGAAGCTCATCTCCTTTAACACGTAACTATTCCAAATGTTCATGAATGGAGCCGAAAGTTTCGGCAAGGTCAGGCCTATAGTAAGGCCTAGTGAACTCTGGAGTAGTCCAGTTAGGTGGGGATGAGATGGAAAAATGAGCCACTGGATGGTCTGTAGAAGATGTCCAATAAGCTACTGAAGGACCAACAGCTGAAGTAGGGTCGTCCTGGGGTTGGTTTATCCATTCCAACGATCTAGGTTCTCCCGAGATGATGGGAGGAAGGTTTTGAGAAGTGGGGGTGTGAACTTCCTCATCCCGCGTGGGATGAGAAGCAGGTAAATATGGTGGAAACAAATGTCTGCCAATATTCAAGGTGGGTTTCCCTACTTCAGTAACTATGACTGTGTTACGCTGATCCATTCTTACCCTCAAAATAACCTTTGGATTAAGGGGAAATTCAGGTGGCAAGTTCAAGATCCTACGGGACCTTCTCTAGGGAAAATCCGCCAAAGTATCAGGAAAATCAGCAAAAAAAGGCTGAAACAACGTTTCTCCTAAAGGTATTCTAAAAGAAAAGCAGTCCAAGAAAACCTACTCAAACTAAGGCAACAAGCAAACTTATGTGACAGAGTGGATTCAAAAGTATGGAACCTAACAGGATTATCAAGGCATCGCAAACCGCAATATACTGCAGGGTCCAACAATATGATGCGACAAGGAGGATTGGGACCGTACCCTTTCCTGCATACCCAACTACCTGGACAGGACATGCATGCTAATCTCTCTGAGTGCTAATTTCAGTGTATTTCTTTGCCAAGACGGCCAAATGGTTAAATCGGTTGGTTTCAGGAATCCTAATGGTGTCTCCCGATATACGCAAGGTACGTGGGAGATCAAATCCGTAGTGGTGTTGTCTAATGCACAGCTGTTGGCACGAGACCTTCCGATATATGTGTCGAGTACGTGATACACCCTTTGATATACGCCAAGTACGGATTATTGTACTTGGTGGGTACGTGAAGGAGCTCGATATACCAATGTACGTGGAAGACTACAATACCCCCGAACTACAGTGCTGGCAAGTAATGACAGCTGCCACGCTTAATGACGCCGGAACACGTCTCTAACTTACACACAAGTTACTAAAAATTTTACCTAGTTCTACCATTTATTTTATCTTGGACGGTTAGGTGAATGCATGAGATGAGTACATAATTGGAAACATAATGCAACCCTAGCTACATGCATGAAACTGTGTTTTCTTTCGATGAATTCTACCTATGGTAAGGAGAAAGCTTTTTCCAATGGTATTTCCAAACAAACTCAATGCAACACAATTCCCAATGCACAAATTTGACAATGCAAGTACTCTTTTTCTTTTTCAACGAAACACACAAACATACGCTACACTACTATCCAAATCAAAGTATTTTTTCTCTTTTCTTTTATTTTTCAAATCAAAACAACACTAAGTAATGAAATGAGAGGATTCTGAAATGGAAATGCAAGCTTTTCACTTTCTCTTTTCAATGATCTAAAGGAAACAAAAACCAAAAATGCACTTGTCTTTCCCTAGCATGAAAACAACTTTTGAAAGAAAACGAAATGTACTAGAGCTTTTCAAGAAGATGAATAACTCATAATTCAAGAAAGACACAATCAATCATATTTCCATTCATTTCTTCCAAAACATTCCAATGCACAATGATCTTTCTTCAATAAATCTTTGAGAAATAACGGGAAAGAAACGCTTTTAATCTTTTCAATGGATGTATCAAAGCAATAATCTTGAAAACAACTTTGCTTTCAAATCTAAATGACTGAAAAGAAAATGTTACTTGCGGCACTCATACACAGAAAACTCAAGAAAAGACAAGCACTCAACCAAGCAGAAATGACACACTCTGTTACACCTAAAATCTACTCATCATCATGATTTAGTGTATACATCCTTGAATTCATCTGGATCAAGTGCTCTTTTGGAGGATTTGTACTCAGTTTGTACACCCTTTTGAGATGTCATTGCAGGTTGCACACTAGCAACATGTGACGTCGTAGGTTTCCCCATAGCAGGGTGCAACGAGGTTTGTTAATGGGAAAAAATAGCCATTTTGAGATCTTTCTCGAATCTTTCCCATTTGGGGGCTTATCCCTGATCTCTTGGAGAGCTGGTACTCGACCCCTAGACTATTGGGAAGATCCCCTATCTCTCTCCTACCATATCTCATCCTATCTTATCCATAACCTCATCCACTTAGTCCTATATATATGAGGCTCACTCCCATACCAAAGGGAGGAAGACTATGGTATCTACATGCTGGTGAAATCTCTCTTAGGACACCTTCACTCACCTCTTGGAGAATTCATGCTTCCTTGGAAGGGCTTGGCAATTGGCTTGTGTGGAGAAGGGCCGCTACGTTAAGTCATTGGTTCTAGTTCTATATCTCTATCATGTACTCCTCTATTTGTAGTAATACAAATGCTTTCCACCAATGTCGTTCTTGATGTGTAATGATGTTGTGTTGTTTACTTGCTTAACTGTTTACATAGATCTCTTATTGTATAGATGCTCTTTACTCGTTTCTCTTTTCTGTGTCTTAACAGGTCTTCCAGCTTGGATCTGATGACCTTGGTACGTGGAGCAACGTTCGGGAGAAAGGATAGCGAATCAAAGAGGTAAGACATCTAGTACTTGATCCTTAAGTAGATCTAGGAAACATGTTTGTAGTATGTTCTATTTGTTCTAGACTCGCATTGAGCTAGGGAGATTCAGCTCACCTCCGGTCGAGTGTATTGTCCGGTAACAAATCTGGTGACCATACTGGGGAGTATTCTTATTTGGTGATCGTTAATCTGAGTCATTTTCAGTTGATTACTTGTCACAAGCCTTGTTGTCATTTTTTGCCATTTTCCTTCTTAGGATTTATTCCATTGTCAGATCTTCACATTGAAGATCCTGATCTTCTTCCTTTGAGTTTGTACAACTCAGTTTCAAACCTGTTGGTGGTTCATTTTTAAGAGATCTGATTCATTTTTTAATCTAGAACTCACTTGTCTCACTTGGGTAGTGAAAATAGAGCGACACTGTGTTTTCCTAAGCCTCTGTCCTTTGTTTGTTGCTTTCTTGTCACGGCTTGTGCATTAGTAAACTGCGACACCGTCGCACCTCTCGTATAGGTAACCTGCGACGTCACAATGTCTGCAAAGATAGAGTGCACCGATATATTGAGACTTGACATATGGGAATTCATTCCCTCATCTCACAGTCTGAGCCTTGGTTTCGTGTATGAACTCTTCCTGTGCTGCATTATTCAGACAGAGATCCCATTTTGATTTGTATAATTGAGAGTTTGGTTTGTTTGGATTGACTTTGGCTTCCACTTTGGACGAGTTTGAGATTAGTAGTGTTGGACACTTTGTCTCCTTCACCTTCATCCTTTTCACTCTTGCATTCCCTTCCTTCCACCCCTGATCTGATCATTGCATTGGATCAGCTCCCAGACCTCATTTATTTTTGTTTGGAGCTTTGCTCGCTTAGTGTGATTGCTATTGCTTGATTTTGAGTTAAGTGTGTCATTTCTGCTTGGTTGAGTGCTTGTATTTTCTTGAGTTTTCTAAGTGTATGAGTGCCGCAAGTAACATTTTCTTTTCAGTCATATTAGATCTGAATGCAAAGTTGTCTTCAAGTTTATTGCATTGATACATCCATTGAAAAGATTAAAAGCACTTCTTTCCCGTTATTTCTCAAAGATTTATTGAAGAAAGATCATTGTGCATTGGAATGTTTTGGAAGAGATGAATAGAAATATGATTGATTGTGTTTTTCTTGAATTATGAGTTATTCATCTTCTTGAAAAGCTCTAGTACATTTTGTTTTCATTCAAAAATTTGTTTCCATGCTAGGGAAAGATAGGTGCATTTTTTATTTTTGTTGCCTTTAGATCATTGAAAAGAGAAAGTGAAAAGCTTGCATTTCCATTTCAAAATCCTCTCATCTCATTACTTAGTGTTGTTTGATTTGAAAAAGAAAAGAAAAGAGAAAAAATACTTTGATTTGGATAGTAGTGTTGCGTATGTTTGTGTGTTTCATTGAAAAAGAAAAGAGTACTTTCATTGTCAAATTTGTGCATTGGGAATTGTGTTGCATTGATTTTGTTTGGCAATACCATTGGAAAAAAACTTTCTCCTTACCATAGCTAGAATTCATCGAGAGAAAAGACTATTTCATGCATGTAGCTAGGGTTGCATTCTATTTTCGATTATGTACTCGCCTCATGCATTCACCTAACCATCCAAGATAAAATAAACAGTAGAACTACGTAAAATTTTTAGTAACATGTGTGTAAGTTAGAGACGTGTTCCGGCGTCGTTAAGCGTGGCAGCTGTCGTTACTTACCAACACTGTAGTTCGGGGGTGTTGTAGTCTTCAGCGTAAATCGGTATATCGAGCTCCTTCACGTACCCACCAAGTACCATAATCTGTACTTGGCGTATATCGAAGGGTGTATCACGCACTCGACATGTATATTGGAAGGTCTCATGCCAACAACTGTGCATTAGACAGCACCACTACAGATTTCAGCTCCCACGTACCTTGCGTATATCGGGAGACACCATTAGGATTCTTGAAACCAACCGAGTTAACCATTTGGCTGTCTTGGCAAAGCAATACACTGAGAATAGCACTCGGGGAGATTAGCACACATGTCCTGTCTAGGTAGTCAGGTATGCAGGAAAGGGTACGGTCCCAATCCTCCTTGTCGCGTCATACTGTTGGACCCTGCAGTATAATGCGGTTTGCGATGCCTTGATAATCCCGTGAGGTTCCATACTTTTGAATCCACTCTGTCACATAAGTTTGCTTGTTGCCTTAGTTTGAGTAGGTTTTCTTGGATTGTTTTTCTTTTAGAATACCTTTAGGAGAAACGTTGTTTTGGCCTTTTTTGGCTGATTTTCCTGATACTCTGGCAGATTTTCCCTGGAGAAGGTCCCGTAGGATCTTGAACTTGCCACCCAAATTTCCCCTTAATCCAGAGGTTATTTCGAGGGTAAGAATGGATCAACGTAATGCAGCCATAGTTACTAAAGTAGGGAACCCCACCTTGAATATTGGCGAACATTTGTTTCCACCAGATTCACCTGCTTCTCATCCCATGTGGGATGAGGAAGCTCACACCCCCACTTCTCAAAACCTTCCTCCCGTCATCCTGGGAGAACCTGGATCATTGGAATGGATAAACCAACCCCATGACGACCCTACTATAGCTGTTGATCCTTTAGCAGCTTATTGGACATCTTCTACAGACCATCCAGTGGCTCATTTTGCCATCACATCCCCACCTAACTGGACTACTCCAGAGTTCACTAGGCCTTACTATAGGCCTGAACTTGCCGAAACTTTCGGCCCCATTCACGAATGTTTCGAACAGTTACGTGTTAAAGGAGATGAGATTCGAAGACAAAGTCTCGAGCGACACTCTTAAGAGTTCCACAATCGTCATTTCCAAATAAGACTTGACGACGGAAACATCCCAGTTCATTCGATATCTTTTGGATCATCAGAACAACCCCACCGCGTGACCACTAATGAGACTGGTCAACCTTCACAGGAATCCAGTACTGCAACTCAAGTGCACCAACCAGTGGATGGACAACGGTCCAACACACTTGTCACTACCACGATTACTTTACCAGTTCCTCCCCCACCTCAAAATTTGAGGGGAGGGTACTCCATTCCTACATACTATCTCATTGGTAATGTTATTACCACGGTATCTAGTCAACCACCCATGTTGGTTCAACCTTTGAATAGTGGTCAACCTATTATGGCTAGGGGGAAACCCCCGTTTCCTAACCAGAATGTTGGTGGAGTCCCCAACGGTCCTTCCGTTGGACCTACCCAACCTGCTAGACCATCCACCATGGGATTATCTCATGTTGGAGGGCTGTCAAATGTAACCCAACCCTCATGGATTCAAGCGTATCCAGGTTTCGTTAACCTTGCGCCGGGCCAACCTAATCCCGAAAATGCACCATACGGGATACCTTATCCCGGGAATCCTTACACTCTAGGGGGGAAACAACCTGTGTTGCAACACGGACCCCAACCGACTATCCCTCAAGTACCACCACCCCCGATCGGTCCTCCCCCAACTCCTATTGGAGGCGGAAGGCCCCCACCTAACATTGGCAGAGGCCGACCCCGTTTTACCTACAACGCACCTCACCCCTCAAGCGATAGTGGGAATGGTCCACCACCTCCTCCAGGTGGAGGCGGCGGTGTACTTCCTTATCATGGTGGAGGACATTTCCCTTCGAGCGGCAGCGGTGGTCCACCACCCCCTCTAGGTGGAGGCAGTGGAGGACCTAATTACCATGGTGGTGGAATTAGTGGTGGAAACCCTCATCCTTCCAGTAGTGGAAGCGGTGGGGGCCCCCACCCATATGGCAGCGAAAGTGGTCCACCACCCCCTCCAAGCGGAAGCAGTGGCGGGCCACCTTATTATGGTTATGGAGCCCCACCTCCTCCAGGTGGTGGCGGTGGACCTCCACCCCCTCCCGGAGGTGGAGGTGGACCCCCACCCTATTGGAATGGACCACCTTATGGTGGTGGACCTCCTTACGATTCGGGCGGCACACCCCCCTATGGTCAGTTTTATCCTGGTACACCTTATGGTCAGTTTAATCCTTACATGCCATATCCGTATTATCAATACGCGCAGCCTAATCCACAGCTGCCCTTTTTGGCTACTTTGGACTTACCTGATCTCTCTCGTTTAACCAATGATCCTATTTACCATGGATCTAATTGGCCACCGATTCCCGTGAAACTTCCGTCTGATATCCCCAAGTTTGACGTCAAGCTAGGTGAAGACCCCAAGAACCATGTGATGACATGCCATTTATGGTGTTCATCTAATTCCTTAATAGACGATTCAATTCATCTTAGATTGTTCCAAAGGACTCTCACCGGTTCAGCTACTAAGTGGTACATTGAGTTGCCACCGCACTCTTTTCCTGATTTTGGCTCTCTTGCTATGAACTTTTTGATGCATTTCCAGTTTCCTATATGGTATGAGACAGCTACTGAGCTTTTAACCTCGCTCCGTCAAAATACCGCCACCCACATTTCAGATCATATCCACGAGTGGCGAAGGAGATAACGTCTCATTAAAGCTCCCATTCTAGATCAGCTCCTAGCAAACTGGTTTAAAAAGTCACTCCTTCCTGTCATAGCAAACGATGTTGCCATGCGAGGTGTTGTCACCGAAGAACATGCCATCGCGAGTGCTCATCTGTTAGACCTGGTTTATACCTAGTCTGGCACTCTATTCAATATTTTTCCTGACGCACCCCGGGACGTTAACGATCCCATGAAACCACATAAGGGACCCCAAGCTAATGGAATCATTGGTTCCCTTAGCACCCAGCCTGCTGTTAGCACCATTGGATCATCCAACCCAACTCCGGCTGGACACAACACCGCAAATTCCACTCCTTTTGCTATAACTGAAGAGGTGAATTCTGTTAAATCAGCTTCATCTCAAAAGTTTAATGGAAAAAAGAAGAATAAAGGGAAACCCAAGAAGGCTTCTGCCCAAAAGGAAATGAAGAGCACTCACGAAGATACTAAGTAGAAAAGGGAACTAAAGTATCCTTGCTTACTATGTGGAGAAGATCATTTCTCCAAAGAGTGTCCCCATAGAGACGAAGTTTAGAAGTTTCTTATGGGTAAATCGACTCTCACAGTCCTCAACGATCCATTTCCTGCTAAAAATTAGCAAATGATTGCTCAAACCCCCCCAGCATAGGGGGAACCATCCAATACCGTGCATGTTCTCATGTGTGTAATGAGGTGATCAATTTAACTACTTGCTCGTGATCTTACGAACAGGTCCCTTCGAAGGAACCCGCCGAAAGTAATACTGAAAAAGCTTTCGACTCTTTACCTGATGTCACTGTGCCATCGGCTTCTCTCACCATCGAGAGACCCTCTTTAGATTCGATATTGCGTCTGCCCAAGAGAATGATTCGAAAAGTTGTTTTCAATCCTAATGCTCGCGCAACACAGAATTACAATACCATAGAAGACTTGGCCCAAGCTCCTTGCACCATGTCCACTTTGGAAGTTTTGCACAATTGTCCCAATCAACGCAGAACTCTCCTTGCAGCTATTGGTGCAGTTGACCCAGATTCCTCGAACACCATCATGTTTCATCTTGACAACCTTAATCCGAGGCTCTCACACCAGCTCTCATTCCAAGTTACTGCGAACCTTGCTGGGAAGATTTTCCATTGCACTCTTTTGGACGAAGGAGCCTCCACTTCTGTCATGTCTATCTCTTGTTGGAGAGCCATTGGCTCCCCTGAATTGAATCATTCTCCTACCACGTTGAAAGAATTCAACGGGCATGGCTTTCAACCTCATGGGCTCTTACAAGCTCTTGTAGTCGAGTTGGGTGGAAAGACCGTAACCATTAACGTGGAAGTGGTCTCGGCCCAGTTAGATTATAATCTCTTGCTCGGTCGCAATTGGTTTTATACCATGCAGGCGATAGCCTCTTCAATCTTACGCACAGTACAATTCCCCCACCAAGGGCGAATTGTTACAATTGACCAGTTACATTTTTGTACGCCACTACTCATCCTGTTGACCATGTTCCTTCCATTGGACATACGTCAAAACAGTATGAGAGTGTAGGAGTTGGCATATTGAAAGATTCATCTCTCATGGACATTTTTCCAGCAGCAGACCCCCCTAATCATGTTGCCATGGTGAACATGATCTCCACTGAGATTTTATCTCACTCAAACGATGCTTGGTTTGTACTAGATGAAGCCACAACACACCTATTTGGAGATGCGATGCCTCTTTCAACCGCTGAATGTATTTATTAGGCTATCCAAATAGCATCGGAGGACCATCCATCCATGGACCTTCCTTCCTGTTCTCTACGACGAACACCCTCTCTACCCGATCTCTTACTTCGTACTTTTCATTCAGACGAGTCCATCATGGAAGTAATGAATGTGGATGACGGTCCGTGGGATGATCTCCATCACAGGTCATCTTTTCTTCCTCCATGGAAGTACATAGAGGACAACATTCATACCCTCTTTTCACCAGATATCTACCCATCCCCTCATTTTCCCATCCTTACATGTCTTACAGACACACAGGGAAACTTGGATAACATTGAGCCAACTACTGAGGTAGACATCTCCATGAAACCAGGTATAGTGGAACACATTCGCATAGGCTAGAAGTGTTCCCCTGAAGAAATTGCTATTAGCATGGCCTTGTTCAAGCAATTTTGAGACATCTTTGCTTGGTCCTATGAAAAGATGCCTGGGATAGACCCCACAATTGTTTCTCACAAAATAAAAACCTATCCCGACATCAAGTCTGTGCGCCAAAAATTGCGATCGATACACCCCCGGAAGATTACGACAATCAAGGCAAAAATTGAAAAGCTCTTAAAGGATGGCTTTATTTCTCCTATCCCATTGACGGATTGGGTCTCAAACGTCGTTCCTGTGAATAAAAAATAGGGCACCATTCACGTCTGTGTTGATTATCGGGATCTTAATCGAGCTTGTCCAAAAGACAACTACCTGACCCCCTTCATCAACCAAATTATCGACAACTGTGCCGGAAGCGTCATCTTCTCATTCATGGATGGCTTTTCTGGCTACAACCAAATTGAGATCAACCCAGCCGACCAACATAAGACGGCTTTTATCTGCCCACACGGTACATTCGCTTATCGAAAGCTCCCATTTGGCCTTAAAAATGCTGGTGCCACGTTTCAGCGAGCTATGTCGTATGCCTTCCACGATATTAAGGACTTTGTGGAACCCTACTTGGACAATCTCCCTGCCCATTCAAATCAGCGTGAGTTCCACATTGATCATCTGACGACCATATTCCTCAGATGCAAACGGTACAATATCCGTCTGAATCCTCACAAGTGTATCTTTTGCGTTGAGTTAGGACACCTCTTAGGATTTATCATTTCGAAGGATGGGATCTGCATTGATCCCTTAAAGGTGGAGGCCATCATCAACCTACCACCCCCGAATGATGTTACGAAACTTCAAAGTCTCCAAGGGAAGGTGACTTACCTCATATGTTTTGTGTGCAATTTCGCGAAGAAAACTCAGGGCTACATGAAACTTCTTAAGAAGGACATCTCGTTCATTTGGGACGACCAAGCTCAAAAATATTTTGATAGTATCAAACATGCCATCACGCATGCCCCTGTGCTCCAACCGCCTAATTATTATCAAGATTACATCTTATATCTCGCCACTTTGGCTACCACTATCGTCATGGTTTTGGTACAGAGGATCAAAACGCTCAGGAACATGTGATATACTATGCAAGTAAGGGTCTAGCTGACGCCGAAACTAGATACTCACATGTCGAAAAACTTGCTTTCATGGTAGTCATTGCCGTCCAGAAGTTCCGTCATTACATCTTGCTCTGCACCACCACTATCATTGCCGACTCGAACCCCATGTACCACGCACTGACACGTCAGGTGCTTGGGGGTAAGTATTCACATTGGATTGTGATACTGTAAGAATTCGATCTTCTTTTTAAGAAAGCTAAGTCTAAGAAGTCTTTCGTGTTTGCCGAGCTCATTTGCGACCTTCCCCGTCCTGATGCAGAAATTGTGCACAATGACTAATTTCTAGATGAATCATTGTTTCTCATCAGTACGACTGACCCCTGGTATGGAGATATTCTGTTGTATCTTCAGACCCAACGCTTCGATCCTCAACTTTCCCACGACGATCGTCGTAAGGTTCGTCACCATGCAAAGTATTACTTAATCATCAATGATACTTTGTATCGTTGTGGCGTCGATTCAATCCTTCGACGTTGACTCACTCATGATGAGGCTGAACGTGTTTTGAATGACTGTCACACTGGGGCATGTGGCGGTCATCTCTCTGGGATGGCTACAGCCCAGAATATTTTGGGCGTAGGATATTACTGGCCTACTATCTTCAAAGATTGTATTGAGACCATTAAAAAATGTCCTACTTGCCAACATTTTCATACCAAGAAGCGCACTCATTCAACCCCACTACATCTGGTTATTGCCATTGGCCCATTTGCAAAATGGGGCATCGATTTTATGCACTGTAAGGCTACCTCGGCCGGGGGGCATAGTTACATCATTGTAGCTGTGGATTGCTTCACCAAGTGGGCTGAGGCTATGCCTACATACCAAAACGATGGCAAAACCACCGCACTCTTTATGTTTAATCATGTGATAGCACGATTTGGAATTCCTCGAGCCATAGTTACCGATCATGGTTCTCACTTTCAGAACCATATGGTTGCTCAATTGAGCGACAGGTTGGGTTTTCACCATGAAAACTCGACACCCTACTACTCGCAATCCAATGGACAGGTCGAGGCAATTAACCAAGTCTTGAAAACTATGATCCAGAGTATAGTAGGGACACAAAAGTCCAACTGGCATAACATGCTCTTTTTAGCAGTATGAGCCTACCGAACTACCATTAAAACCGCCACAGGCTTCACTCCCTTCCAATTGGTATATGGATTGGAGGCTGTTCTGCCGATAAAGTGCGAAATCCCATCTTTACAGCTCGCGATCGAACTTCTTCCTAACACTACTGCTGAGGAAGAACATCTCTTACACTTAGCCCAACTTGACGAGTCTCTTCGTGATGCCGCTCTTGCTAATGAAGCACATAAGAAACGCATCAAGGCCCAATATGATAAGTCGGTTGAACCTCGTATCTTTAACGAGGGTGATCTGGTCCTCACTTACGACCAAAAACATGATAAGCTAGGATCTGGGAAGTTCGAGTCCATGGGGCATGGACCCTACGTCATAAAATGTGTGTTGGAAAAAGGTGCCTACGATCTTGAAGATTATATTGGAATCTCTTTAGGTGAACAGCACAATGAGATTTACCTGAAGAAACATTACGTTTGATCTCTCATGCATAGACTTGCTTGTATATTCTGTACATGGTGTGTTTTTGTGTGGTGTGATGCATTTCTCTTTTCGAGTGTCTTTTGATCTTGTTTTCGCTTCTCATACCATGTTCTGTCTGCGTGTGCAGATCGCAATGTGCTATGGATTCTCGGACAGCACTAGCCGGCATACCCTTCACCTTGCTTCGGCAGATGGGTACTATATTCCCCAACAGGTGAGCTCATTAGCTTAGGAGGAAGTTTCCTAGGGTTCGTGACCAACAATGCCACAGAATATCAGGCAGTGATCGGAACTCTAGCTGATGCCATTTCCTTGGGGTATGAACCACGTTGTCATCCACATGGATTCTCAATTAGTGGTTTCCCATCTAAACCAGATATACCCGATCCATGATCCCATATTACTCTGTATCTTTATACGAGTATGTCTCCTGGAAAGGTAATTTGAATCTATTCAATACCTGCACATTCCACAAGAGTTAAACACAGTTGCTGACTCCATGGCCAATTTCATTCTGGATTGGTACATTGCACACACATAATAATCATAATATGTAAAAGCATTCACAACATGTAAATATAATGTACAGAAGCCAACATGTAAAAAAGATCACATCACTAATTATTTGAAGAACACATAATGTATAAACCACCGATAATGTATATATATATAAATCGCTCAAAAGTAGTGCTGGTACAAAATCTGAAGCACGATGGCTTTCAGTGAGTTTCTACAACATATGAAGCATTATAGCTTTCAGTAAGTACAAAAATCTGAGGCTTCTAAGCTCTCAGTACAAGTCTAAAAGTGTCTCAAGCACCACGCCTAACTCGTACACCCCTAACTCTAACAACTTGTTGAGATATTGTAACTTCAAAGAATATTATATTTGTACTTTATTATTCCGGAGATGTTTCATTCCTCCGTGAAGATCTTATTGTATATCCGGAGATGTTTATTCCTCCGTTGGAATGTGGTAACTCGGGTTATTAGACTTCCCTAGTAGGGGTCGGCCCTGTATGTGTTATGTGGGTCAAAGGGTTATTAGACCACCCTAGAGGGGTCGTCCCAGTTAGTTGTAGTGGGGTATTTAACCTATTGGTTAAATACGAGCCTACGTGTACTTGTGTAAAATACATATCAGAGTAGTGTATAAATAGAGGAGGTGTGTTCCTCATTATACACACTCACTCACTTGAGAAAGGCGCATTTGTGGAGGAGAGGTCTGCTATGAAGGAGAAGGAGCTTATGCTCAGGGTTTGCATCTTTGTATATTGCTGGTCATCTATATTGAGGAAGCTTTGCTGGGTTTTCTACCCCATGAGGGTTTCCCAGGATAAATCTCTGTCTCTTGTGTTTATGCTATGCTTGTTGTTTCTTCAGTGATCCTGTATATGCAATTATTGTGAAATGGAATGTAATGCTGCTATTTTCTGTCTTAGCATATTGAATTTTAACATGGTATCAGAGCTAACCTGAAGGAAGACAAGGTATGGCACTAAAGACACTTGCTTTACTTACGACAATTTGAAGGTTAGGGTTTTACATAGCAAAAACCAGTCATCGTAGCACTTTCGCTATAAATCCATTTTGGCGAAGTTTTCGGATCTGAAATTGTTACAGGACGAAGCTAAAATCTCCAGGTACCTTGTGTCCAAAGGACAACCTCTAATTCGTTGTAATTTGTGATTTATGATCTGTACAATATAGGGTTTCTGCCTCTTCCAGATCTGAGTCAAAATCAGGTGACCTTGGGAAAAAGGTCATAACTTGGGCTAGGAAGCTCCAAATTAAATTTCGTGAAAAGTGATAGGTAGTACACAGACTTTACTATCTCAGAAAACCTTTTCAGAGGCCGAAGTTGAACCAGTGACACGTGGCACGCCGTACAAGTTCGCTCTCCTGTATTATCTCATAAACAGGTCACGTTGCGACACTTGGCATAACTCTCTCTCAGAGAATCCAATTGAGGTCATACCTGTCAGGATGGAAAGATAACAGGCCGAGCTATCTCAAAAAACTTTTTCAGAGGCCGAAGGTCAAACAATGACACGTGGCACGCCGTACAAGTTCGCTCTCCTGTATTTTCCCAAAACAGGTCACGTTGCGACATTTGGCATAAATCTCTCTCAGAACATCCAATTGAGGTCAGACCTGTCAGGATGGAAAGATAACAGGTCAGGCTATCTCAGAAAACTTTTTCAGACCCTGTGGATCGAAAATTTTGGAGTTACACCAGAAACAATCAGGTACATATTTCTGTCAAAACAGAATTATTTTTTGGTACCTTCATTCATGGCTTCCGAAATTTAGGGCTTTGAAGAAAGTTGGAATTATTGTAATCGGAGACCACGGCTGGATACTACCCATAAAAATAGAAATTTAGAGACCAAGATCAGAATTTTTGGTTGGGCAGAAGGCCGGGCTTGATTAGACCCTAGTTCGGGACTTTGATCAGAAAAGCGGAAAATTAGGGCTTCTGTAAAAATGGGAATTTTTGAAATCTGTGACCACGGCTGGAAGCTCCTCAGAAAAATAGAAGCTTAGAGCTTTGGATCAAACTTTTTGATGGGGCAAAAGAGTGGGCTTCATCAAACCCCATTTCAGGGTCACGTCCAGTGAATCCGAAAGTTTCAAAGGCAAAATTGAGGAGTAAAACTTTGCAGTTTTCAAATTCTGAATATATCAGTTTGATCAGCTCATCAAGGCGCATATCTCTATCCTTTCGGAAGTTTGAAATTCAAAGTTTGAATTTTTGGGGTTTCTCTGTCAAACCCATATCTAGCTCCAGGTCCAGTTCTTGCAAATCAAGTGGATAGGGTTAATCCCAGAAGAAGATGGATTGGTCACCTACATAAGTGAAGGAGTTCATGTTTCAGAGGGAGATGAGGCTAAGACTTTACATAAGGAGATTACAAGCGATCTCGATAGGTATGACTCATCGAGGTATGTTTTGAGATTTGTTCATGATTAAGTTTATGGTATGTTTGTCTTCATGCTATTACAATTAGTACAATCTTGATTTTAGATTTGTTGTATCACCTTAACAAAATTATGAATGCATGATAGAAGATATTCATTGGTTAGGGTATTGACACTTATGATTGTACTAATGCATTATGGTGTTGTGTGAGGTTGATGTTGTCTGCTAACAAGATACAGGTACATCACAAAAGACAAATCAGGCTCCATGACCATGAAAACATGAAGACAAAGACTCATCCATAATCTTTGTTCTACTTACGAGGTATGTATGACTTTGTTATGCTTAACCTATGAGACATGCAGGTTCTAGCTCAGGATCTCTAAATCATTGAAGAGATTGTTTAGGTATGTTTCCCATGAATCTTACCTTGTGTTAGGATCCCTTATATAAGTATACTTGGAATGATTGGTTATGCTTATTCATAAAGTTAGTAATCAAGGGATTATGCATATTATATCTTTTATCAATGATATGCATGAGTAAAAGAAGACTTCCCTGAAATCTTGAATACTAATGTTTATTAACTATAATCATGACTATACATTTTCAAGATTATTTAGTACTATAATGTTTTGATAGCATTTAGAATATACTAATGAGTGTATGTTTGTGTATGAGATCATGAGGATGACTCTTGAGCATGCACAGTGGTACAGAATGAATAGAAGTTCAAAAGACATACAGAAGATCAAGCGGGAGGCAGCCACACAAACATAAAAGATAAGTATTTGAGTTGCTATTTTAAATAGTAATGATATTTCCTGCATGCATACTTGTATTCCTAGAATATATAATGCTGAGTGTAAACATTCATAGAGCATTGAACAGTATACAACTAATGTGCATATGTTTGGACAAACATTCCATTGTTGCTTGTCTAGAATGAAACCTCTTTGCTGACATGCTGAGAGTTGTGCACACTCTCGATAGTATGTTCTGGTAGAGATGGAAGGCATCTAGATAGCCACTGTATGCATACAGGATATGGGAAAGTGTTGTGCCAAAGTATTGGTCAAAATAGTTGCATCACTATGTAAATGATATCTGTATGCATAATGGGTTATCTTTTGATGATTATGAAGTATTACTAATCATGTACTTAATTTTGATTTGTAGGAAAGGTCATGGACACCGTACAAGTGGTGGATGTTCAAACAAGAAGATTTACAAATCAAACAAAATATAGAAGGCTCATGGCTAGAAGATTCTCTTAGAAAGGGGAAGAGAATCACGACAAGATGTTTGCTCCAAGTATGGTGTAATTAAAGAAGAAGTATGAATCAGGTTCTGTATAGGTACCTAGGATCGATAATAATTTGATAAGCTTAATATGGGTGATGTGGATATCAACCTTTGCTACAAGGTTGAATATGATACACATATGACATGGATGCAAGAAGGAACTCACCACAGAGTTCAAATGATATTGAGGCTCATTTCAGTAGACCCATCTAACGAGAGATGGCACAGATAGATATGCAGAAGATCATTCAATGCAGAAATGAAAAATGAAAGATCTCAAATTAATGCTTTACTTCCTAGGTCTGGAAGTATGGCAAGGCTCAGAAGGAATATTTCTCAACCAGGGAAAGTATGATGAGAAATATGACTTGAGGTGTTGGAATGGCCACTCTTATGAATTCCAGCTTGAAGCTGTTAGGGGATAACTCATCAGAGTTAGTGGATATAACTTTGTACAGTCAAATTATTGGGTCTTTGATATATCTAACATATACTAGGAGTTAGTATCTAGTGGAAACTAGATGTGTTTACCTGATAGTTGCAAAGTATGTGATGAGGCACATAAAGGACACGATAGAATTTGATCTATGCTATCTTGAAGATCATGACTTCAAATGGCTATTCAGATTCTGTTTGGGCAGGAAGTGTATCAGACAAGAGAGGATGTTATTGTCTGGGATTAGCCATGATCTCGTGGTTTAGCTGGAAGCAGTCTAGTGTGACTCTCAGCACAAGCGGATTATATGGTTGCTTGCTCTGCTAGTTGTGAAGAAGTTTGGCTTTAGGATTGTTTGACTTAGAGATAGAACCAACTGAGATCCTATGTGATAATTAGAGTTGTATCAAGATGACATAGAATCTAGTGTTCCATGATAAATCAAAGAACATAGGGAACTAACAAGATATGACACAGAAAGGAACTCTAAAAAGTTTGAATTTGTAACAGGTTACCGTTGTACTAACCAAGCCTCTACGTCAAGTGAAGAAGTTACCAACCAAACCTCTGTCTCGAGTGAAGTTTGAATACTTCCGAGACAAGCTTGGTGTAGTTCAAAAGGACCCTCCTCGAAAGGGGGAGTAGTATAGTCACTACTGATGAGATTGTCTCATCAAACAACAAGGTCGTTGATGAGGTAACCTGTTCCCTAGACCCAGTTACTTAGAAATATTTAGATTTAGGACTCCTATACTTAGAATACATGCTAGTTGTGATGTATACATGTTTTTGTGTGATGTATACATGTTTTGATGTATTAGTAAGAATACATGCTAGTTGTGATGTATACATGTTTTGATGTTAGATGTATACATGATTTTGATGATAGATGTATTAGTGAGAATACATGCTAGATGTATACATGCTTTTGATGTTAGATGTATACATGATTTTGATGATAGATGTATTAGTGAGAATACATGCTAGATGTATACATGCTTTTGATGTTAGATGTATACATGATTTTGATGATAGATGTATTAGTGAGAATACATGCTAGATGTATACATGCTTTTGATGTTAGATGTATACATGATTTTGATGATAGATGTATTAGTGAGAATACATGCTAGATGTATACATGCTTTTGATGTTAGATGTATACATGATTTTGATGATAGATGTATTAGTGAGAATACATGCTAGATGTATACATGCTTTTGATGTTAGATGTATACATGATTTTGATGATAGATGTATTAGTGAGAATACATGCTTTTGATGACAGATGTATACATGCTTTTAGATGTATTAGTAAGAATACATGCTTTTGATGTATGATGTATACATGCTGTTGATGCTAGATATTGATTATGTACTTGTATGGATGAGGATACTTGTACTTGTATTGATGAGAATACAGTTGAGGGGATTGGATCATCCCTGGACTTTCAGTCCTAAAGAGAGCCGTAGACGTGAGGTCTCCGAGAATGAAGTCCTTAGTGGACAGTTGAGGGGATTGGATCATCCCTGGACTTTCAGTCCTAAAGAGAGCCGTAGACGTGAGGTCTCCGAGAATGAAGTCCTTAGTGGACAGTTGAGGGGATTGGATCATCCCTGGACTTTCAGTCCTAAAGAGAGCCGTAGACGTGAGGTCTCCGAGAATGAAGTCCTTAGTGGACAGTTGAGGGGATTGGATCATCCCTGGACTTTCAGTCCTAAAGAGAGCCGTAGACGTGAGGTCTCCGAGAATGAAGTCCTTAGTGGACAGTTGAGGGGATTGGATCATCCCTGGACTTTCAGTCCTAAAGAGAGCCGTAGACGTGAGGTCTCCGAGAATGAAGTCCTTAGTGGACAGTTGAGGGGATTGGATCATCCTTGGACTTTCAGTCCTAAAGAGAGCCGTAGACGTGAGGTCTCCGAGAATGAAGTCCTTAGTAGACAGTTGAGGGGATTGGATCATCCCTGGACTTTCAGTCCTAAAGAGAGCCGTAGACGTGAGGTCTCCGAGAATGAAGTCCTTAGTGGACAGTTGAGGGGATTGGATCATCCCTGGACTTTCAGTCCTAAAGAGAGCCGTAGACTGGGTCTCCGATAATGAAGTCCTGAATGAACAGGCAGGGGATTGTATCGTCCCCGGACTGAGGTCCCAGAATAGAACCGTAGACTGGGTCTCCGATAATGAAGTCCTGAATGAACAGGCAGGGGATTGTATCGTCCCCGGACTGAGGTCCCAGAATAGAACCGTAGACTGGGTCTCCGATAATGAAGTCCTGAATGAACAGGCAGGGGATTGTATCGTCCCCGGACTGAGGTCCCAGAATAGAATCGTAGACTGGGTCTCCGATAATGAAGTCCTGAATGAACAGGTAGGGGATTGTATCGTCCCCGGACTGAGGTCCCAGAATAGAACCGTAGACTGGGTCTCCGATAATGAAGTCCTGAATGAACAGGCAGGGGATTGTATCGTCCCCGGACTGAGGTCCCAGAATAGAACCGTAGACTGGGTCTCCGATAATGAAGTCCTGAATGAACAGGCAGGGGATTGTATCATCCCCGGACTGAGGTCCCAGAATAGAACCGTAGACTGGGTCTCCGATAATGAAGTCCTGAATGAACAGGCAGGGGATTGCATCGTCCCCGGACTGAGGTCCCAGAATAGAACCGTAGACTGGGTCTCCGATAATGAAGTCCTGAATGAACAGGCAGGGGATTGCATCGTCCCCGGACTGAGGTCCCAGAATAGAACCGTAGACTGGGTCTCCGATAATAAAGTCCTGAATGAACAGGCAGGGGATTGCATCGTCCCCGGACTGAGGTCCCAGAATTGATCCGTAGACTGAAGTCTCCGAGAACTGAAGATTGGATTGTATCATCCATGGACCTATGTCCTAAAAGGAGCAGGATTGATCATCCTAGGAATATGATCGTATGATGACGATGCTGATCGTGCTGCTGTTGATAATGATGCTGCTGATCGTGTGATGACGATGCTGATGATCGTATGATGACGATGCTGATGATCATGTGATGACGATGCTGATGACGATACTGATGATCGTATGATGACGATGCTGATGATCGTGTGATGACGATGCTGATGATCGTATGATGACGATGCTGATGATCGTGTGATGACGATGCAGATGATCGTGTGATGACGATGCTAATGATCGTATGATGACGATGCTGATCGTGCTGCTGTTGATAGTGTGATGATGATGCTGCTGATCGTGTGATGACGATGCTGATGATCGTATGATGACGATGCTGATGATCGTGTGATGACGATGCTGATGACGATACTGATGATCGTATGATGACGATGCTGATGATCGTGTGATGACGATGCTGATGATCGTATGATGACGATGCTGATGATCGTGTGATGACGATGCTGATGATCGTATGATGACGATGTTGATCGTGCTGCTGTTGATAGTGTGATGATGATGCTGCTGATCGTGTGATTACGATGCTGATGATCGTAATGCTGATATTGATGTTGACATTGATGTACCAGTAACTGTTTGAGTTACTGATGAAGACAAATTGAAGAAAGCTTCCAATGATTTATAGATGTATCATGTATGATGTTGATGACTCCTTGCTTGTGCAGATGTTGTTATAATATCCTTCTCGTTAAGGGGGAGAGTTGAGATATTGTAACTTCAAAGAATATTATATTTGTACTTTATTATTCCGGAGATGTTTCATTCCTCCGTGAAGATCTTATTGTATATCCGGAGATGTTTATTCCTCCGTTGGAATGTGGTAACTCGGGTTATTAGACTTCCCTAGTAGGGGTCGGCCCTGTATGTGTTATGTGGGTCAAAGGGTTATTAGACCACCCTAGAGGGGTCGGCCCAGTTAGTTGTAGTGGGGTATTTAACCTATTGGTTAAATACGAGCCTACGTGTACTTGTGTAAAATACATATCAGAGTAGTGTATAAATAGAGGAGGTGTGTTCCTCATTATACACACTCACTCACTTGAGAAAGGCGCATTTGTGGAGGAGAGGTCTGCTATGAAGGAGAAGGAGCTTATGCTCAGGGTTTGCATCTTTGTATATTGCTGGTCATCTATATTGAGGAAGCTTTGCTGGGTTTTCTACCCCATGAGGGTTTCCCAGGATAAATCTCTGTCTCTTGTGTTTATGCTATGCTTGTTGTTTCTTCAGTGATCCTGTATATGCAATTATTGTGAAATGGAATGTAATGCTGCTATTTTCTGTCTTAGCATATTGAATTTTAACACAACTCTCTCACGTTGGGTGAGAAAGCAGTCTACAATGCGAGCCACTTTGCGGAGTAGGGAGTTGAATCGCATGGATGCTCCAACCCCATACCTCTGCATGGGCCTCGGCAGGTCGTCGATAGCTGGCTCGGGAACCTCCACAGTCAGCTGAGATAGGTTTCGGTACACCTCCTCCATCTCCTTGATGGCGGCATGTGCACTGGCAGGAACCACTGCCTCTCCAACTCTATCTCTCCTCGCCAGAAGGGAGAGACCCACTGGTCGTACGGGGCCAACATCTGCACACACATATAAAGTACTTGTCAACACTACATCAAAAAAAAATATAATTCACAAAGCTAAAAAGTACAAGGGTTTTGTTCTTATCGATATCACCCCATGCTACACCCTCTGGCGGCACTAAGTCGGGATCCTCCCGGAAGTCCGTGCCACTGTATGGGAAGTCCTCAACCATGAGCATCTGGCCCTCTAGCCAACTGAAGAACTCGGGACCAAAAGTGATGATGGGATCCCCACCATGGACGGTCACAAACTCATTTTTTGGAGCATGTTTGATGTTTGGGATTTAAGTTTCCACCGTCGCAGTGTACCTTCAGGTATAGCGTGACATCGTCGCAGGTCCCGTTTTCGAGACTTGCGTTAACCCAGGCTCATCGCAAGTCCCGAAAGGGCCACTTGTGATGAGCCGAGGGTGCATTGGGCCCTCCCCAAATCATAAAAAAACTCAAAACATGGACAAAAATGGAAAAACTAAACCACTACAAAGTTGTTGGCTAAGATTTAGGCCTACCTAGTCCAGACGGTTGGCAAAATGGCAGATTGTAGCTCCTGGAATCGGCAAAGGAAGTTTTGGCTCCAAATTGGTACTTCTCCACCCAAATTGGCAATTTGAACAATGTTTCTATTTTTGGCCCATATTTCTATTTATAGAATGGAATGGAATATTCCTTTTCAAATATTTTGATGCTTTTGGGCCATTTAATATAGTTTTGACCATTTATCGTTATATTTGGGGCTATTTGACACTTTTTCTAGTGTACAGGAGTCGTAAAGTGGTCTTTTGTAGCGTTTCTCGCATTACCAACGGTAATTGCAGGTATGAACACTCCTTTGAACGTTTTGTCATTATTATTTTTAGTTAGTCGTAATTATTGCATGAGGATGAGTTTACTCTTCGTTTGTTCTCGTACTCATCAAATCATGAGAACAAGTACCGAGTTATGATTTATCACTTTTTCGGGCTCGTTAAACTTCCATGGAAAAGGACACCCCCCGGAGTCCATAATTAAGCTCTTTTCAGACTCCCTAAAATTGAAAAGATTGCCAAGCAAACTTGTCGCGTTCATGCTTGTTATAGTATTTGAATGGTCATCTTCCTAGTGATAGTTTACCCCTTTTTTGGACTAGGAGGCACTAATTACTAAAAAGGAATACTCCAGCCAATCATGACTGGAAGAGTCCTATCCTGTGTTGTTTTACCCTTTTTCGGGCGATGAGGCTAACTTTACGTAAAAGGACCATTGGAGTCTTCTTTAGTTCTTTTCAAACTCTCTAAATATGAAATGACGACCAAGTTTACCTTTTATGGACTCCTTAAATTTTCACATTGAAGGGCCCACCATGGGACAAACCCCTCCTATCCTAGGTTCGAAAAATATTTGGGATTGGACTCATCTACAAGATGAGCTATACCGAGCATCTGGTTACCCTCATCAAGCTCGTTAAAAAACACATGAGCCACTCATCATTCGTGATGGGGAAAAATGAAAGTGTTTGTGTTACATACCTTAGTGGCAGTATATAGTCGTTCTTGAACATGTCACTCATCTGCATTTGAATACCGATACTTGGGTCATCTATTTTTCTATGAGTCCCTGCTTACTTTCTAAAACCTGTTACTCCTCTGAGTCATTCGGAGAAAGCTTCCACTATAAGTTGCATTAGAATTTTGCGTCATTCTCATGTCAATACTTCCAAGTCATGCCATGCCCATGTTCAAGAACACATTCATTACTCATCATTTTCAGTCAGTACACACGTCGTCATGCCATTGTCACTTTGAGTCAGTCTCACATGTTATTGTACCATCCGATCCACTCTACACATCTTTTGTCGTGTTTCATGTCGATTGATGGGGGATTCATTATGGCCCTCCTTCGACGGATCCATCCTTGTCGACTTCAACTCATCATCCAAGGATTGAATCTAGAAACCAGTCAAGTACCTTGGTCCTGCATGCCTCAATGGCAGGTCACCTCACTTTCATCATGAGTTTACATCATTGACTCTTGATTGAGAGATTTCATCTTGCATTCGACGTCAACTCATTTATTCACGCTTGATGATATGTACCGTGTTACCTTGGGAATCATTGACATTAATGGTGATCTCCCTCGCACTTGTTAACAATTTACATCAATGACCGGCAATCAAGTGGTTTCTACCATGTTCGACGTCAAGAGATTTGTAATCAAATG
Source organism: Larix kaempferi (assembly GCA_027924585.1). NCBI lineage: Eukaryota > Viridiplantae > Streptophyta > Pinopsida > Pinales > Pinaceae > Larix > Larix kaempferi. Next base: position 3,258,776 of record BSBM01001114.1, on the reverse strand, counting down.
GATAGATTCGTATCATTGCGGGTTCAACTTGAAGACCCTGGGGAGTCATGTTTTTACCCAGGTTGTGATAGAGTTTGTATTGAGTCATATTACACAAATCCACTTTTGTATTGGTCATGGCTGTGTTATCATCTCAACATCGATCTATGCTTGTGTCTAGTAGCCATGATTGTGTTCAGTCGGTCATTACTCCCATGGATCTGCAATGTATTGGTCGACAACCATGTTGTACTACATATGAGATTGTCAGTTCAGATTCAGTTGTACTACAGTAGCATCCTTCATCCGACAAATCTTTTGCCATTATTTCTATCAAAGCACTTCACCTGTACATCCTTAACAGCTTCATGCTTTGGGGGGCATTCTGTTACACCTAAAATCTACTCATCATCATGATTTAGTGTATACATCCCTGAAGTCATCTGGACCAAGTGCTCATTTGGAGGATTTGTACTCAGTTTGTACACCCTTTTGAGAGGTCGTCGCAGGTTGCACACTAGCAACATGCAACGTCGCAGGTTGACCCATAGCAAGGTGCAATGAGGTCTGTTAATGGGAAAAAATAGCCATTTCGAGATCTTTCTCGAAGCTTTCCCATTTAGGGGCTTATCCCTGATCTCTTGGAGAGCTGGTACTCGACCCCTAGCCTGTTGGTAAGATCCCATATCTCTCTCCTACCATCTCTCATCCTATCGTATCCATAACCTCATCCACTTAGTCCTATATATATGAGGCTCACTCCCATACCAAAGGGAGGAAGACTATGGTATCTACATGCTGGTGAAATCTCTCTTAGGACACCTTCACTCACCGCTTTGAGAATTCATGCTTCCTTGGAAGGGCTTGGAAATTGGCTTGTGTGGAGAAGGGCTGCTACATTAAGTCATTGCTTGTAGTTTTATATCTCTATCATGTACTCCTCTATTTGCAGTAATACAAATGCTTTCCACCAATGTCGCTCTTGATGTGTAATGATGTTGTGTTGTTTACCTACTTAACTGTTTACATAGGTCTCTTATTGTATAGATGCTTTTTACTCGTTTCTCTTTTCTATGTCTTAACAGGTCTTGCAGCTTGGATCTGACGACCTTGGGATGTGGAGCAACGTTCGGGAGAAAGGATAGCGAATCAAAGAGGTAAGACATCTAGTACTTGATCCTTAAGTAGATCTAGGAAACATGTTTGTAGTCTATTCTATTTGTTCTAGACTCGCATTGAGCTAGCGAGATCTGGCTCGCCTCTGGTCGAGTGGATTTTTCGGTAACACACTCAACTCAAAATCAAGCAGCAGCAAGCAAGCTAAGCAAGCAAAGCTCAAAACAAAAATAAATGAGGTCTGGAAGCTGATCCAATGCAATGATTAGATCAAGGGTGGAAGGAAGGGAATGCAAGAGTGAAAAGGATGAAGGTGAAGGAGACAAAAGTGTCCAACACTACCAATTTCAAACTTGTCCAAAGCGGAACCCAAAGTCAATCCAAACAAACCAAACTCTCAACACACAAATCAAAATGGGATCTCTGGCTGAATGATGCAGCATAGGAAGAGTTCATACACCAAACCAAGGCTCAGACTGTCAGATGAGGGAATGAATGCCCATATTGCAAGTTTTGACAGACCGGCACACTCTATCTTTGCAGACAGTGCGACGTCACAAGTTACCTATACGAGAGGTACGACGATGTCACAGTTCACTAATGCACAGGCCGGGACGAGCAAGCAAACATACAAAGGACATAGGCTCAGGAAAACACAGTGTTGCTCTGTTTTCACTGCCCAGGTGTGACAGGCAAGTTCTAGATTAAAAAATGAATCATATCTCTCAAAAATGAACCAGCAACAGGTTTGAAACTAAGTTGTACAAACTCAAAGGAAGAAGATCAGGATCTTCAACATGAAGATCTGACAATGGAATCAATCCTAAGAAGGAAAATGGAAAAAAATGACAACAAGGCTTGTGACAAGTAATCAACTGAAAATGACTCAGATTAACGATCACTAAACAAGAATACTCCCCAGTATGGTCTCCATATTTGTTACCAAACAATCCACTCGACCGGAGGCGAGCCAGATCTCCCTAGCTCAATGCGAGTCTAGAACAAATAGAATAGACTATAAACACATTTCCTAGATCTACTTAAGGATCAAGTACTAAATGTCTTACCTCTTTGATTTCGCTATCCTTTCTCCCGAATGTTGCTCCACGTCCCGAGGTCATCAGATCCAAGCTGCAAGACCTGTTAAGACACAGAAAAGAGAAACGAGTAAAGAGCATCTATACAATAAGAGATCTATGTAAACAGTTAAGCAGGTAAACAACACAACATCATCACACATTAAGAACGATATTGGTGGAAAGCATTTGTATTACTGCAAATAGAGGAGTACATGATAGAGATATAGAACTACAACCAATGACTTAACGTAGCAGCCCTTCTCCACACAAGCCAATTGCCAAGCCCTTCCAAGGAAGCATGAATTCTCCAAGAGGTGAGTGAAGGTGTCCTAAGAGAGATTTCACCAGCATGTAGATACCATAGTCTTCCTCCCTTTGGTATGGGAGTGAGCCTCGTATATATAGGACTAAGTGGATGAGGTTATGGATAGGATAGGATGAGAGATGGTAGGAGAGAGATAGGGGATCTTCCCGGATCTGGTCCCGGATTAGGGTTTGTCAGAAAAACCCTAAAAATTCAAAATTTTAATTTCAACTTTTTGAAAGGATAGAAAGATGCACCTTGATGAGCTGATCAGCCTAGTGCATTCAGAATTTGATATCAACAAAGTTTTACCCTTCATATTTGACTTTTTGTCCTCCCGGGTTCACTAGGGAGAGCCTTGAATTAGGGTTTGAGTTTCTCGGAGATCTACCTAACCAAAAATCTCGATCTAAAGCTCTAAACTTTGCTTTTTGCAAGGATCGTCCAGCTATGTCTTCATATTTAAGAAATTCCTATTTTTGTGGAAACCCTAATTTTTAGGGCCAAATCTGAAAATGTTCAAAATTGAATTCTGATTGGACAGATGGATTCTCCTTGATGAGTAGAGTCAATATACTATACTGCTTTTCCAAAATCTGTGGAGAGAAACCCAATAAACAAGAAACTTAAGTTTCCGTCACTACAAAATGTCTTCTTCTCAGGTTAGCTTTGATACCATGTTAAATTTTGAGCATTAATTCACAATACTCTAGGATATTCACTAAGAGAATAACATATACAGTATATCGATGCATAACAATCACAATAAGCATGACAAGCATCACAAGAATCAAAAGCATGAGAGACAAGAGACACAGAGTTTCCGTGGGGAAAACCCTAAGGTGAAAAACCCCACAACTTCCTTAGAGATAGAGAGAGCAATGGCTCAACCAAAGTACAACCAAAATAAACTAAGATAGTCTCCTAGTAGCAGATGATCCTCCTCACTAGTGCGCCACTTTCTAAGTGAGAGAAGTGTGACTTTCTGAATGAATAAAATAGAGATCTCCCGATCTCTATTTATACTAACCTGTTTGCGCAGTTACACTATGGGGTCGACTTGTCTATCTAGATACATCCACAATATAATATATATTTCAGGGCCGACCCCACACATGGTGGTCTAATAACCCATCGGCAAGTACACACACTTGCGACACTTGTCAATCCACATGATGACACTTCCTTATAGAGGAATAACACATCTATTATAAGGGTACAATAAATATATATGAAATACATAGATGAAATACATTCCGAAGTTACATATACATCAACACTCCCTCTTAAATAGGAAGGTATTTCTCGACACAGTTCTGCTAAACAAATCTTCTTCTCGGGATCATCGTCATTGATGCATCGTCATCATCATCGTCACTGCTATTGCTATCTCAACCAATCTCTGACTCTACTTGTCATAGGAAGTTCTACAGAGCCAGTCCTCTTTCATACTGGATGTAGGCCCACCACCTGCAGGTCTTCATCATCACTGGCCATACTTTGGAATCCTCAGGACTTATTACGTGCGTCACAAAACCTGGCTGCAGCATCCTAGGCTATTATGAGCACACAACTCTACCTGTCGGATCTCCCAACAGCACATTAAATGTGACCCATCACAAAACCTGGCTAAAGCATCCCAGGCTGTTACGAGCACACAGCTCTACCTGTCGGATCTCCCAGGAGCACATTACATGTGATCTCACCACAAAACCTGACTGAAGCATCTGATGCCTTTTTCATCCTGTCCAGATCTCCCAGGAGCAAATTACATGTGGTCCACCACAAAACCTGGCTGAAGCATCTGAGGCCTTTTTCATCCTGTCCAGATCTCGCAGGAGTAAATTACATGTGGTCATGGCAAAACCTGGCTGAAGCATCTGAGGCCTTTTTCATCCTGTCCAGATCTCCCAAGAGCAAATTACATGCCATAGGACAAAACCTCGCAAGAGCATCTCAAGATGTTATGGGCACACAACTCCGACCTGAAGATCTCCCAGGGCACAAATTACATGTCCTCCCAGAGCAATGTCTCGAAAGACCATCCCAGGCTGTTACGGGTACACAACTATGACCTATATGATCTCCTAGACATGCTCAACCTGATCCACGGCCACAAAGTATCATCTGATACCTACCATACATCATCCTAATGTACACATGATCATCCTGATCATCATCACTGCAACATCCTGCTACATGTCATCTGGAGAAGCTCGTCATCCACGATCACCCTGATCATACAATGCATCCATCTGATGCACACCAAGTATCTACCTGATACATATCATCATACATAGTGTATCCACCTGATACATAGATACATGATCCAAGCATCCAACATGATGCATATAAAATACATACAAATGATCCAACCGATCATATCCAGCATCCAACATGATGTGTACATACACATAAATGATTCAACTAATCATATCCAGCATCCAACATGATGCATACATACATATAAATGATCCAACTGATCATATCCAGCATCCAACATGATGCGTACATACATATACATATAAATGATCCAGCTGATCATACAAAGCAGAAACTAGAACATCATCCTGATGCTCATCATCTAGCACTTACATCCACGGCCATGTGAATGATTCTCCTCCCAAAATGCTTGGAATGGCTTCATCAAATGTGTCCATCACTTCTTCCTCGAAGTGTCCTCGATCTGAAGAACACCAAGCCTCTCCCTGAAGTACTCGAAATTCACCCTGGCTAGTGGCTTCATCAGCACATTTGCAATCTGCTCGTCCGTCACAACATACAGGAGCTTCACAGCTCCTCTCTGCACGATATCCCTGATATAGTGATATTTGATCTCTATGTGTTTTGACCTGTCATGAAACACTGGGTTCTCAGACAACTTCACACAACTCTGGTTATCGCAGAAGATACCAGTAGCATCCAATGGGAGATCAAATAACTCAGATAGTAGCTTCCGTAGCCATACTGCCTCACACCTAGCTGAACAGGCTGCAACATACTCTGCCTCAGCTATACTCAGTGCTACACAGGACTGCTTCCTGCTAAACCAAGAGATCACACCTAATCCCATACTGAAGCTGCATCCAGATGAGCTCTTTCTATCTGCAGCACTTCCAGCCTAATCTTAATCAACATAACCCTGCAGGTTAAAATTTTGATTCACTTCATACTTGAGCCCATAATCCACTATACCCTTCAGGTACCTCAGAACATGCTTTACTACAACCAGGTGAACACTCCTCGGATCCGTCAGGAACTGGCTCAATGTGTTCACAGCAAAGCAAATATCCAGTCTTGTGTTCATCAGGTACATCAAGGACCCAATCATCTGACGATACATAGAGACATCAACCAGCTCAGATGAAGCATCACATAGAAGCTTCAGATTCAATGCTATAGGTGTGGCCATGGACTTGCAATCCATCATCCCGAATCTCTTCAGGATATCTACCATGTACTTCCCTTGACCAAGGAAGATCCCACCTGCACTCTACCACACCTCCATACCTAGGAAATAATGCATCATTCCCAAATCTTTCATATCGAACTCAGCAGCAAGCTTCCTCTTAGTATCTGCAATCAATCTGTCATCTCATGTTACAAATAAGTCATCCACATACAGGAGTAGAATCACAGGATTCCCTTCTTCAACCTTGTAGTAAAGGTTGGAATCCGCTTTACTCTTTGTAAAGCCCAAACTAGATAGGAAACTGTCCATCCTACCATACCAAGTTCTGGGAGCTTGTTTCAAGCTATACAAGGCTTTCTTCAATCTACACACATATGACCCCCTGTCATGTATTTTGAAACCAAGTGGCTGCTCCACATATACTTATTCTTCAACTACACCATTCAAGAAGGCAGTCTTGACATCCATCTGGTGTATTTTTCATTTCATTTCTGCTTCCAGGGCAAGTACTGTTCTGATGGAAGTATACCTGGCTACAGGTGCAAAGGTTTCTTCATAATCTATCCCCTCTTTCTGAGAGAAGCCACGAGCTACGAATCTTGCTTTGTATTTCTCTACACTACCATCTGCAGCATGCTTGATTTTGTAGATCCATTTGGAAGTCACAACAGACTTCACTTAACATCATTCTTCATTATTGATTGGTATTCCTCAACCATGGAATCCTTCCATTCTTTCTTTTCCGCTGCTTCTTCATAACTGGAAGGTTCTTTGTTCATAATATCACAGAGTAAAGCAACATAGCTGGTATGTGATCTGGTTCTCTTCTTTGTTCTGTGTTCTTCTTCTAGAATTCCAAATCTTTCTGCATCTTGAATGAGCTCTCTAGCCCATGCAGGTTTCCTCTTGTGAGAGTTATCCTCACGGGGTGGATCTACAGGTTCTTGCGGATCTTCAAACTCACGAACAACTTCTGGAATTGCTTCAATCATGGTAGTGTCTTGAAATCTAGTTTCCTTAGGTTCTTCATAAACTTCGATAGGTGCTTTCCTTGATTTGATGAATGTTGAGTTTTCATCAAATGTCACATCCCTGCTGACATCAATCTTCTTGAACCCTGGAAAGTATATTCAGTAAGCCTTCGAGCTTTCACTGTAACCCACAAAGATACCCTTCTTTCCTAAAGGATCTAGTTTGGTCCTCTCTTCCTTGGGACATGAGTGAATACTGGACAACCAAATATTCTGAGATGGGTAAATTCAGGTTTCTTACCAGAAAAGACCTCTTATGGTGTCTTGTTGTCCAATATCTTGTGGGGTGTTATGTTCTGCACATATACAGCTGTTCTAGCTGCTTCTACCCATAGATGCATAGGTAGATCCTGGTCATGTAGCATTGCTCTTACTGCTTCCATGATTGTTCTATTCTTCCTTTCTGCAACTCCATTCTGTTGTGGATTGTAAGGAGCATTCAACTCCCTCTTAATCCCTAAATCACTGCAAAGCTTCTTGAAGTCACCTGAGGTGAATTCTCCACCATTGTCGGATCTGAATGTTTTGATCTTCTTGTCAGTTTGATTCTCCATCAAGGTTTTGAATTCCTTAAACTTATCAAACACCTCATCTTTGTTCTTCAAGAAGTATACCCAAGTCTTCCTAGAGAAGTCATCAATAAATGAGACATAGTAAACATACCCACTTAAAGAACTGGATGACATAGGACCACGTACATCTGAGTGGATGATTTCCAGGATATCCTTTGCCTTGCTTTCACTTCCACCCATTTTGTAGCATAGTCATTGCAGAATAGTATGTGATGTTTCATGTTTTAAGGGGGATCAATTGGTCCAATGAATTCCATCCCCCATTTCTCAAAATATTCTACTATTACCTAGGGGTGGAGAAGCATTTCATCTCTCTAAGTTGGCTTTCCTATCCTTTGGAAATCATCACATCTAAATACATAAGTTGTGGCATCTTTATGTAATGTTAGCCAGTAGTACCCTCTTTGTAATACCTTATATGTTTTCCTTTTGGATACATATTTTCCACCACATGGTTCATCATAGCATGAATGAAAGATGTCGTGGACCTCATATTCTCTTATTCAACTTCTCAAGACATGTTCTGGTCCTCTCGTAAAAAGGTATCCTTGTATCCATGAAAATTGAACACTTTTTCTTACTATGTTGCATCTCTCTTTGTAGGTGAAATGCTGAGGAAACATTCCAATAGCCAAGTAATGTGCTATGTCAGCAAACCATGGAATGTGGGAAGAAATGGAAAAGAGGTGCTCATCAGGGAATTCGTCCTCTACCAACTTTGCATCTTCCACATGCGTTAATATGGACAAAAAATCTGCTACAACATTTTTCTTTCCAGGCTTATCTACAATTGTGATGCCAAACTCTTGTAAAAATGAAATCCATCTTATCACTCTACAACTTACATCTGATTTGGTCATTAGATATCTAATTGTAGAGTGATTAGTGAGGATAAATACCTGATACCTAATGATGTAGTTCCTAGAATTTTTGATTGAGTAAACTACTCCAAGAAACTCTTTTTTTGTGACAATGTAGTTGAGTTATGGTCTTGCCAGGTTCCTTTTGATGTAGTAGATAACGCATGGAATTTTGCTTTCTTCTTTCCCTAGGAATGCACTGATTTCTTTATTTGAAGCATCAAAGTGTATGTGGAAAGGTATTTCCCAATTTGGTCCTGGTAACATTGGTGCTTCCATAATCTTATCCTTGATATGTTCAAATGCTTTCAGGTAGTTAGTCCAATGGAATTTTGCATCTTTGGTTATTAATGAAAACATTGGGGCAGTTATTTTATTGTAATCTTGAATGAATCTCCTATAGTATCCATATTGTCCTATAAATACCCTAGCATCTCTTAGTTTCTATGGGGGTGGTAAGTTGATTATAAGTTGAACTTTTGCCGGATCTAATGTAATTCCTCTTGTAGAAACATAGTGGCCTAAAACTACCCCTTCATCCATCAATAGTTGACACTTATCATTACTAAGACAAAGGTTCATTTCGATGCAGTTGTTCAGCACATTCTCTAGGTTAACAAGGGGTTCCTCAAAATCATTTCCATAGGTTGTTAAATCATCCATATATATTTCCATGCGGTCATGGAAAAAATTAGCAAAGATACTTAGTACTGCCCTCTGGAATGTGGTAGGGGCATTGCAAAGTCCAAATTGTAGGAATCTATAGGAAAAATTCCCATGTACCTGGTCAATGAAAGGAAATGCGAAGTGGTCCTTCTTGGTTTCTTTATTAATTTATTTGTAATCTATGCATATCCTCTATTTCCCCCCTTTCTTTGTGACAATTAGTAATGGTGATACCCACTCACTATCAAAAATGGTGTATATGAAGCCAACGTCATAAGATTTTCTATTTCTACTTTAACAATGTCTTTTAAGGTTGGGTTCATCTCCTCCGTGGATTCCTAACAGGAGTGGAATATTCCTTGACGTATATATGGTGCTGATAGATGTCTGGAGAGACTGCTTTCATATCATTGTAATTCCATGTGAAGGTTGCTTGATATTTAGTGAGGACATGGATTAATTTTTCCTCCTGTTCTGGTAGTAAATGTCTGTTGATTTTTAATGTTCGATTGGGGGAAACATTTTTTATTTTAGTGGCTGTCTATGTTTCTTCCATGTGATAAATATTTTTCCATGTTGGCTCCCCTAATCCTATGATTTCCAACTCTTCAAATGTAACATGTTCTCCAAAATAAATAGGACTGTCATAAAGATTCTGTATGAAGTTGGAGATGATTGTATCTTCGTGTGGCTACTTCAATGCTAGGGTCATATATATGGTTAGAAAATGATGAATAGGATGATAAAAAAAAATCTTTTTCATCTTTCCAAGGGACTCCCTAATACCTAAATAAGTTCTGTCCATGGAATATAGTTTTAATGTCTTTGTTTCTATCCCATTTGCAATGGTCATATCTGCTTGCCTACAACTGATATGTACATCGATTATTGCAAGCTAGTGCCTCCCAAGTATAAGAGGGTACCCACTTAGCTTAGATTTAGTATGGATGACAATGAAATCAACAACATACTACCATGAATCTATGCTAACTATAATGTCTTCTAATATGCCATCCAGAGAAACAATGGAGGCGAATGCAAGTTGTAGAACTGTAGTGGTGTGCCTTAAGAAGTTTTGAATATTGATTTTTACCATGGTATCTTGCATCCTCACGTTTATTGTTGCACCTAGGTCAATAAGATTGTTTTAAATGAAGCTTCCTCCTATGTGCACATCCACTATTGGGATACCTAGGTCAACATACTTTGGGTTAATAACCCTTCCTAGTATTAGATTTTCCAATTGTCCTACCACATTAATGGTGACATGATCCTTCCTCTTCCTTCTAGGCCTCTTTAGACATGTGTATTTGATGTATTCATTTTATATAGGGATTTATTTGATGGCCCATAGGAGTAGTATATTGACACATAAATTTTTCACTTCCTCTAGCATAGGATTTTCAGGTGATTGGATTTCCTTAGATTGCAGCCTTTGCCAAAAAGGTGGGTCAAGAGGTGGTGTATCTACTAGATATATTTCTTATTCTACAAACTTCTCCTAGGGAGAGTGGACTGTTGTAGGAGAAAGCGGTGTGTATGTCCATCCAGTTGGTTTATCTGCTTGGCGTGTTACCACTTTTCTAGATTGAATATTTAGTTGATTCAATTCTATGGAATCCAAGGAGTATGTTGGGTAGTTGGTCACTTCACTTACATATGTAGGTTGAACCTATCTATTGTTAGGATTAATATTTGGTTGCGTTGGTAGAGGTGGCTTGGGTTCTAAAGTAGGATTTTTCTATTGGTTGGTCACTAGTGGGGGAATAAGGGTAGGTTGTTGATTGACCGCTTGGTTATTGGTCCTCCACTCAGTAGGAGGAATTTTTTGACCATATTGAGGGGGTACTGGCCGAGTATTTTTCCATTGGCTATGTCCAGTAGGTTCCCACTCGAGTGTGGAAAAAGGTTGTTAGTCATATGGATTTCTCACACATTGAGGCCCATAAATTGGATGAAATGGTTGTTTACCATAAGGCTACTAGTAAAGAGTGTGCCCATAAGTTGGTAAGGTTGGTGTCCTTGAAATTTTGGGTATTGGGGCTATCCTGAAGGTTGTTGAAATGGTCTTTACAGCCCTGGTCTTCTAGGTATAATAGATCAAAGAGGTTCTGAAGCCCATTGTAGCTCATAAATATTAGCCTTCGGAGATCTAGGTAGGGACAGTCATATGTGGGGTTCTTATCAGAACAAATTCCGCAACATTGAAATTTTATACCACTAACTTGCAGCAGGTTTAGTGGGAACTCATTCTTCTTATGTTTCTTTTTACAATCTAGGAAAAATATGGCCAAGGCTCTGTCATATTCTTCCTTCTTCAACTTGGCTTGCATGGAATACATTTGTAATTCCATAAAGTGCAAAATATTTGACTTCATGTCTTCGAGCAAATTACCTAGGTCTAATTTGGTGAGGGTAGTACTAGATGGTTTTGATCTTTGGAAATGGAGGTTTCTCCCTCATGGCCTCTTCCCTATAGACCTAGAATTCTTTCGAAAAAATTATTTGATCTCCTCATAATCTTGCTGATAGATATCACCACTAGATAAAAGGTTCAAGGTATCTAGGAGATCCTCCCTAACTCCTCTAAGGAGTACAAGTTTGAGGGATTATTCATCTAGGGTATAGTTATGAGCTCTCTTATAGCTAATTTCAAATTTTTTCCTCATAATCCTCCAATGATTCATTCACCCCTTGCTCATGCATTCTAAAGATCCCATCCCTAGTCTCCCTTGCGTTACAATAGTCCCTGTATTTTGCTAGGAAAGTATCATTCATTTAATCCCAAGAGTTTATACTATTGGATTCTAAGCTCATAAACCATCGTATGGATGAATCCTTCAAAGTGGGTGGAAAAATATTAAGCTTTTGGGAATCTAGGAGGTAGTCATAGGTTCGACACACAACCTCAAACTCGAATAAGAATGTGTTTGGATATTCAAATGTGAGGCCATGGAAGTTGGGTAAGGAATTTGGGTTAATGTTCTTCATCCTAGATTCATTATCATCAAGTCCCCTGATGGGAAATTCAAATATTGGAGGCTTTTCCTCATCTACCATTTCATTTTACCCGTCTTCTTGATCACTGGATGACTTGTTGTTTTATTCCCTTGAACTATGGCCAAAAGGACCAAATCCTCTCTTTCTCATATGTTGGACAGGAGGGGAATTAATTTAAGGATTTTCAAGGTTTTCTAAGCTAGGGTTGGATGGATTAGGAGTTCATTGTAGGAACTAACCAAAATTTTCCCTAGCCCTAGGCATTCATACTAAGGGTAGTATCTGTGTTTTTTATTTTTATGTTGTTTTTGTTGGAATATTCACACCATCATTTTTATATTTTGCATGTCTGCATACAAATCTGCATGCTTTGCATGCCACTACATGCATCCAGTCATCATCATGGTGGTCTCCCCGGCACCTAGAGCTTGCTTCTATCTCTCCAGATCCTATCTTTTCCTGCATGCATCCAATCATCCTCATGGTGGTCTCCCAACACCTAGAGCTTGCTTCTAGCTCTACAAAGCCTATCTACAGCCCCCAATTGGCCTCCTACCTACCTAATGCTCCCTCCTTGACTTCTCTACATGGAAAGTGTGCCTTTCTCACCTACCACAACCAGCTTGGGCGCCTTTGCTCACCTACCACTAGTTAGGGTGCCTTATCTCACCTATCGGGAGTTAGCATTCAGTTAGTGCATTGATTGAGTAGTTCTTCCACTGATTGCTCATGTTCACTACTTGTAGCTTCTAGTTAGCTAGTTCTGGAGTTCCACTTGACTATTTGGCAGCCTCATGCGCCCCCATTGGAGTCTCCATTCCGTGATTTATGCCTAGATGGTTCTGTTAGACTCAGTTAGACACACTTGACTGACTATTACCATTTATGACTGATACTATTGATTGGATGATGTCTCCAATGTTATCCAAGCTAGACTTTGAGTTAGACAACCTCATGCACCCACCTTGGAGTCTCTATTCCATGATTTATGGCTGGATGGTTCTGTTAGACTCAGTTGGTCACACTTGATTGCCTCTTACCATTTATGACTGATACTACCGACTGGATGATGTCTCCATAGTTATTCATGCTAGACTTTGAGCTCAAATTTGAATGCCCTACTTGGCTAATTCGAATCCTATATGATGCCTCATCATTGATCATCGTAACACATTCTCTACATTCATTATTCATTGCATGATATTGACATTGTCCATTATTCTGTGTTTATGAGTGATTATTGAATGCATGCTTCTTCTTCTTTGGAAATAATCTTGAGAGTTAGATTGTGAGTTTGTTACAGTTGCTAGATCCCTGCAGATTATCACATGGTATCAGATCAGTCAGCATCTATTCGAATTGCAGTCGTTGTAGCAGCAGCAGTTGCAGTATTTCTTTGAGAAGCTATCTTTCACTTGTGCACCAGAAGCCTCTGAGTTTCCACAACAAATCTTGGTGCTATTACTTGAATTCATTGGAGAAATCTAGTGAGGTCTAGCCAGGTGTGAAGGACTTAGTTTATGTACCAAGTGTCCTTAAGGTAATGTTCATTCGAAGTGTAGCATTCTCCATCAACAAACACTCTTCTTGTTTTGCAAGTTTCAAATTTTTCTGCAGTTGCAGCATTTTTCTCAGTTGCAGAAGTAGATTCGAAATTGAACAACATCGTCTATGTATTTGGAAGGAGTTCCTTCTCTCAATCCATTCAACTATGATGAGTGGAAACCAAATATGGCATCATATCTGATGAGACGTGATCTTTTTTATGTGTGTACTGGTATTAAGAGATATTTTTCTTCCGATGGAGAGAAAGAAGAATGGCTTGATGCTTTTGACAAAGCCTCAGGAAGCATATGTATTACTATGTTTTCCAATATGGAATACTACATTGATATTAATGAACATCCAAGTGATCTATGGACTAGATTGGATAGATTATTTGGAAGTCAGGAGGAAGAGGTTGATGATATCCATGTGGAAAGCAAGCCCAGTGATACTTCCTACAGTGTTATCTCTATTCATGACTCAGTCTCCATCATATTGTGAAAATCCTCACAGCAGATCTAAGAGCTGATGTATACCTCACAATGAAAGAATTTAGGAATAAGATTAAGAGTGGTCAATGCAGTAAAATGAGCAACAGAATAATAATATAGTAGAACTCAGATAGAAGCAAAATAACTTCACACACACTAATTCATTAATCACAATAGGGACAAATAAGTAGTACAATGCATGAGGATTCGAATGCTAAGGTGGCAATTCGAATTAGCCTTCATGGAGTGATCAAAAGATCAATGGAGTGTCATCGAAGCACAACTAGAAGTCTATCTCATCATCATTGGAGTCATCAATGCACAAGTAACAGTCAACCATCAGTCAAACTAAGTCTAACTAAGTGTGGTAGGTGTAACTGAGTGTAACTGGCACTAACTGAATGAAGGAGGCTCAGTGGAGGGCACATGAGGAGCTAATTGGAGTCAAAATGGGCAATCTAGTCTCACTGGAGGTCCATCGGAGTGATACAGTTAGTTGAGAGTCAGTCTTTCCTTAAATCAAGGAAATAACTAATGATAACTCAATTAACTGTAGTGCAACTGAGTGGTAGGTGAGAGAGGATGAGTGGCTTCCTTAAATCAAGGAGGCAAGGCGCACTAAGCTCTAGGAGGTCTAAAACTGATCTGAGGGCTAAAACTGATCTGAGAGAAGCTCCCGAGGGATGGCTAACTGAGGGCTAGGTGTGGGACTGATGACTGGGATGCATGCAATTTCATGCATGCATGCAATACTGAAAATGCAAATAATGAAAATGCTGGTAGGACTAGGATGGAGTATAGGAATATCCTAACACATATCCCATGATGAAGTTGTTCAAAGTGAAGTCGAAGTACAACATATGGTTTCAGTTGTTCCATCTTCGGATCTGATTTATGAGCAAATTAAGATGTTAGTTACTACTCTAGAATTTGAAGAGATCTCTGAAATCTCTACTTCCCATGAGCTTGCTGATGTGCGAAATGATGACCTATTGAGCATCTTGGAAGATTTGGGAGGAAATGCATTTGCCCTCCTTGATCAAAATCTTCCTATGGACTCCTATTTGGTCATTGGCACATGTTTTCAGAACTTCACAGAAGATAGAAGACTCTACCATTTTCTTGGATTCAAGTCTCATGCATATCCTTGTGATTTTGGTTTTGATCTCACCACTGTTGGTTCAAAGAAGATCATAAGAAACCATCCTCAAAATCTTGGATCTAATTTGAAGTTCAAGCAATCACCATTATATGGTTCATTTGGTTCTTATCTCACCCCTGCTGGTTCAAAGGAGATATAAAAGAACTATATACACTTTCATAGAGCTGATGCATCTGTTGATGTGCAAGATGATGACCTACTAAGTTTTTTGAAGAAAAAAATAGATTTGGAAGGTAATGCATTTGCTCTTCCTCATCATATGCTTTCTTTGATTTCCTATTTGGTCATCAACACATGTTTTCATAGTTTCACTGACGATGGAAGACTCTATCATTCGCTTGGGTTCATGACTCATGCACCTTCTTGTGATTTTAGTTTTGATTTCACCCCTGTCAGTTCAAAGGAGATCATGAGAAACCATCTTCCAAGTCTTGGATCTGATTTGCTTGAATGCACTGTTGGAGAACTCAAGCACATGTTTTTGGAGCATGATTCATTTATTCCCAAGAGGAAGATAACTCTTTTTGAGAGAATGCTAGATCCAGATCCACAAGAACCTGAAGATCTAGCACCTATTGGTTCATGGGCCACCACTACTGTTGCATCCACCAGTGATATTTTTGAATATCTACCATCGTCATAGTTTATTTGGTTATGATCTCACCTATGTTGGATCGAAAGAGATATCAAAGAACTATCTACACATTAATAGTTTTGATTCTACCTCTATTGGTTTGAATCACATGCTTCATGATGATCTTCATATTATGTTTTTGCAGCATCAACCACTTCTTCCCAAAAGGAAGATACCTCCTTGTTTGATTGATGCTCAAGAGAGCAATGCATCATCACATGAGATTTCAGATTCAGAATTTGAAGATGGAGATGATGATGAGGGAATGATAGACCCAGATCCACAAGAACCTGAAGGTCTAGCAACTAATGATGAAGATGGGATAATGGGAGATCCAGATCCACAAGAACTTGAATATCTCTCACCTGATATTCCTCCTCTTCCTCGATGGGAAGCCACTACACTTCAATCTTTCGGTGATTTGGTTGGTGATCCACATGATCATAGAAGAACCAGATCAGATTTTCATAATGGAAGGTTTCATCCTTCTCACATTCCTGATCCATTTCAAATCGATCGAGTCTTCTTCTGAAAAGAAGGACACTTACCTCCTTTAGGGGTGAGAGATGATATGCAACCTTAGAATCCTTTAGTCTATTTTGAGGGAGGGATTTCTTCCCACTGGGTTTTCCCTATTTCCTCACTTAGTTTATTTAGATTGATTGTATGGGGTGACCTTTGGTCTTAGTCACCAGGGCCCTATTTTCCAAATTTCAGTTATTACCTCATAGTATAGCTTGCAGGGGGGTGTTGGAATATTCACACCATCATTTTTATATTTTGCATGCTTGCATGCAAATCTGCATGCCACTGCATGCATCCAGTCATCATCATGGTGGTCTCCCCAGCACCTAGAGGTTGCTTCTAGCTCTCCAGAGTCTATCTTTGCTTGCATGCAAATATGCATGCTACTGCATGCATCCAGTCATCATCGTGGTGGTATCCCAGCACCTAGAGCTTTCTTTCTAGCTCTCTAGAGCCTATCCACAACCCCCAATTGGCCTCCTACCTACCTAATTCCCCCTCCAAGACTTCTTTGCATGGAAAGTGCACCTTTCTCACCTACCACAACCAGTTTGGGCACCTTTGCTCACCTACCACTAGTTATCACTCAGTTAGGGAGCCTTATCTCACCTACTGGGAGTTATCATTCAGTTAGTGCATTGATTGAGTAGTTCTTCCACTGATTCCTCATGCTGACTGCTTGTAGCTTCTAGTTAGCTAGTTCTGGAGTTCCACTTGACTATTTGATAGCCTCATGCACCCCCCTTGTAGTCTCCATTCCTTGATTTATGCCTATATGGTTATGTTAGACTTAGTTAGACACACTTGACTGACTATTACCATTTATGACTGATACTATTGACTAGATGATGTCTCCCTTGTTATCCAAGCTAGACATTTAGTTAGACAACCTCATGCACCCACCTTGGAGTCTCCATTCCCTGATTTATGGCTGGATGGTTCTGTTAGACTCAGTTGGTCACACTTGATTGACTCTTACCATTTATGACTGATACTACCGACTGGATGATGTCTCCATAGTTATTCATGCTAGACTTTGAGCTCATATTCAAATTCCCTACTTGGCTAATTCGAATCCTATATGATGCCTCATCATTGATCATTGTAACACATTCTCTACATTCATTATTCATTGTATGATATTGACATTGTCCATTATTATGTGTTTATGAGTGATTATTGAATGCATGCTTCTTCTTCTTTGCAAATAATCTTGAGAATTAGATTGTGAATTTGTTACAGTTGCTAGATACCTGCAGATTATCACAGTTTTTTTTTTGGTTTTTCAAGTGCATGTAGGATCTGAAATGGATTATCTAATTTGCAGAAGTAAAGGAAAATAAATAATGAACCTATGTTGTAATAGAGAGACCTACCTGGAAACACATATGCTTATTGATTTCTCTCCTCCAACTATAAACATACTTAACATTCATGCAAAAAAAAACAACTGTTAATTAATATTGTCAGTTTCCTTGTCAGAATTTACTTCAATCTGACCTAGGATCTTAACTGAGAGAACAACATGTACAGCAAATCTACAGCATATCAATCATGGACACAATAATGCAAGCACACAAGAGACATAGAGTTTACTTGGGGAAAACCATAAAGGTGAAAAACCCCAATAACTTCCTCAAAGATAGATAGAGCAATGATACAACCAGAATACAAGAGATAGTCTTCTCTTAGCAGCAAAGCCTCCTCCTCCACAAGTGCACCACTCTCTTGAGTGTGAGTGAGAGAATAGAATGTATAAAATGAGAGAGACACACTCTCTATTTATACACTAACTTGACTTGACCTTTACTCAACTAGGTCGGCCTCAACTTAACCACTTAACATAATGCTGACTGGGCCGACCCCCACTAGGGTGGTCTAATAACCCTTTGACCCACATGGCCGACCCCCAATAGGGTGTTCTAATAACCCTTTGACCCACATGACTTATACAGGGCCGACCCCAACAAGGTGGTCTAATAACCCATCAAGTATAAGTTACAACACTTACAATATAAATGACGACACTTTCGTATAGAGGAATAATAACATCTCTATAGGAATACAATATACATATATGTGAAATACATTCCAAAGTTACATATACATCAACACTCCCTCTTAACTAGGAAGGTATTTCTCGACACAAGTCTTCTACCACAAGTCTTCTTCTTTGGATCATCGTCACTGGATAATCGTCATCGAGTCATCATCATCGTCACTGCTGCTTCTATCTCAATTAATCTATGAATCTACTCGTCATGGGAAGTTCTACAGTGCCAGTCCTTTTTCATACTGGATGTAGGCCCACCACCTGCAGGTCTTCATCATCTGTGAGAATGGTCTAATAGAGGTGGCCTCTCAGGACTAATTTTATGTGCAGATGCAATACCAGAAAGAGTATCCCAGGAACATTTATGTGCCTAAGCATGACCGACAATATCTCCCAGGACTGATTATGTGCATCTCCTCCACAATACCTTTAAAGAGCATCCCAGGAACATTTATGTGCCATAGCACGATCGGTAAGATCTCTAAAGAGCATCCCAGGACTTATTACAAGCACACAGCTCAACCTCTCGGATCTCCAGGACTGATTACATGTGGATAGACAAAACCTTTAAAGAGAAGCGTAGGAACATTTATGTGCCGCAGCACGACCGGCAAGATCTCTAAAGAGCATCCCAAGACTAATTATGAGCACACAGCTCAACCTCTCGGATCTCCAGGACTGATTACATGTCTCCGTAGTAACACCTCATCCCAGGACTGATTATGAGCACACAACTCAACCTATCGAATATCTGAGGACTGATTACATACTACATAGCAATACCGGAAAGAGTATCCTAGGAACATTTATGTGCCGCAGCACGACCGGCAAGATCTACCAGGATTTATTACATGCTATTTGCACAACCTGCCACATATCATCTCTGACCTCTGAGTATCAACCTAATACTCATGATCCAACGGATCATCATCACATAAAGCATCATCCTGATGCTCACGATCACATTGATCATCATCACTGTATCATCCTAATACATATCATCTGGAGCAACACCCTGAAGCTCGTCATCATGATCATCCTGATCATACAATGCATCTACCTGATGCATACCAAGTATCTACCTGATACATATCATCATACATGATCCACCTGATCATACAGTGTATCCACCTGATACAAATACAAATACATGATACATATCGACATATATGATCTACCTAATCATACAATGTATCCACCTGATACATATATAGATACATGGTCCAAGCATCTGACATGATGCATATACAAAATACATACAAATGATCCAGCCGATCATATCCAACATCCAACATGATGCGTACATACATATACATATAAATGATCCAACTGATCATACAAAGTAGAAACTAGAACATCATCTCGATGCTCATCATCCAGCGCTTACATCCACATCCATGTGAAGGATCCTCCTTCCAACATGCTTGGAATGGCTTCAGCAAATGTATTCATCACTTCTTCCTCGAAGTGTCGTTGATCTGAAGAACACCAAGCCTCTCTTTGAAGTACTCGAACTTCACTCTGGCTAGTTGCTTCATCAGCACATCTGCAATCTGCTCGTCCGTCGCAACATACAGGAGCTTCACCGCTCCTCTCTGTACCATATCCCTGATATAGTGATATTTAATCTCTATGTGTTTCGACCTGTCGTGGAACATCGGGTTCTTGGACAGCTTCACAGAACTCTGGTTGTCACAAAAGATACTAGTAGCCTCCAGCGGTAGATCAAATAACTCAGACAGTAGCTTCTGTAGCCATACTGCCTCACAACTAGTTGAACATGCTGCAACATAATTTGCCTTGACTGTACTCAGTGCTACGCAGGATTGCTTCCTACTAAACCAAGAGATCACACCTGATCCCATACTGAAGCAGCACCCAGGAGTGCTCTTCTTATCAACAACATTGCCTGCCCAGTCTGAATCAACATAACCCTGCGGGTTAAACTTTTGATTCACATCATACTTGAGCCCATATTCAACTGTACCCTTCAGGTACCTCAGAATATGATTTATAGCAACCAGGTGAACACTCCTCGGATCTATCAGGAACTGGCTCAATGTGTTCACCACAAAGCAAATATTTGGTCTCGTGTTCATCAGTTACATCAAGTACCCAATTAGTTGACGATACACAGTGACATCAACTGGATCAGATGAAGCATCATACAGAAGCTTCAGGTTCGATGCCATAGGTGTGGCCATAGCCTTGCAGTCCATCATCCCAAACCTTTTCAGGATCTCTACTGCATACTTCCCTTTTCCAAGGAAGATTCCATTTGCACTCTGCCACACCTCCATGCCAAAAAAAAATAATGCATCATTGATCCGGATTTATGTGGGAACGAAACAAAAGATAGCATATACAGAATCATATACAGAGATATATTGCAAATAACGCAGTGATACAGTAAACACATATTCTATTAAATAGCGGAAATAGAACAGGCTGTAAAATACAATAGCTGGAATGGTGGTAGCTATCTCTGAGAAGAGATGTGGCCGCTATGCTCATTCGTGCCAAGATGAATACAAAGAGAGGCCGAAAGGGCCTATTTATCATAAGCATGAGGGAAAGAATCCCAATCATCCAAAAACCTAACCCTAGAAGATGAACCGTCATAAAGTTTGCGGCCCCAAGGTGGCTAGTTGAACAGTCAACTTCCCGGGGTCATAACTTTTGCATACGATCTCCGTTTAGGGCGCTCGGTAGCCCGTTGGAAAGGTCAAACCGAGATTTACAACTTTCGAATGGGCCCAAATGCATGCCGTTGGCAACCATTTGGTCCCCCAAATCGCCAAAAAATGTCGTTTAGGGCCTCAAAATGGCTCCGGAAGTTCAGGACCCGAAAAACTGCTAAAAATAGTAATTTACCAAAATTGCCAAAAGACTGTTTTGAGCCAGTTGGAAGAGGTGGGCTGCCACCGATATCCACCTGGATCAATCCTCCCTCCTTAGGAAGCAATGGTCTCCATTGCGTTAAATCCCTTATCATATGTCGAGCTGTGTGTCGAGTTGATCTCTTGGTGCGACATTTGTTGAAGCAGAAAGGTTGCCTTTCTTTGAAATCTTCAGAGGGCTGTAATTGTTGTTGCTGGCTGCGCTGGAGCTGTTCAACAGTTTTGGTTGTTGTGGTATTTTGCATTGGTGTTGATGGTTTCTTTTTGTGGGAGCACCTTGAATGCGTGGCCTTGCACTGCAAAGGAACTCGAATAGGCGATGCTGCACTGAACTTTTGTTTTTCTTGTTTCTGCTGAGTAGCGGGATGATCTGCAGAGGCTGTGGATGTATCCACGATCTGATGTTCACCTTTAGTGGCAATTGCGAATAGGGAAAATTTCCCAGTGTGGGAGATTATCTTCCTTCCCTGCTCGTTTGGGGTAGGTGCAACTATCTCTGGTATCCGATAGAGTTGTCCTCCCAAAGTGACAATGACACTGCGAGGCCGTGATTCATATACAGCATGACGCTTCCACATATATGGTTGTCCTAAAAGAACATCACATACTTCAAGTGGGGCCACATCACATAATACCTCATCTTTGAAGGGCTTGATTCCATATGGTAGGCGACATTGGTGACTGACACGGATCCTTCATCCTTGGCTTAGCCATCCAATGGTGTATGGTTGTGGGTGCGGCGTTATTGGTAGCTCCAATCTCTTGATAACTTCTTCTGAGATCAGGTTCTTCTGGCTGCCGCTGTCCACAACAAAGTGTAGGGGAATTCCCTTCACCCACATCTGTGAGTGGAAAAGGCGCTCCTCTGCCTCTGACTCTTCAGGCTCCTCTGGCTGAATCTGTGTGGTGGCAACAACGGCACTGGGTTCTGCATCAATGATCTGCTTCCCTTTTTGCGCGGCTGTGAAATTAGGTTCCGAGTCAGAATCGGAACTGGGATCGGATTCTGAAGCTTTGATCTCAGCCACCAATGACTGTTTTGAGCGACAATCATCGGTGTTGTGCCAGGGGCTTTTGTGGAACTCGCACCACTTCCCGGTGTCCTTCTTTGTCTTTTCTTTACCCTTCTTCACTTGTGGTTGGGACGGGTTGTCCTTTTCCAGCCCTGTGTTCTGCGAGCCAGAGTTTCCCTTGCCCTGCTTCTGCGCAGGTCCGAAGTCACGCTTGTTCTTTTGTTGAAATTTCTGCTCAATTTTGACAGCATATCGATAGGCGGATCCGAGTGAAGAGATTTCCAAGAAATCCATCTCTGTCCGGATGTACCGGTGTAGGCCACTGCGATATTTCAGTACTAGGTGCCGCTCGGAGTCCTTGATACCTAGCTTTGTGCGCAAGGTATGAAATTTGTTGGTGTACTCCGACACCGTTTGGTTCCTCTCTTGATGCAGAATGGTCCATTTTGTGTACTGGTCATCATAGTTTCCAACAGGGTAATATTGTTCCTTGACGGCATCTATAAAAGAGGCCCAAGTGGGATTGGAATATTCAAACAATCCAGACTCGTCTGATGAGTTTTGCTCACAATACGTTTCCCACCAATTTTTGACATGGGGAACGGCCTTAAGGAGCGCAAAGATGATCTTTTCCCTCTCGGAAAATTGGTGGACAGAGAAATACCCTTCTAGTAGATTCAACCATTTATCTAGGGCATCGGCATCGATTTGGCCTTCAAATAAAGGGATATCAAAATTAACTTGTACCTTGAAGGGAGTTGTATCTCCGAAATGGCTGCTCGTTGAGGGTGCATTTTCCGCTGTTGGCATGCGTTGAAGGATCTGGGCGAAATTATCCATCATCTCGTTCCTCTGTCGCGCGAGGGCTTCCTCGAGCAACAACTTGATAGGATCTACTGCTCCGTCGTCTCTCTTTTCTTCTGCCATGGGAGGCCGTTTGGGGCGGCGAGAGTGGTCTTCCCCAAGTGAAACTAGTTCGAGACCCAACTCTCTGTATCCTGACCTCGTCGGGGACATGCACCGAGAAACAATCAAAGAGCAGACCGCTCTGATACCACTGATCCGGATTTATGTGGGAACGAAACAAAAGATAGCATATACAGAATCATATACAGAGATATATTGCAAATAACGCAGTGATACAGTAAACACATATTCTATTAAATAGCGGAAATAGAACAGGCTGTAAAATACAATAGCTGGAATGGTGGTAGCTATCTCTGAGAAGAGATGTGGCCGCTATGCTCATTCGTGCCAAGATGAATACAAAGAGAGGCCGAAAGGGCCTATTTATCATAAGCATGAGGGAAAGAATCCCAATCATCCAAAAACCTAACCCTAGAAGATGAACCGTCATAAAGTTTGCGGCCCCAAGGTGGCTAGTTGAACAGTCAACTTCCCGGGGTCATAACTTTTGCATACGATCTCCGTTTAGGGCGCTCGGTAGCCCGTTGGAAAGGTCTAACCGAGATTTACAACTTTCGACTGGGCCCAAATGCATGCCGTTGGCAACCATTTGGTCCCCCAAATCGCCAAAAAATGTCGTTTAGGGCCTCAAAATGGCTCCGGAAGTTCAGGACCCGAAAAACTGCTAAAAATAGTAATTTACCAAAATTGCCAAAAGACTGTTTTGAGCCAGTTGGAAGAGGTGGGCTGCCACCGATATCCACCTGGATCAATCATCCCCAAGTTCTTCAACTTGAACTCGGCAGTAAGCTTCCGCTGCATGTCGGTAATCAATCTATCCTCACCTGTTACAAACAGGTCATCCATATACAAAAGTAGTATCACTGGATTTCCTTCCCCAACCTTGTAGTAAAGGTTGGAATCCGCTTTACTCTTGGTAAAGCCCAAACTGGATAGAAAGCTATCTATCCTACCATACCAAATTCTGCACATATATGAGTGCCTGTCATGTGTCTCAGAACCAAGTAGCTGCACCACATATACTTCTTCTTCAACTACACTATTCAAGAAAGTGTATCTTCCTCTTCATTACTGCAGCCAGAGCAAGTACTGATTTAATGGAAGTGTATCTGGCTACAGGAGCAAAAGTCTCTATGCTACCACCTGCAGCATGCTTGATCTTGTAGATCCTCTTGGAAGTCACTACAAACTCCCCTTCCGGTCTTGGGACTGCATCACAAACATCTTCATGATCAACTGGTACTCCTCGATCATGGCATTCTTCCCAAATCCTGGGAACTTCAATATCTTCAATATTTTCAATAGATAACTTTGTTGCTGAACAAATGTTGTAGTCCTTCTTTTGTAGGTGATGGTATACGATCTTTCCTACACAGCAAGTTAAATTGCATGATTAGAAAACATCTCATAGTTTTCAGAACAAATTCTTACACATAAAGAAATATGTCATACAGTCATGGAATTATCTTAGCCAATGCTTCAATACAACATTTATCCATATTCCGTAACTTTCTAGATGCCTTCCAATCTCTACCAGAACATTGTTAAGAGTGTGAACAACTCCTAACATGTCAGCAAAGAGGTTTCATTCTAGATAAGTAGCAATGGAATGTTGTACAGTGCCATAGGCCACTTACCCATGTATATTAGTAGTATACTGTTCATCAATGCAACTATTCTAATATGCAATAATACACAACCTAATTCTAGGAACATAAGCATATACATCATTGAATAACATTATGTAAGAAATGACAATTCAAATACTTATATTTGTTTGGTTGCTGGGTGGACTCCCTCTGAATCTTTGCAACTATATTCTGATATGGATTGTGAGAAGTGGTCAACTCCCTCTGAATATCTACATCC
Organism: Larix kaempferi; assembly: GCA_027924585.1. Classification (NCBI taxonomy): domain Eukaryota; kingdom Viridiplantae; phylum Streptophyta; class Pinopsida; order Pinales; family Pinaceae; genus Larix; species Larix kaempferi. The sequence continues at coordinate 3,233,638 of BSBM01001114.1, read as the reverse complement.
TTGCAGAAACTACTGAAGTGTGCTCCTTTGCTTTCTTGCAGGAACAACTGAAGTGTGCTCCCTCTTGATATTTGCTTCCTGGATTACCTGTCCTTGAACTTATATCCATCATTAATCACTATGCATGCTTATTAGTGTCATCATTGTGTTATCCTTGAGGACTCATACATAATCACACATTTATTAGTATAATCTTAATACTATCAAAACACGATAATCTTAAACATGTATAGTCATGATCATTCACAGATAATAAACATTAGTATTCAAGGTTTTAGGGAAGTCTTCTTTTACTCATGCATATTCTTATTTGATCATAGGTCTCTTCTAATTAGTTAAATCATCAATGCATAAACTTGTGATTGCTCAAACCTATACCTTCATGATTCTTCTGGTTAGTCATATCATCAATTATGGTAAGAAACATAATATGCATACAACCATGACTATCCAAACCTATGACTTCATGAATAATCGTTATCAACAACACAACAGTATAAGATCCTAACACAAGGTAGGATTCTATCTTGATATAGGAAAAACATACCTAGATTAGCATGCTAGCTAGTTATGTATAACATACCCGCATAATGCCTTCTGGTTCTCTTCAGTGACTTGTGCTAGTAACCTGCATGTCTCATAGGTTAACCATTGTAGGACGAAGTTATACATACCTCGAAAGTAGATCTTCTATGTGATCCATGACATTAAATGAATCTTTGTCTTCATGTCACCATGATCATATGTTCTTGAAGTAGAACATGATTTGTCTTTCTTGGTGTACCTTTTATATTAGCGAACAACATAAACCTCATACAACATCACAATACATTAGTACATTCATAAGTGTCAAAACCTTAATCAATGAATATCTTCTATTAAGGTGATACGACAAGTCTAGTAATTAATCAAGATTGTACTGTAATGATATGAAGACAAACATATGATAAAAGTAACCATGAAACATACCTGTAAGCCATACCTATCAGGATTTCTTGTAATCTTCTTATGGAAGGCCTTAGCCTCATCTCCCTCTGAGACAGGAACTTCTTCACTTATGCAGGTGACCAATCCATCTTCTTCTAGGATTAACCCAATCCACTTGATTTGCAAGAACTAGACCTAGAGCTGGATTAGGGTTCGTCAACAAAACCCCAAAAATTCAAACTTTGAATTTCAAACTTCCAAAATGATAGAAATATGCGCCTTGATGAGTTGATCAAGCTGGTATATTCAGAATTTGAAAACTACAAAGTTTCACTCCTCAATTTTGCCTTTGAAACTTCTGGATTCACTGGACGTGACCCCGACCTAGGGTTTGATGAAACCCACTCTTCTGCCCAATCAAAAGGTTTGATCCAAAGCTCTAAGCTTCTATTTTTCTGAGGAGCTTCCAGCCGTGGTCACAGATTTCAAAAATTCTCATTTTTATAGAAGCCCTAATTTTCCACTTTTCTGATCAAAGTCCCGAAATAGGGTCTGATCAAGCCCGGCCTTCTTCCCAACAAAAAATTTCAATCTTGGTCTCTAAATTTCTATTTTGATGAGTAGCATTCAGCTGTGGTCTCCGATTACAAAAATTCCAACTTTCTCCAAATCCCTAAATTCCGGAAGCCATGAATGAAGGTGCTAAAAAAAATTCTGTTTTGACAGAAATATGTACTTGATTGTTTCTGGTGTAACTCTGAACTTTTCGATCCATAGGGTCTGAAAAAGTTTTTGAGATATCCCGACCTGTTATCTTTCCATCCCAATAGGTCTGACCTCAATTGGATTCTTTGAGAGAGAGTTATGACAAGTGTCGCAATGTGACCTATTTATGGGATAATACAGGAGAGCGAACTTGTATGGCGTGCCACATGTAACTGGTTCAACTTCGGCCCCTGAACAATTTTCTTGAGATATTACAATTTGTTGCTACTTGTCACTTTTTACGAAATTTCATTTGGAGCTTCCTATCCCAAGTTATGACCTTTTTCCCAAGGTCACCTGATTTTGACTCAGATCTAGAAGAGGCAGAACCCTATATTGTACAGATCATAAATCATAAAGTACAACAAATTGGAGGTTTTCCTTTGGACACAAGGTACATGGAGATCTGATATTCGACCTATAAAAGTTTTAGATCTGAAAACTTTTCCAAAACGGATTTATAGCGAAAGTTCTACGATGACTAGTGTTTGCTATATCAAGCCCTAGCATCGTAAGTGCAACAAGTGTCATACATGCCATATCATGAATCCTTTCAGGCTAGCTCTCATACCATGTTAGATTTTCAGAATTTACTTCAATCTAATCTAGGATCTTAACTAAGAGAACAACATGTACAGCAAATCTACAACATATCAATCATGGACACAATAATGCAAGCACACAAGAGACACAGAGTTTACTTGGGGAAAACCATAAAGGTGAAAAACCCCAATAACTTCCTCAAAGATAGATAGCGCAATGATACAACCAGAATACAAGAGATAGTCTTCTCCTAGCAGCAAAGCCTCCTCCTCCACAAGTGCGCCACTCTCCCGAGTGTGAGTGAGAAAATAGAATGTATAAAATGAGAGAGACACGCTCTCTATTTATACACTAACTTGACTTGACCTTTACTCAACTAGGTCGGCCTCAACTTAACCACTTAACATAATGATGACTGGGATGACCCCCACTAGGGTGGTCTAATAACCCTTTGACCCACATGGACGACCCCCAATAGGGTGGTCTAATAAACCTTTGACCCACATGACTTATACAGGGCCAACCCCAACAAGGTGGTCTAATAACCCATCAAGTATAAGTTACAACACTTACAATATAAATGACGACACTTCCGTATAGAGGAATAATAACATCTCTATAGGAATACAATATACATATATGTGAAATACCTTCCGAATATACATATACATCAACAGTTTGAAATGTCTCCCCAGCCATGATGCCAAAAAAGTGATGGGATTTATCAATCAACAATGCTACTGCATCTTGTTGGGACAAGACAACAACAAGAATGTTGAATCTCAACCTTTTACTTTAATTATCGACCCAGGATTTGTACAAACTTATGACGGTCCTGCAGAATATGTGCAACTACAAGAAAGAATAACTATTCCTAGTAATATGTGACTTTATGTGACTTTTAATCTAATCAACAAAAATATTCAAGTTATTGATAAAAAGTAAAGGAGAAATCAATGCTTCCGCATCAGTAATTTCGTTAACTTATTGGAAAGCTCTTGGCTCTCCTCCTCTACTCGTGTATAGAACCACACTCACTGCATTCGACGGTAGGTCTTTTATGCCACATGGAATTATCCCTTCCCTTGTTGTCTCCTTGGGAGGTAAGTCTGTGCCTATTGAAGTCGAAGAGGTTGATGCCCCCATCGACTACAACCTTTTACTGGGTAGGAACTGGATGTACGCTATGAAGGCTTTCGCGTCCACTGTATTTAGAGTTATCTGCTTTCCCCATGAAGGCAAGATTGTGACGATCGATCAGCTGGATTTTGTTGGCACTCCTTCCACAGCATCCACGGGATCCATAGTCCCGCAAGTTACTAATTCTTAGCCGGAAACTAGGAACATAGGTGTTGGAATGTACCCTTCATTGATGGGAATTTTTAATCTTTCTGCACCTATGAATTTTATCGGAACCATTTCCGATGATGTGCCTCCTCCTTTGCATAGTATGTCATTCCGGACTTCCTATTGTACCGATCCATGGACTTTACCATCCACGGATTCTACATCTGGAGACATTGCACACATCAAGATGTCTGTGCCTTTATCTATAGCTGAGCTTGCTTACGATCCTGTTATGCTGCTAGTTTAGGCATCCAACTCATCTTGTTCACACAATTGCCTTGATGATACTTTACCATCTGATGAAGCTATCATGAGGCCATGTGTGGTAGTGAGATGCCTTGGGAAGATATGCACCATTGCTCTTATTTCCTTCCTAACCTCGAGCTCGTTGAGCAATAAGATTTTGGGATGACTCTAGAAGAGATGGTTGGTCACCCTATGGCTCTTCTGGAGTCACATGATGTTTTTGCAGAGGGGAATATGGCCAATATTTCCCCAACCATTTCGATCAGCATCTCTCGCACTCCTGGAAAGGTGGAGAATGTTTACATCGATGACAATTGCACTCCTTAGGAGAGTGCTATTTACACTGACTTGTTTACAGAACTCCGGGAAGCTTTTGCCTGGTCATATGAGGAGATGCTAGGAAGAGACCCCCGCATTGTTGAACACGAGATTAGAACGTATCCTGATGCTAAATCGGTTTGACAACGCTTACAGGCTGTGAACCCCAGGAAGGCAACAGCTATTAAGGCAGAGGTGGAGAAATTGCTCAAAGCGGGTTTCATCTACCCCGTTCCCCTTACCGAATGGGTGTCAAACCCCATTCCTGTGGATAATAAGCAGGGAACGATTCATGTATACACTGATTTTAGAGATTTGAACCGTGCATGTTCGAAAGACAACTTCCCCACGCCATTCATTGATTAGATTTTGGATGCTTGTGTGGGGAGTGAGATTTTTTCATTCATGGATGGCTTCTCGGGTTATAATCAGATTCAAATCAAACCCATGGACCAACATAAGATGGAATTTATTTGTCCATGGGGAACGTTTGCATATCGTAAAATGCCCTTTGGCCTTAAAAACGCCGAAGCTACTTTTCAATGAGCCATGACCTATACTCGAGCTTGATAGCTCCTCTCTGCACCATATCTTGTATATAAAAGTATCGGATCTCTATGTGTTTTGACTTATCATGGAATACAGTATTTTCTGTCATTTTGATACAACTTTGATTGTCACACATGATCACAATGGGATCCATTTCCAAGTCAAACACTCCAGATAATAGTTTCCGAAGCCACACTGCTTCACATCTAGCAGAGCAGGAAGCTATATATTCTGCTTCAGCAGTACTGAGAGCCACACTAGATTGTTTCTTGCTGAACCATGAGATCATAGCAGATCCAAGACCATAACATCCACCTGATGTACTCTTTCTGTCTGAAACACTTCCTGCCCAATCAGAAACTGAGTAACCATGTAATCTGAGTTCATAATTTCCAAGGTAGTATAGACCAAAATCTAATGTACCCTTTAGATACCTCATTACATGCTTTGAAGCTATTAGGTGAACCTTCCTAGGTTCTACTAGATACTGACTTAGGGTATTTACAGCAAACCAAATGTCTGATCTGGTATTTGTTAAATACATCAATGACCCAATGATTTGTCTATATAGAGTTACATCCACTAATTCTGATGAGTCATTAACTAATAACTTCAAGTTGGAGTCCATGGGAGTGGCCATGGCTTTACACTCCAACATATCAAATCTTTTCAAAATCCCCACAGCATACTTACCTTGATTTAGAAAGATTCCTTTTGGTTCTTTCCATACTTCTAGACCTAAGAAGTAGTGCATTAATCCAAGATCCTTCATTTCAAATTCTGAAGAAAGCTTCTTCCTGCATTCGATGATTTGATTCTCATTTCCTGTTAGAAATAGATCATCTACATATAACAGTAATATAACAAGTTCATCATCCATAACCTTGAGATAGAGATTTGGATCAGCTTTACTCTTGGTAAAGCCCATGCTTGTTAAGAAATTGTCAATCCTTTCTTACCAAGCTCTGGGAGCTTGCTTTAATCCATACAAAGCCTTTTTCAGCTTTCATACATGTGTTCTTCCATCTTTAACCTCAAATCCTTGTGGTTGTTCTATGTACACTTCTTCTTCAATTACACCATTCAGGAAGGCTGTTTTAACATCCATCTGGTGTAATTTCCACTTCATCATAGATGCAAGTGCCATGATAGTTCTAATTGAGGTGTACCTAGCAACTGGTGCAAATGTTTCTTCATAGTCAATTCCCTCATTTTGAGAGAATCCTCTGGCTACAAATCTTGCCTTATATTTTTCAATGCTACCATCTACAGCATGTTTTATCTTGAATATCCATTTGGAAGAAACCAGACTTTTATCTTTTGGTTTGGGAACTATATCCCAAACATCATTTTTCATTATTGACTAGTATTCTTCTATCATTGCTTCTACCCACTCTTTCTTCTGAGCTGCCTCTTCATAGCTAGTAGGTTGTTGATCCACAAGATCACACATCAAGGCCAAATAGTTGGATACTAACTTGGGTTTCTTTCTCTCTCTAGTGGAACCTTCAGGAGCTCCATATTTTTCAGCTCCTTGAATAATGTCTCTAGCCCATGCTGGCCTTCTTTTTCTAGATAGATTTGTAATGGGGGGTTCTTGTGGTTCTATCATGTCATGGTCCTCTGGTGCATCCTCTTCAAGGATGGGTACAGCTTCTGTGATTCTAGGAGGTGTATCTTCTTCATAGATTTCTTCAAATTGGCACTTCCTAGATTTCTTGATAGCTACTTCTTCATCAAATGTTACATCTCTACTTATTTCCATATGATGAAAACCAGGTATGTAAATTCTGAAAGCTTTGGATGTTTCACAATATCCAACAAATATTCCTTTCTTACCAGAGGGATCCAACTTGGTTCTCTTTTCTTTTGGAATGTGAATGTACACAGGACATCCAAATATTTTGAGATGAATTACCTCAGGCTTCTTTCCTATGAACACTTCTTCAGGAGTCTTAAATTCAAGAGCACTATGAGAAAGTCTATTTTGTACATAGACAGTTGTCCTAGCTACTTCAACCCATAGATACATGGGTAGATCTTGGTCTTGTATCATAGTCTTTATAGCTTCCATGATAGTTCTATTCTTTCTTTCAGCAACCCCATTTTGTTGGGGATTGTAGGGAGTGGTTAGTTCCCTCTTGATTCCAGCTTTTTTACAAAAGTATTCAAAGTCCTTTGAGGTATATTCTCCACCATTATCTATTCTGAGAATCTTGATTTTCTTTTCTGAGAGATTTTCTATTAAGGCCTTGAATTCTTTGAATTTTCCAAAGACTTCATTCTTACCTTTTAGAAAGTATATCCAAGTCTTCCTTGAATAGTCATCAATGAAAGAGAGATAGTATTCAAACCCACTTAGGGATGTGGTAGGCATTAGTCTACATACATCTGAATGTATTATTTCTAGAATGTTCTTAGCCTTTGTTTCACTCTTTGGGAAAAGTTCTTGGCATTCTTCCCTTTTCACATCCTTTTCATGTTCCATTATGATCAACCTTCAAGTCTGATAGACCTATGACCACCTTTCTCACATAGGGTAGGGACTTGTAGTTAATGTGAGAAAGCCTTCTATGCCATAACTCACTGGGGCTAGTGCTTTCATGAACAAGGGCAGCTTCTGGGTGACCCTTGAGCTTGTAAAGACCTCCTTCCTCTTCACTAATGACAACTGCATCTTCAATTGATTTTCCTTTCGGCCACATAAGTACTTGTCCATCAATAAATGCAATTCTGAAACCTTTCTTATCTAGTGCTGAGATAGAAAGTAGATTTTTCTTCAACCCTGGTACATATAAAATTTCTTTCATCTTTAAAGGTGTTCCAGAATCAAGCTTGTAGCTTGCTTCACCAATTCCCTTGATGGGATATTGATAATCATCTCCTAGAGATACCTTTTGAGGAGAACACTTTTCTTCAAGTATTGAGAGAGCTTTCCTTTGACCTAACATGTGCTTTGAAGCACCACTATCAATGAGCCATGTATCTTCTCCAGGAGAGACAGATCTAGAGAGTGCAGAAAATAGGACATATTCTTCTGGATCTTCTTTCTTTACTTTGGATCTTTTCCTTCGAGGCCTTTCTTCTTCTTCTTCTTCTTCTCCACTATCATTTTCTGCATGATGTCTTTTGTGAACAAACTTTTTCTTTTGTGAAGGAAAAAATTTGGCAATCTGTCCTAGTTTAAGACAATTGTAACATTTGACTATGGAGAGATCTCTTTCTGGGTTGGGTCCTCTTCCCCCTTTAGATCTAGGGAAAGGTTGAGACCCTTTGTAATCAACTTTCATGAAGTGACCTTTTCTCCTTCTTTTGATGTGAGTAGCTAGGGCTTGATCATCCTCTTTGAGAAGAGCTTCCCTATTGGCTACCCTAGCTTCTTCTTGAACACAATCCTCCCATACTACATCAAACTTCATACTTTCTTTTCTGGCACACATAGTTTGTATAAATGACTCCCAAGGTCTAGTGAGACCATTTAGAGCAGTCATCACAAGTTCATCTTCATCAAGAGTATCACCAATGGCATCTAGTTGTTCCTTGATTTGGGAGACCCTTGAGAAGTAGTCTTGAATGGATTCTCCTTTGTGCATCTTGGTACTCTTCAACTGAGTTCATAGGTTCATCTTCCTATTGATGTTCTTTCCCTCATACATCCTTCCTAGGGCATCATACATTTATTTGGGGGTTTTCTTGGAAGCCACTTGGGGAATCAAGTGATCTTTAATAGAATCAGCTATGATTCTCTTTTCCCTAATCAAATCCTTCCTATGCTTCTCTTTGGATTCATCTCCTTCGGGTTCTGCAACTTCATCCTTGATATAATGAGAAAGATCATTCTCTTCAAGAATGAGACCAATTCTATATTTCCATGCCCGGAAATTCTCTATACCTTCAAGCTTGTCTTCAAGCTTAGTGTTTGGAGCCATCTTCTCTTGGGGGAGTCCAAGAGATTGGAGATTTAGAGGATAGAGAAATACTTACCAGGAGATGTGCTTTCTTTTGCTTTCCGGATCTACAATAGAATTTTCGGTTTATCGTACTTTTGGTAAAACTAGGGTTTGACTTTTCCGAAGTTCTACCCAACCAAAAATATCGATCTAGGGCTCAAAAGATTGATCTTGAGAAGGGCTATTCATCGTTGCAACCAAAATCCAAAAATACTAACTTTTGCAGAAACCCTAATTTTGAGAGAGAGAGAGAGAGAAAGATAATTTCACCTTGTGAAAGATGTTCTATTCAAGATAGCTCTGATACCATGTTAAGTTTAAACCAATTAGACTAGAAAGATCATTGAAAGAAACATAATCACAAGATAGACACAGAATTTACCCTGGGAAACCCTCATGGGGTAGAAAACCTAGCAAAGCTTTCCTCAATAAGATGATCAACCAAAATATAAGATGTGCTCCAAGACTTGTCCTTCTTCTCTACCTCCCATGTAGACCTCCCAGACGCAAGTGCACTAATTTCTGAGTTGAGGAAGTGTGTCAAATGAGGAGCTCTCCTCCTCTACTTATACTAGTTCCCGACTAACCAAAATCCCTAATGGGGTCGACCTCTCCTAGTGAAGTCTAATAACCCTTAAATAATAAACTCAGGGCCGACCCCCACATGGTGGGTCTAATAACCCTGGTTACCACAATCCCTCGGAGGAATAAACATCTCCAAATACATAATAGAATAACCTCAGAGGGATGAACCATCTCCGGAATAATAAAGTACAAATATAATATTCTTAGAAGTTACAATATTCAACAGCATGGTCCTTACATTGTGAGGCATGTCCTGGAAAAAGGAGCTTATGAGTTAGAAGACTATGAGTGGGTTTCCTTGAAGGAGCCTAGAAATGGGCTCTACCTCAAGCTGTATTATGCTTGAACCTCTGGTTCAGGCTGATACTTTTGTACACTATTATATAGTTTTCTCTATACATAGTTTAGCTTGCCTTTTGGTTTTCGGGTCTACTGATTAGCTTCTGTTTGATGGATAGATGTCAACGGGATCTCCTACATTCTTAGGTTTCGTGGATGGTGCTAGCCAACATATGCATCAGCTTGCTTCTGTTGCCTGGGTTATTTTCTCACCTGACCACCTAGTTGTGTCCTCAGGAGGCGCTTGTCTCGGTCCTACATCTAACAATGTGGCTGAGTATAGTGATGTTATTGAGCTACTTCGAGATGCTATTTTACATGACATCCAGTCTTTAGAAGTCTGCCTGGATTCACAACTAGTCATGTCTCAGTTGAATGGGCAGTACCATGTACAAGCCCCTACATTACTATGGAAATTCCTTAAGGTATGACTCTTGGAAAGACATTTTGTTTCAATTACATATATTCATGTTCCGAGAAGTCTTAATTATATATCTGATGCATATGCTAACTATGTATTAGATTTCCATTTGTCACATTCATCATGAAGCACATAAATACAAATACATTCATACATTTGTACATACACACATATAGTAGAACTGAGAACCAAAGTTTTTTATATATATAAATATGTCCAAAAATGGTAGTGTCATACAAAACTGGAGCCCATAGCCCTCAAAAATATACATATCGATACAAAAATGAGACCCTAGGATATCGATTCCCTCCCAGGAGGCCTAGCTGCCGCCCTGTCAGGATGTGTCTCATAAAAGTACTGTACTGCATTGGCTACCCGGTACTGTAGCCGCACCCAGTCACTAGGAACACCCACTACTTGACGCTGCATGGCCTTAGGTAGTCAGTCCACCTCTATTTGTGGAACCCTGGAAACCATCCATGATATGTTGCACCGCAATGTCTATAGAGTGCGCCCTGCTACAGCATCTCCTGCCTCATCACCTCTGCCCCGACGACCATGTCTCGGGAATCCCTCGGGTCTCACTAGGCCTTTGTCTGCGAGCAAACAGTCAAACTTTATCACTTGATACTACCACCAAAAAGATTTTTGCATTTCAACTATAATAAAAAATCCATAAAAATTTAATAAACACAAAAACCAAAAAGAGTGCTCACCGATGTCTCCGAACGCTACATCTGATGGGAGCGGCATGTCCCAATCCTATCGAAAATCTATCCTTGCATAGGGATAGTCCTCTATAGCAACCAGCTGCCGGTTCCACCAGCAGAAGAACTCCTCAGTATATGGTGATGCCAGATGGACACCACCCTATCGTGTCAATATCTCATCCCACCGGGTCAGGGATGGATAGAAAAGACTATAACGAGGGACATCCACCCTCGGACTAAACCCCAGAACCCTCTCAAAGAAGAAGCTGCATAGGATGCTACCATACCCAAATTTTTTGGCCTTCCCTTCTTTGCATTCTGTCAATTGGGTCTTCATAGACCCTAGCAGTGTGGAACACCAATCAAACACTATAGGATGCATGCAATGTCATGCATAGAACATCACCGGCCTGGATGCCTAGTGAAGAGCTTTGGATCTAGTGATCCACACCAAGGTAGCCACAATGATCTTCATGCTCAGATCTACTATGGCATTGATGGGCACTTGACTTCCCACCACTCATGTGTTTGCGGGACAATACCACGCTATGTAGTCCTGAACAGTGATCCCACCACCCACGGTCTGAGACCGAAGACTAACCACCTCACCTCTATGGGACAAAATGGTAATGAAGTAAATATCTTCCACTTCTAGTGTGAGGATTTTCCCGTTGAGGTTGAAGTTCTATGCATCAGCATCCCAGTAGTCTATCAAGCGATGGAGTAATAGTTTTTGGGCCCTTAAACCCCCTATACTCCAAAACTTGTACAACCCACATGCTTGCAATGCCTGTTGTGCTTGCACATCATTGCGCACGGCCTCATCAACTTGGTCATGCTCTCTCTCCCTCCACTATAGAACCATCCTGGAGTGAGAAACAAACAAGTTTTGGTCAGTTTCATGTGTAAAAATTTCTTCACGGCCATACCCGCGGGCTAATTTGTATACAGGTACAAGTACCCACGGTTAGCTTATGTTTTGACTACGCGTTTGGTGCCCTACCCGCGACCCGCATAGTTATAGCCCGCGGGTAGCCGAAGCCATTTAGGGCTTGGCCAAACTAAAATTCTCACCGCTGAAAACTGAAATAAAAGCATTGAAATGAAAGGTATGGAAGTGACTACCAACCTGCTCTGGACAGTTCGATGAACGGTCGCTTGTAGCTCCCAAAATCGACAACTAAACTTTCAGGTGAAAACTAACCACAAAACTCCAAATGGGTGAATAGTACAAATTAATTGTAAATTGTAAATTTTTATTACTATTTATAATTTTCTGGACCCACTTGTCTATAGTTTTTACCGTTTTGAGCCGTTATGGACTAATATCATGTCATGGAGTAGTGTTTTTTTAATCGCATTTCCTCGACGAAAGTTGTTCTAGACCATTTCACACCTACGGCAGGTACGCTTCACACCTAGCATATAGGTTAGATTCCATTTTCACATGCATTATGCATTTGACCTATTGACCATTTTCATAAACCCTAGGTGCGACCCCGCTTCATAACCGACACAGAACTCTCACACTTCTTTAGAAGTGTTGTTATGTGGCAGTAGGGCTTTTCCAAACATGGGTACCTTAGTTAGAATCCCTTTACTCATTCTGGTGCCCATGCCGTTGTTTTTCCTTAGGATTGGGAGTCCTTTGTAGTTACGCCATGACATTGCGATAAAAACTCATACTCTACTTTGTCTTATGCTAGCCATCTCCCTTAAGGACTCCCCTCAGTTATATCATGTTGTGATTGCATTGCATCATCCTGCTTGCTTCTTGAGCCTTGTGTCGGCTCCTGCTTACTCAGTTGTTAGCCTGGTGCCTGAGCACTTTTCCCTGTCGAGCCTTGCAAAGCCTTCATTTGTCCTTCACAATTTGATGACCCTTTCGACCTTGAGGGAACATACCCCCGAGTGTCCACATCCTGAATGCACTTCCTTGCATTAAGCATAGGTATGTTCCACTGCTTGGGGCTAGTCTACTAGCTATTTGAAACTCATTCCCTCACTTGTTGTACTATAAGCAATTTTATTCTTTTTCAAGCTTTTCCCAAATATGAAAAAGACAAAAAAAAATCAGATATTCCAAAAAGCCAAACGGGATTATGGTCACTACTTCTTGTTGGCAGCTATTGTGTCGCCTTTGAATAGAGCATTCATTCCACTCCGTACATTATGAGTCAGGACTATAGTTGGACCTTAAGAGTTGTACTTGTTTCTCAGTTTACTCACCGATTGGTTAAGATTCCAGTCATTATGGAGCCCTTTGTGATGCCTCCTGCATTACACAGTCTATATTGAGTCTATGCTGCCTAAGTCTATCCATCTACTCATGCTCTTGTTCAAAGGAAGTCCTAAAACTAGTGTCGGCCACTCCTCAGATCTCTTGACTATTGCATGTTGGCCATCCTTATTGAGTCAGTCCGTTTCACCTGAGATCTTCCAAATCTTTCAGCATTGCTGGTACCTCGTGCTGGTTGATGAGGGATGCCTTAATTCCCTCCTTCCAGCGAGTCTCATTCTATCAACTTCAACCCATTTATTCTGGGACTTGAGGCTTAGAGTTCAGTTGAGTACCTTGAGGCTTGCAGTCATTAGTGGCAGGTTCTCTCACCATTGATAGTTTTGGGAATACATCAATGTCCCCTGATTGATGGATTCATCCTAGTGTTCAACTTCAACCCATTTATTCACACTCAGATGATTGTGCTCTGTGCCTTGATGCCCATTTTCATTATTGGTGGGTCATCTCGCATCTGTTAACGATATACATCATTGACCGGTAATCAGACGATGTCTCATTAGGTTCGACCCCAACTCCTTTATTCACTTGATGGGACTTGCACTGTCAAAGACTTGTGTAGAAGACCCCAGGCGATTGTGGCATTCAGTATACTACATATGACTTTGACTTTACATCTGAGATATCACCTCTCAGATATCAGCAGTTTGTACCTCCAGTTTGTACCAGTTGTCTTCTTTTCAATAGGAGACCATATCTTACTGTAGAGGGATCATGGCTATGATCACTTATGACATGTATCTACTATATACTTCCTATGCATAGCCATTGTATCAGATTGTTGTGCTATACCGATATGTATTCATAGATACTATTGTATTATGACGAGTGACCTGCTCTTTCCACTTGTGTTTCCATCACTTCACTTCTGAGTTTTATAATGTATTTCGGCCATCGTAGCATCAGTCTCTGACCTCACACATTAGGGGGCATCTGTTACATCATAATCTTCCACCCTTGTGAGCATCAGCATTCTTTGGCCTATAGGATCCATTTCACTAACTCAGATCCACTTATATCCTTCAGACACTATTTTTCCCTATTTTTCCTCTTACCCACTTGTTGCATCCTTATAGCAAGCGTACCCGCGAGTTGCATCACTTTAGCCCATGGGTATTAAGTAAAACGGTAAAAATCACTAGTTTATTACTTTTTACTCCCACAAAGCGGTTATTGGGTGACCTTTGACCCTCCATCTTCCCAAGTAACGTCTTGATGTGTCCTTTCACCTACCTTTGAAAGGACTATATATTGAGCACATATGGCTTATGGATGGGAGGAGAAAGAAGAGCAAGAGAACTCTAGTGGATTTTTGCCCTATCTTGAATCTGCACTCATTGATCCTTGTAGTTGTGAACCCTTTATGTTCACCTTCCAAACTCCTTTCATAGTTTGAGTTTTCCATTTAGGGAGGATTGAAGCAGTGGAGGCACAAGTGGATTGATCCAGATCGTGGTTCGGATGGGTTGCCGGCAAGAGGTCGTATCACATTGTACTTCTTCTTGTTTATTAATAGAAATACTCATATTCTCGTCCATTATGTTGTGAATGTCGTTTATTATACATTGGGTTGCATTTGCTTATGATATTATGGACCATTGTTATTGATAATGTTAATGTCATTTATATATTATATGTACTTGTTGTGTATTGGCTGTCAAGACTAATCTGCATATTTCAAGTGCATGGATTGAAAGCTCCAACGGGGATCTACATCAAACGTTTGGACCGAGGTTGGTTACATTTCTCCATTATCTTAACATTGTCATTTATAATAGCATAGTTTTGAGAATTGAGTAGATTTCTGGTAGTCATCTGTCTGTTGTGGTATTCCTAAGCCATAGTGAGTTTTCTCCAACACACATGTTGCAGGTGGTTTTTTTTCTTCTCTCCATATCCACCGGTCGTTTGGATCCTCTCTTATTTCGAATAATCTAGACCGGTGTTGATGCAATCTCTGCTTTCTCCTTGAAAATGGGTGCCGACATGGGTGGATCTTGTTTACTGGTGCTGGATACTGCGTGAGCCATCTCAACTCTTCAACTTCAATCCTCTTAACTTCGCTCTCTGATTCCTTCAACACTCTCACAATGCGCAATGGATCAGAATGTTTACCTGTGTGTTCCTTTATAAATTTGGTTTCCTGCTCTTCACCCATCAAATAGATTTGGACAATGATTACCCAAACCCACCGTCGATTTACGCAATCTGACTCAATAATGCAGCATTAAATGCATCTCCATCCACTTTCGTTGTCATCCGCCACTTATTAACTGCTTTATTTATGGCCCGATATGACTAGTTGATGGTCATCATACTCATTGGTTTGGACATCGACAAGGCCCAAACCTCTTCGTCGTTCCATCGACAAATATATGAACTCAAACCTTGTCATGGTTCTGTCGACATAATCCCAAACTATGCGGTGTACCTACTTCATTGTTCTTTTTTTCTTTTCATTTTTCTTTCTCTTTATTTTTCTCATTCTCTCTTTTTCTCTTTCTCTTTCTTTTTATTTTTCTTTCTTTTTATTTTTTTTTCTTTTTTTTCAACCTCCTATCTTCCTCAGTGGAGGTGTGTCGAGCTATCCCAGTATGGATTTAATAGGCTCCCATTAACAAAGCTCCTCAAAAGTGTTCCATCCAACTTTTTCAATTGAACTGTGCCCCCATTAGTAATGAAATTTATGACATATGGACCAAGCCAATGCATTTGGAGCTTACCTGGGTTTTTTGCGAACTTACTATCATATAGGAGTACCATGTCTCCCTGATGAAAGTGCTTCTTCTTTACATGGCGATCATGCCATGCCTTCTATCGATATTTTTCTACTTGCTGCTAAAACCCCGCAATGAAGCGATCTTCTTCTAGTTGCAGTAACTGCACCAATCTTTCTTCAATAGCCCCATCATCGCTCATGCCTGTAGTTTCTACTATGCGCAGACTGGGGAAAATGTACTCCATAGGAATTACTTTTTCTTTTCCATATACCATCTTGAAGGGGGTCTGCCTTGTTAATATTTTGCATGTTGTTCTATAGGCCCATAATATCGCGAGAATCTTCAAGTCCCAGTCGTCGCGGTTTGTATTGCACACCTTAGTGAGCACATTCTCTAGATTTTTTTAGCGCTTCAACTGCTCCATTCTACTATTGGTGGTATGGGTTACTTCTTCTATGCGGAATATGAAACTCCTCAGTCATTACATTGATGGTATGATTTACAAAATGTGTACCTTCGTCGCTCATCAAGATATTTGGACACCCAAACCTGGTGACCACATTGTTGAAAAGAAATCTTGTTGTTGTCACAGTTGTGCAATATTTCACTTGTTCTGCTTCAGACCATCTTATTAGGTAGTGTGTCACAGTAATGATGTACCTCGTACCCTTCCTCTTTCCTGGTGGGTTAATGGGTCCCACAAAGTCTACTTCCCATTTTTCAAAATGTGGTAATGTCAACTGGGGCACCAATGGCATCTCATCATGTCGCGATGGTTTCCCCATCTTATGACATATGTCGCAGCTCTTGGAGTAATCTATTGCGTCGCCATGCAGTGTTGGCCACCATAAGCCAGCTCTAAGTATCTTTCTAGCAGTTGCACGCCCTCCATAATGCCCTCTTGCGATCCCACTATGAGCCTCAGCCAACACTCCTTCTTTCTCATGTGGAAGGACATATTGACTAAGAATTTCATCTGGCCCCATCTTGTATAACTGTCCTACGATCAATTGGAAATCAACAAATCTGATGACTAAATGCTTCTTCTGATTAGTGGTGAACCCTTCAGGTGCTCTTCCTATGGCCAAAAACTGAAAAATCTATGCATAATTGTTATCCACCATTCCAATTACAAATAATTGTGCATCGGGTATGCCTCCATCGATGCTACTTGGTTCCTCGCCCGATTCGATCATCGATAGATGGTTAGGTGTTGTGTTCAATCGTCTAGGCTTCACGATTATTTCAAAGTCAAATTCCTGATACAACAGCAACCACTGACAGATCTTCCCCCCAATATAGGCTTGTTAACCAGGTACTTCCATGCTGAGTGGTCAGTAAACATCTTGAAGTGTCCTCCTAGCAGATAATGTCAGAACTTTTGCAATGCATATACCATCTCCAAGCCTTCTCTTTCTGTCATTGTAGAATTTTTCTCTACGATCGACAAATTCCAGCTAGCAAACACGATAGGATGGTTGATCAACCCTTCTCTAGGATGGGCCAATATCACCCCCAGTGTGACTAACGAAGCATCTATGTGGACATGGAATTATTTCTTCCAGTCAGGGAATGCTAATATTGGTGCTGCAACCATCTTTTCCTTCAATATGTCGAGGCTCTTCTGACACTCATCGTTCCATTCAAACTTCGCATCTTTCTTCAATAGCTTCTCCATGGGTGCAGTAATCACGGCATACCCTTTTATGAACTTTCTACAGTATCATGTATGGCCCAACGTGGCCCTCATCTGCTTTACTGTCATAGGTGTTGGTAAGTCGACAATGATCACAATCTTGGTTGGGTCAACCAACATACCTTCCTTCCAGATAATATGTCCCAACAAAATACCAAATGGTGCACAAAAGATACACTTCTTTAAATTCAAAGAGATATGATGTTGTTGACATATTTCAAGCATCATCCTGAGGCTCTCAACATGGTCTTTAACCAATCCATACATAGTCCAGTCATCCATATACATCGCCAAGAACTTGTGAATAAAATCTTTGAAAGCAGCGACAACTAACCTTGAGAAAATTGCAGGGGCATTCTTGAGACCAAATAGCATTATTGTGTACTAATAGAAGCCCCACTCTGTTACAAAGGTTGTTTTGTGTCAATCTTCTTTTGAAATATTGATATGGTGATATCCTGAGAACCCATCTGTGAATGAATATACTTCTTGTCCTCCGACACCTTCAAGTACTTCATCTGTAAAGGGTGTGGGTAATGGATCATGAAGGCATGCATCGTTCAACTTCCTTAAGTTGACGCAAATACGGACTTCGCCAATCTTCTTGTCCTGGATGACCATTAGGCTAATCCATTCTGACTCCTCTACAGGATCAATGATCCCTGCATCCAACATCCAATCTATCTCATCCTTCACTCACTCTTTGTATATGGGATTCAATCTATACAGTCGCTGCTTCACTAGATTAGCATCAGGTTTAAGGGGGATCTTCATCTCTCCCAAGTCCCTGGAAATGCCCTTCATCTCAAACAAATTCATCGGGAACAAATCTTGAAATTCATGCAATAAGTTAGTGACCTTCCCGATTTTTGTGTCATCCCAATAGTCTCCAATACTGGAAAACTTTGGATTCTCCAATGACCCAATATTTACTTGCTTAATTTTCAATGGTTGCATGAATCTATCTAATGGAATACCTGAGCTTCAAATTCACAACTTCCTTCTTACTCTAGGGCATAGATAGCTCTAGGATCTTTGTCATCATCAGGTCCTCCCGAAACATTGTAACATTCCATCATCATCTTTGGTGTTGCAGTCCATTGTGGTCCCATTTTTATTTCGATTAGAACTGTCTCAAATATCCTTTTTTGGATTACCTACAGCGCACTGTCAATTAGAGGATTCTCATTGGAAAAACTGAATGTGTTACTAAAACTAGTGGTTAGATCCTCCCACATAGTTGTTCCTCATCTTAGCTCTACTGAGACATACCAGCTCCGCAACACTTCATCTAACGTGTGGATGAATGCATGAACCCATTCTTTCTTTGGACTCACCCCCCATGTACCCTGACATTTTCCCAAATGATCCCTTGGATCAATCCTTCCATCATACTTATTTCCTTGGTAGCAGTCCTTTTCACCAAATATTATTTCCATTAATCTTCGACATTGTTTCTAGTTTGTTATTGACGACTTGTGTGCATCCCACCACCTCATCGGAGTGTCCTTCAATGCTTCATCTAATTCTAGCAGGCATTGTGGTTCTGATACTTTGTCTTCAAACTCATTGATGAAGGTTTCCAGTTTAGGTACTCCTTTGTATGTCGGCATATCACATACTTATGTGGCAATCCATCTCAGTGATTGAGTGATCTGCGCACACTTCCTGACTGATACCTCATGCAATCAATTTTTCCAATTCTCTAGAGCCTCATCGGATTCTGATGACGCTGAAATTATACTATGCCACCTCAATTATCCATCGGCGGTGGGATTGATGTAATCTTCTGAGACATTATAGACATTTTCCAATCCTCCGGTGAGCTAGTCTCTATTTGGTTCAACATATCTCTATCCTTCAAGTGGATCAAGTGGAGCAATGACCCTCATGTCACGGTTCTCAAAATACATCATTATTTTCTTGAAATTGATAACTGCCTGATTTTTCATTGCCTAGTCTATCTCCAACAGCGCGGGATATGGACTAGTGTTATCAATTATCTCTATGATGTAAAAATATTCATATGTCTTTAATCCTTCTACTTCGACTGGTAGATGAGGCAACTGACCGATTAGTGCAACCTTGATTTGGTTTTCTAAATGGAGTTGCACAAGTGACCATACCAATTGTGGCTTCCCCATCACTTTCCATGTTTTCTTGGTTATGATATTCACATCTGATCCTAGATCTAGAATGATGGAATCCATATCATATGCACCGATCTGGACATTCATCCTCATCTCCCTTCCTATTTTCTTCTTATACAGACGGTTGAATGCACGATCCTCTCTCCCCACTTCATGTTAATACAAGAAGCTATCTATCTCTGCTAATGCTTCTTGGTCCTTTGCTAATGTTAAACAACTTTCTAGAAAACTTTTCAAAGTACTGACCTTTCCCGGTGACTTCTGTGACATTATCGGGTAAAAAATTGGCGGCATCTCATAGATAGGTTCTTTGTGGACTACAGGTGTCAATTGAGCATTATTCTTTATTAGTGCATTTCGTGCTTCCCAAAAATTTGCTTTCTCTTCTTCAACATCAAATCGTACATGTTTCTAGGTTGCGGGCCGTAAATTTCGTAGTATCCTATCTTCTCCTGTCGCAACTCCTCCTCTGGTTACTACTGCGACATTTGTTGGTTGACCTCTTACCTCAGTTGAGATCTTATACACGTTCTAATTGGGATTCTAGTTCTGGATCAGTTTTGGTTTGGTTGCGGTTGAGGCGTCTTAGCCTGCCACTTTGAGATTAGTTGGGGACACTCTTCGACGTTATGATTAGTTCCACTGCAATAGGTACATTGAGGGGTCGAATTATGAAAATACCTCTGATAATGTCTGGGTTGTCCACAATTGTATCATGTGATCGGTCCTCGACCTCGACCAAAGGCTCCTCCGTGACCAAAACCTTCGTCGGGACCACCACAATATCCTCCCCCAGTCCTTCTCATTGTTGGTTGAACTGTGGTTGATTGTACTGAAGTGGATTGTACTATGGATTATTATACTACGGCTGCGCCAGATGTCTTTATGTCTATTGTTTCTTGTCTCCCTTCATGAATTAAGTATCAACAGTCCTTCCTTGAAGCAATTCATATGCTCGACAATTTTTCTCATCATGGCCGACATATCAACAAAAGTTACAATACATATAAGCTGGCTTCGACGCAACCTTTTGTAAATACACGCATTCCTCCAAGCGATGTCCTCTTGTCTAGAACACTAGAATTTAGATACTCGCGGAAGTCAGGACACTGATCCTTAGGATGCCCTTCAGACTTGCATCAACTACACCATACCTCTTTGAGAACTTCCTTCCCTTTTTTAATATCCTGTAGCTGAATAGTCAAGTTTGCTAGCTGCGACTGGATCTGGCTCATGCCAATCCTTGTTTCATCAATCAACAAAGCTTCGAGATTCATCACGAGCTCCAAATCCTCTTCCTGAGATAAGATATTTTGTTGCATCAATGACATCTAGATGTGCAGTATCAATGTTGCAATAAACCATTCCTTTTACTGAACATCACTCATCCCAAAAATAACTTTATCCATCATAGTTTTGAACCTCTGATCAAAATACCATACCGCCTCATTAGGAAATTGCTTTACCTCCTTCAATTATGTGATGTACTGCGATTCTGATTTAGGCTTCTTAAACTCATCAATCAGTCCATCTCTGATTTCTACCAGAGTCTTCTGCGGAAGTCCTGTAGGTACTTGTGTAAACTTCATGTACCGATCTAGTGCATGACCTCTGAAGGTCGTCACCAGCTGTCCCTTCTTGATAGCTTCATCCTGCACTTGTTTTATTGTCCACACCACTTCGCACAAGAACCAATATTGCTCAGGATCCTCTTTCTCAATACCCTGAAATACAGGAAAATTCACATCCTTTCCTACCATCCTTGGTTTTCTACCAGTGTTTATAGATCCACTATTATTACTACTATTGTGACCCAAAAGAAAACCCTACGAAGAGCTTGTGTTTCTTCCTCCAAAGTTTGGCGAAGTGCACAAGGTTGTGGGTATGTCGTAGCCTTGGGTTTGTCCTTCCTTAGGTTCATGGGTAGCTTGGTCATCCTCTCTGTCACTGTAGGGTCGCTTAGTCCCTTGTGGGACCACTTTGTAGTACTCTATTCCGATCTCACTAGGACTCTCTCTCTCTATCTCAGTCCTCCTCTTCTTCTCCGGTCGGAACCTCTCCCCACTTCTTAGGTGGCCACAATATTCCATAGCTTCCCTTACAATCTCGTCATATCTCATTTCCATCTACCCCGCATCATTCTATCATACCCGCATCTGCGTAGTACCCATAGCCTCCACACACCATAGCTTTACTCATCGGAGTTCATATTCAATATTCTTTTTTCACAAATGAGCATTTTGATCCACAATTGTAATGACAATAGGTACCTTCTTCTGGGTCCCTTAAATAAATTCCTTTCCATGTCACTATACGATCTAACTGTATCAACGACAAACTCAATAATGTACCCTTCCAAAATGCTATCCACCCAGACGTCGATAGCCCTTGAAGATTTATTGTTAACATGACTCAATTGTTGGATCAGTTCCGAGGTCCAATGCTCTGGCTCGCCTCCTTGGAAATTCCTCTTCTGATCAGTTAGTTTAACCAACCATTCATACAAGAGTATAGGAAAATCACATAAAAATACCTCATGGATATCAATATAGATGTACTTCTGCAACCACTGGTCTGTTGACCATCCAGGGTTTTGATTTTCTTCCTCAACAAACTCTTGCATATTTTTGTTGAACCACTCCTTGATCTCCAACTTTTTCAGATGCCATAGCATGTCCTCTCCTTCTTTCACTAAGGTCCCAGTAATCAAACCATTTGTTGACACAAATTTGTCGACAGGGGTTCACTTCACACAGTGTCAACAAATCTCGACATAAACACCCATAGATATCGGCCCAAATAGGGTTTATCCTTTCCAGCAACACTCTCAAAGCAAGTGAGGTCTCACCTGAGTCACCTAAGGGAGCAGCAGGAACCAAGCTTCTACAGCTATAAGAGGCCAACATGCAGCATTAACAGTTAATCCCAACATAACTCATAAATTGGCATAGTTAGTAATTGCATCATAACACTGTCATCACATACAGAGACATACTAATCAGATCTATGCAGTAACATATTATCGAAACATATTTAACAGATCTGCGATACATATCATAACTACAATATAACAGATCTATCCATACTACGACACAACATATCTAATCATATTGCAACACAACATATCTAATCATACTATGATAAAACACATGAGAGACAAAGTCATGGACAAAACATTCCTTCTCATTAGAAGCAAACTTCATACACCAAATCTATCTTACAAATCACAGAACCGATAGAGATATAGATCCGCAAAACCAATCCTCAAAAACTAAGATCAAAGTCAATCCTAGATATGTCAAAAGGATTACAAAGTGACTTATACTCATAGGCTCAGTGGCTATTACAAAATCGGTCCACTTCGCAAAGTGTACATATCCTAACCACTAAGTCTAACTAAATCCTAACTCAGCTTTAACCACTTTGCTCTGCTCCGTGGTCACTCTTTACCCTTGTTGTTGTCCAGTTATCTTCCTTGCCATTGTTTGTACCAAAAATTCTATGAACTAGCCACATGCCAACGGGCCCTTCCTTTGGGTGTAGTTCACGTACTCATAGACATAGGTAGTCGGCAAGCCACATTGGTCCAATGTCTAAGTCATGGTGTAATTTTGGTATTAGTATTCATACATCAAAAACATTTCCCTTTTATGTTTCAATGTTTCAAAAAAATAAAAAAATGCAATATAATAAAACATATGTACTCACCCATCTACCCCCATGCTCCTCCAGGAGGAAGCACTAAATGAGGATCAGCTCAGAATTTGAGCCCGACATAGGGGAAATCCTCAATCACTGATAGCTGATGGATCCACCATGCATGATACTCATCATCAAATGTGCTGGTAGTTGACCCTCCTCCTAGTTAGAAGAGTAAGTCATCCCATCATGCCATCCTTGCATTTCATGGATCCAAGGGTGGGAGGGACACTCTTGGTCTCATCCTTAGAATCCTTTCGAAAAAGAAAGACACTGAGATGCTTCCATACCGAATGTTTTTTTTCTTTCTTATTTTGCAGTCAATTAGTTGGCTCTTCATGTTATCCAACAAGCAAGTATGCCAGTCGAACAAAGTAACTATCAAACACTCTGCTTCGATATGCATAAAGCCTCTAGAAGTTAAATTCAAGGTTGTTGATCTAGCCACCCTCGTGATCATAGTGAGTATCACTTTCAATGGAAAACTCGATACAATATATATGAGTATTCGAGTTCCTGAATTTTGAGTACCAAGAACATAGTACGTGTCCACATACTCTTGAACAATCAAGATACCACCTTCATGCCATGTCCCTTTCAGATTTACAAGACCAGTTAGAAAATATATGTCTTCCATTGTTAGCTCAACAATCTCTTCTTCAATCACAAAGACCCATTGGTCGAGAACCCAGTATTGGATAAGAGTTTGTAAAATCCCTTTATGTGCCCTCATATTAGATACCCTAAATAATTTTAGTAAACCACACAGGTGCAAAGCATTGAGTGTTAATAGATCTCCAAGTGCATCCTTCTCCATCTCTTGGTGTTCCCTCTCCCTCCGTATAAAGGCCACACCCCCCCCCAAAAAAAAAATAGTTAAAACACAATTTTTTCTTTCCCTATATTGCAAATCATAGTCAATAATTATATCAGTTGTGTCCTATTTGCTAGAAATATTATACACATTAGCAATTTTTGAGTGAAATCACTACCTGATTTTACATTGCTATGGATTACGTGTAGGTGTTCTAAAATGAATAAACACACCAAAATTTGGGACTAAAACGATGAAATAACATATGGAAATGGAATATGAAGGATGTATAGCCTACCTAGTAGTGATGGAAATGAATTTGAAGGCTTGTAGACCTAGGGTTTATTTTTCAAATGATGGTCCTTTAGAGGTTTGTTCTCTAAAGTTGGAATATAGGTTAGATCACATCCATTTTTCATATTGCATCTGACCTTTTCATTCTTTGTTCGAACCTTAGGGTCACCCCTCATGGAGGTACGATACTAGCCCTCTAATCTTAGTAAAATCATTACTCTCCATGATAGAGACTACCGAACATGGGTCACCGTAGTTAGCTCACTTATGCCATTTTGATGCCCATGCCGACTTTCTCTCTTCAAATCGGGAGCCTCTGTAGTTTATCCATGACTTTGAGAAAATATCCACATATCTCTCTCTCTCTCTCTCTCTCTCTCTCTCTCTCTCTCTCATACAATCCTATCCATCACCTATAAGGATCCCAAACTTTTGTTTAAGTTGTAATTGCATTTGCATTATCCCTACTTGTGCTAATGATCCTAACGTTGGATTTCAAGCCTAATGCTCTTTATAAACCCTCATTTATTTATCTCATTGTCGTTAAGCCTTGAATTTATTTTCCTTTGTAGCTTGACACCCATTTACCAGGAGGAAACACACTTTTAGTGTCATTATCTTACTCATGTGCCCTACATTATCTTACTTTGAGTGTTATTTTCCTTGCGATTGGAATTAGTTTTGCTTGCCTCAACCCTCATTTTCTCCTATGTACCATAGCATTCTTTTATTCTTTTTTAGTATTTGATAATATGAAAATGACAAAAAAATTAAATATTTCAAAAAAGAGAGGGAAGGGAAAGATCTCCAATGTATATTTACTAGTGGCATCTTGTCATGTCCTCCTTGAACAAAGCACCAGTTTTGAGTCCATTAAACAATTTGGGATTCTAGTATATGTCCTTAAGATTTATAACTTGATCATAGAGTTAGGTATCCTCAGATTGGTTACTCTTCCAATCATATGGATATTCCATCAATGTCTCTTACATTTTGGATTTATATCATTGGTTCCTTTTGTCAAAAATTTCCCAAATCACTTCATCATGTGTCGTGCTAACTATTCAAGGATAAATCCCATGTCGTCCATTTTGTTGTTTCTTTGAACTCATGAGTTATCCTTTCCCTCGTGTAAGTTGTTTCAACATCATTGTACTTCGTGTTCGGACTCATGCTTGTGAGGAAGTTCCTCATTGACTTCTTCCAGGTGAGTTGGTGTCTCATTGACAACAAATCATTTATTCTAAGGCATTAATCTAGATTAATAGCATCCTAGACATGTTTACATCATTGACAAGTCATCTTTCCATCAATAATGACATTCATCATTGGTTGTTGATTAGGAAGTTTCCCTTAATGTTTGACATCAAGAAATCTATTCACATTTCGGGATTCGTGTTGTACCTTGGAATCCATTTTCATCATTCGTGGAAGTCCTCTCTCCTGCCAATATATTTCATTAATGGTTCTTTCTCAAGGGGTCTCTTCCATATACTATTTACATATGGTGCATGTCATATACGTACTTGGTGATCCATTCCGCAAAGATTTGTCCCAGTCCTCCCCAAATCAAATCAATCCCTGATTCTTCCTTGTGTTGGATGATGGGGGATTCCTTAATGCCTCCCTTCCAATAGGTCTCTTCCCATCAACTTCAATTCATTTTTATATGGTAATGAGGTATAGAGTTTTGGACAGTACCTTGGGCCTTGTATTCATTAGTGGCAATTTTCCTCTATATTGGGTGGTGGTAATTCATCAATGTCTCCTACTCGATAGATTCTTTAGGTGTTTCAACTTCAAGAACATCTATTCACACTTGTTAAAATGTACTAGGTACCTTGGGGCCCATTATCGTTATCGGTAGGTTCCCACACGTTTTTTAATGATATACATCAAAAGCTAGTAATCAAACATTATCCTCCATGCTCAACTTCATCTCATTTATTAACATGGGAAGGATTCATACCTTTAGATGGTTTGGATGGAATACCTTGGGCCAATAGTATCATCATCATGTTTTTCTATTGCCCAAGTTGTGCAAGACTGTACCATACCTCATATGGAATTGGTACAATTGGGAGAAGTACTATTGAACTCACTTGTCTATTGCTCTCCTAGTGATTGATGAGACATAGATCCACTTTTTTCATTCATGGCTGTGATATCTAGATTGGCATAGATCCACCTTGTGTCTTTTGTGGCTATGATCATTTGATGGGCATGGATCCACTTTGTTGATTTGTGTCCATGACCCATTTATGTCACATGGATCCACTTTGTATTCTCGTGGCCATGATTGTTTTCCCAGTTACATATGTTTCATGGATCCACACTGTATTGATTTTGCATCCATGTTCTATCATCTTGAGCATGGACATATCTACCCTAGGGAGAAGATTGTGTGACATAGTTTTTATGCTTTAGGTACTTTGTTGGAGCTATGTATCTTGGAATCTCCAATTATGTTTTTCCACATCCTTTTACATTGATTATTAAAATTTATTTTGGTCATCATGTTTCCTTTTGACATCATATATTAGGGGGCATATATCATATCCCAAATCGACACTTCTCCATCAGTGACAAAACGACACTTCAAATGTTGATTGTTCGCTCACACAAAAGGACAATTATGGATTAAAGAGACTTGATTTGACATAAGTTTTTATGGCCTTGATCATTAAAGTTGGTCCTCAATTATTCCCTTTTTTCCCTGAAAGTTGTAAACCCCTCGGAAAAGAGCAAATTCACTCCTAAAGGTCATGCATATTGCGATTTGTTCGCCCCAACCTTTATTTTGCTAGTGAATTAAATAAAAAGTTGTAATATCCTATTGCATATACTTTTCCAACGATTTATTCACTAGTTTCTCTTATTTTACAAGCGAATTACATCAAAAAATATGAAAAATAAATAAAATTTTGAAATTCAGGAAATTATGATGGTTTTGGAAACCACCCCCTCAGTTACACATTCCCCAACCTATCTTCACTAACTATAAAAGCAAGTGAGTTAGGCCAAATGAGGAATCCCTTTTAGAGTATTGTTATGATGGAATCTTTAATAAGTCATTATCCCTTCTCCCTCACCATAGTAGATCATCATATTTGATCTCAAACCCCTATATGTTGAATTTGTTTCTCTCAAAAAGTTTCTACTTTTGTGCATGTGGAGAGTTGGTGGGATTTGTGGAAGAATAGAGCAGGAGAGACCTTGAGATCTAGGTTTTATCAAGGTTCCGAGCAGGATATGTTACGAATTGTACAATTTACGATTAAATCTAGATTGGGCATCTTTTGCTTTCCAATTCATTGTTTTAGATGTGGCTTATGTATTGTTGTTAATTCAATTGATTAGCTTTCAATTATATGTTATATTTGAATTTAAATTGTCTTTTTGTATCCAACCTGTTTGAGGAAGGTGTTATGTTTGTTTTGCAAATTACTGGGTTGAAGATTTGAAGTAGATCTCATTAGCAAAGAAATTTAGGACTAACCATCATAAACAAGGTGCATAAGCTTTCTCTCTCTTAAAATCTTATGATAGATTTGTTTGATCTTTTATTATATTAAAGACTCTAGTTTGCTTGCAATCAAACCTAAGTTAGATGTTTGTCCTAGAAACCCCAGTATGTTGGTGATAAAGCCCCAACCATTTGGATAAATTCCTTAACAAAAAAGTGGCTGGCCAATGCACTTGTTGATAAAATATGGCTAGTATGTTGGGACTTCAACATGGTGGACAATCAAAAAGGTATGAGAAATGCCCAATCGAAAAAAATGCCATGTATAAAAAGAAAAGGCGTTGTTATCTTTTAGAGCCCTGTTGGGGGTTTACAACCTAAATATGTATAAACACCATGACTCTTTAAAGCTATGGATCACCTAGAATAGCTTCCACAAAGGGAAGGAATGCATCTTACAAATTATAGATAGAGATATGATCTCATAACATAGTTCATTTTTCTTTAATGACTTCGGTGTCAAGTTAGTGGTTGTAGATGGAATTACCACACTCTTGAACCACAAATGAATATGGCTTATCCTCTTGTAGGGTGCACAGAAGATGTGAATTCAAAGCACCAAGTATATTATGAATGTACCCCAGTTGCAAACCCTAGGATATCTAGCATATACCAAAACAATGTGAAATATTCAACCTCAACCTCATGGGGAAGATGGATAAACAAGACTGCTAAAGTATACAAAAAAACAATTAATTAGATAAATTTGGGAATATACTGATGGATTAAAGTTAAAAAATGATAAGCTAATTAAATTTTAACACATGATCCATGCAATTTTAGTTGCAAAACAATTTTCCACCATTGCACTCCACCATTTTTCATCCATGGTTTCATTGTCGGTTGCTAAGAAACCATGTATATTAAATTAGCATAGCCTGAATTGAGTTTAGTGTGGCATGAATTTTATAGTTGCTTGAATCTTGGAAGTAGTACTCCAATGAGGCTAATCTTTGTTCTTATTTTCTTCACATAAGCAATGCTTTAAGAGAGTAAATACATAATGCTGTGTAATAAGGTCCATAAAGTTTGGATTCTATCCAACTATGGCGCAGCTCTTGTTGTATCGTATTTCATGATATGTTGTCCTTATGATAGCATGCACTACATAGCATGCCATTATTTTCTAATTCATAAGGATTTAATGATGTGGAATGACTATGATAGATGCTATAGTCCTTGATATTTCATGATGATCACATAGTTTTATGTTTATGATTGATGTTATAACCTTATGATGGCATGCTACAATATGTAGTTGTTTAATATTCATGATGTTATGATGGAAACGATGGTGTATGATACTATCATGCATGATAATTTCATGATGATGGTTATGTTTTCATGATGGCATGTGGTAGCATGCCGTTCCTTGATGTTGATGTATATGTAACTTCGGAATGTATTTCGTATATGTATAGTGTACTCATATAGAGATGGTATTATTCCTCTATACGGAAGTGTTTGTATTCCTATAGAGATGTTATTATTCCTCTATACGGAAGTGTTGTCATTTATATTGTAAGTGTCGTAATTTATACTTGATGGGTTATTAGACCACCTTGTTGGGGTCGGCCCTGTATAAGTCATGTGGGTCGAAGGGTTATTAGACCACCCTATTGGGGGTCAGCCATGTGGGTCAAAGGGTTATTAGACCACCCTATTGGGTGTCGGCCCAGTCAGCATTATGTTATGTGGTTAAGTTAAGGCCGACCTAGTAAAGGTTATTAGGCAAGTCAAGTCAAGAATAAATAGAGTGAGGGAGGCACTCTATTTCATCATTCTATTCTCTCTCACATTCTCGGGAGAGTGGCGCACTTATGGAGGAGGAGAAGCCGCTGCTAGGGAATGTCTATCTCTTATGCTTGGGTTGTATCATTGTGTTGATGCCCTGGATATCGTAGCATCAATTAGAAAGGGATTCTCCCCGAGAGATGATCCCAATTAGATTATCTCCGGTTTGGTATAGGGAATCCGTCCGGTTAGCGGTTCCGGTAACCGTGGGTTTGGAGTTTGAATCCGATTATACCGGTTATGGCCCAATCCACCTTTCTTTTGGATTTTATGTCTTTTAATGAGATGCAAGTGCCTAATTTATATCTAATCTAAATGCAAACTGAAACAGATCTAAGTCCAAAACTAAAGTAAGTCTACTTATCCTTGCAGGGGACACATTCACAGGATGAGCAATGAGCTGTAACAGATATCATAAAGAAAGAACAGATAGCCATTGATTCTTACAGGTAACGCTACAGCAAGATAAAAGATCTTTACAAGATAGCTTCTAATTTAATATAAAACGCATCTATTGCTCATGAAACAGAGAAGCAAAATTATTTAATCTAAATGAAGAAACAGATCTAAATGTAAACAAACTGAAATAACTCTAAAGATCCCTGCAAGGAGAAAATTTAAAGGCATGAACAATGAGCTGCATGAGTTATCTTGAAGAAAGAACAGTTAGCCATTTAATCTAAAAGAGAACTTCTACAGCAAAGATAAAGATATCAGCAGATAGCTCCTGATCTAATATGAAACACATTCACTGTCCATGAAATGGAGAAATCTTTTACACAGAAGGAAGCAAAATCATT
The DNA here is from genome assembly GCA_027924585.1 of Larix kaempferi. NCBI lineage: Eukaryota > Viridiplantae > Streptophyta > Pinopsida > Pinales > Pinaceae > Larix > Larix kaempferi. The sequence goes on along the minus strand of BSBM01001114.1, from coordinate 3,203,146 downwards.
CGTTGCAAAGAAATAGTTCAAATAACAAGAAAGATTTCACATTACAGTATGGAAGCCATCATAATAGTCCAATACACATCCATCTTTCGTTCCCATGCAAAACGTTCATCTCCTTGGCTTTTATTAGAAAATTTGATTTTTTACAGAACCAATACAATATAGCTCGTATAGGTTTCAAAATTTCATTCCCTGCCAGAAGCCCTCTTCTAATTCTTCCTAACCTCTATTTATAGCTACACAATTTCCCTTTGGGCTGCCACCTAGCCTCTTCCACATGTCACCTACAGGAATTTTCTCCTCTAATAGACAAAACGTGACTCCCTTCTCATTACAAAAATTATTTTAAAAGAAAATAGGGACAGCTGTCCCTTAGCTCTACGTATCATACATATGTGGGTCCAAAATACAAAACAGCAGAAATACTGCTCTATCATCAGCGCTCTACTCCTACACACGTGCTTCAGATGGAAGAGAAGCACTCGATCATACTGGAGCTGCTGCTATAGCTTCGGAAGGAGGACTCGAACTGGTTGGAATATCTGCCACTGCTGGGGAGGGGGAAATCGATCCCACTGGAGTTTTTGTTGTTGCAGGGAGAGAGGAAAACGAGCTAGTTGTTTCAGCTGTTGCTTCTGCTTGTCTCTCCACCTCTGCAATATAACTATACCAAGTACCAGTATCCCTTATGACTATATTTGCGGCAGCAGGGAATAGGATTTTCTGAGAAGTCACATTTTTCCTAAGCTCTGTTCCAATGCCTTGAATTTCTGTCATTGCAGCTTGATGCACTTCCTCAAGCAAATGGATGTGGACTGATGACATTGCGATATAATGTTGTAAGTCATCAGTTGCTAGGACATCAATTTTCGTCACATATTCGGTCTGGATGCCTAATTCTTGCTTTAGTTCATCCAAGCATCGTTCTTTTTCTGGGAAGTCATCGAGAGATTGTGGGAAATTCAATTTGCACATGTCATGCACTCCCTGGATCCTCTGATACAAACCGTCGATCTTCTCTCTTGTCCCTTGCACTATTGCCACAGTTTCTGCAGAAGTCCAAAAGGGCCACATCTTCATTAAAACCCTCCACAGATTTGAATGGGAGATGTGTGGGGAAATCCCCCTTTCCTTCCCGCCATTCTATCTGGCTCAGGATATTTTCCTTGACATGGGTATGCTTAGCCTTGAGCCTATGGGCCTCCGCATTAATTTCTTTCAACCTGACCACCATGGCCTTGATTTTGCTAAATTCCTCAGTGATTAGCTCCTGAGTGTCATATATTTGCTTCAAGATGCTGCAGGAAAATTCATGGAAGGGAGACATGTCCATCGTTCTGCTCTCGGCTTGCTCTAACTGCTCAGCTAATGCCCTCTTATCTGCTTCTAGTTGGGATGCTTTTTCTTCCGCTCCATTCTTCTCTGCTTCCACAATCATCATTTGGAGTGTCAGTTGGTCCTTTTCCTCCCCTAACTGGTTATACTTGCCTAATAGCTCTTTATGCTGGGCATACAGGCAGTTATACTTGTTCACCACGAGATCCCTTTGGGCTTGCTCATTGGCCACAGTCTGTTGTAGCATACGAGCTCTCTTCTTTGTCAATACATTTTCTCTGACTATAACACCCACATTGTCCAGTGAGGCTTTTGTTGTTTCCACAGCTGCGGATGCCATAGCAAAGGGATCTTGATCTGTGTTCTGCATTATGGTGACCTCTAGGTGGGTAACGATGTCTTCATGGAAGGGACTTTTGATCCTCTCTTCTGATTTGAGGACCATAGCTTTCCTTTTCTTATTATAGACAAAATCATTCCACCTGGACACCGAATGTTTTCCTGATGGAGTGTACGGGACAATAGGGCGGTCCATGATGTCTATGTATTCTTCGGCAGGTGGGGTCCGGACTTCCTGAGCTGGATCTACTCCCGCCTTTTGGGTACCAGAGCAACCTGCTTGAGATGCATCTATTTCCATGTCTTGGATACTGGACCCACTTGCTTGGGCATCTTCCCCTGCTTTCCACTCTTCTTCCGCTTTTCGTTGCCTCTCATCTTCAGCCTCTTTCTGCTGCTAAGCTTCCTCTGCTTCTTTCCTCAGCCTCTCACCTTCAGCTTCTTGCTGCAACCTGGCTTCCTCAGCCTCCTACAGTAACCTTGCTTCCTCTCTTAATCTGAGCTCTTCCTGAGCTCAGGCATCATGAGCTTCTTTCTCCTTCTGCTGGCTGGTTTTCTGGGCCCTGGCTGAGCTAGAACTTGTTCCCGTGCCTTGACGACAGATCAGCAGCTCACCCATGTTGCTGATGCCTCTGAATTCCTCTTCCTCGGCATCATGATAGTGGGAGTACTCAAAATGAGCATAAATTTCCCTACAATGCTCGGCCACTCTTCCCTTCCTGTCATTCCTGTGGAAGATCACCTCGCCGAAGTGGAAGGCCTTCAGTTCCTGAACAAATTCCTCGGTTAAGGCAACCCCCGAGAACTTGTAAGATCCTATGCAGAAAGGTAAGGGGGGAAAGGAAGCCTTATGCTGTTTGTGGAGCATTGCTCCAATTCCATCCAGGAAGAGTTGTCTTACTGCTTCCTTAAGGACTACATAATCCATGGCATACTGCGGCAAAATGTATGGAGCTTTAGTACCTCCAAACATTCTGAGGTAGGTGCCTTGCTCTGAAAAGTAAAAATCCCCGTAATTCTCAAGGACTTCCATAGCATTCTCTGACAGGAAGTTGGGCTACTCCTTGAATATCTTCTCATATAGGGGCATGATGAACCCCTCACGGATGAGTTTGTAGTTAGGTTTGTAATTCTGGGCCCACATCTTTCTAAAAGCGGTATAAACCGGGGTGGTGGCCTTATCCCATGTGCAACCCAATTTGGGGAATTCCACCTTGGCCAACACACAATCAATCAGATATGAGGACATGAAAAACTCTGCCTTCTTCAAGGCTAGTCCTTCTCTTGCAGCTACTATCATTGAGGCCAAACTATCTGATAAGAGAGTGGCCCAGTCAAATACAATTCCTTTAAACGCCACAAAGTGGATAATAGGGACCCACTGAATCTTGTACATGGTGCCATCGGGCATGCCGAAGATTTTGCACAGCATCAAAGCGATCAATCTGAAAGGAGGTCTCAGATTCTGTACGTCATATTCGTCGCTACCTTTCTTTCTTAGATGCTTTCCTGCGACCAGCAGTTTTTTGGCCATCTCAACGTTGTCCATTTTACCCAACCATTCATCAGTCAGAGCTTGCTGGGAGCGGGGAAATTTGTAGGCTGCTGCAAGATATGCAGGTTGAAATGAGGCAATGGCTATCTTCCTGCTGTCATGAACTACTCTTCCTTCCGCATCGGCATGTTGGAGTATCCACCCGATTACCTCAACACATGGGAACAACTCAGGGTGGGTAGCAGCTCTAGTTATGCCTGAAGCTTTGATATTTAGATAAATCGGATCCTCTTCTAACAACATGTCCGGGACATCTTGGTCTCGGATCATCCTGTAAATGTCACCCCATCTGATTTCAGGAGGGACACCGATGGTGCACCTAGTATCCTGGAGTGAGGTTTCAGTTTTAAGTGGTGTAGGCTGCTTCTCTGTCATCTTAGCCTTCTTCCTACTACCTTTTGTCATTTTGACTTATCCCTAATAGCGACCAAATATAAGCCATTATAAAATTGAGCAACATACTGTGATATCTTAACAGAGATCATCCTCGTTTTAATATGTGAATGAGATAAAAGCAATGTGAAGCTGTATGTTTAGGAAACAAAATACACCATTTCAACATGAAACACACATTAAAACATTTGAATCTTTTAAAGGGATGATTTTGGACTGCTCCCGAGAGGATAGGTATGTCGCGGAAATAATCCGCTCTTGGGCTAGCCCTAGGAGAAATGGTGATCTTCGTCAGTGTGCTCTTTTAAATGGCTAATAGCTCGGAGGTTCGGGGTGATATAACTCTAATACGAGATCAGGGAGGTTCCTCCGCGTTGACACACAGGCGAGGGCTTTCAGCTCAATGGTTACTATTATTCATAACATTTGACGGGGCATCCTACGACTGGTTTGATCAGGGGCGGTGGCGCCTTTTTCAAGTTTTAAATTGGGTAGTGGCTATGTCGGGACTGAGACTTATGAAAAAGCCCGGATGACTACAGTTTTAGCTTTCGGCTGGGGACACGAAAAGTTCACGGGGCCTCGGTGACTTCGAACGCGAAGAACATCGACATATGCGGTTAGGGTAGGAGCTTAGAACAATCCACCCGTCAGAGTTGATGTTCAAAACATTTTGATATTTCTATGTTTTGTATGACAGAAACAACAAAAAGGAAATTTCGACGGTAATTTGATGGGCGAAGTACCCATGACGAGCATTTTTCCCATCAAAATCTAACCTAGACCAATCGTCTTTAGAGAAGGACAATCCAATAGTAATCTAACGCATGGAAGAAACAAGTTCAATAGTTAGAACACCCTACCTGGCACCGTGAAGATGGCTGGATGAGGTGGCTGTGAATCGTGGTCGAGCAAGCTAAGCTGGAGCGGTCGCGCGTCGTCCAACAGTGGTTTTCCAATCGATAAATCACAATGGGTTGGCTCGTACCCCCATCGTTTATTTAAACGGGCTAGGCACGTGCGGCATTCAATTTGGTGGTTGGCGCATTTAAAACGCGGCTTAAATACATCGTACGTTGCGGTCACGTCAAGGAATTTTGATCCGCATACGACCGCCAGTTCGCGGGACCGACTTGTGAATTTCACCCGCCGTTGCGGAAGGGTATAGAGAACGCTTCCATTGTTTCGGAAGGTAATGGCGAATGGCTCTCGCAAAAGGTTCCCGCACCAAGATGTTCCACAAAGTTTAAACTCTTCGTAAGGATAACGCGGAAGCTTCCGCTGTTTCGGAAGAAATTCATCAATAGCTTCCGCGATCCAAAAATTTTCTAAGTCTCGCGGAGTGTCGGGAGGTATGGTGAATGCTTCCCATTGTTTCGGAAGGTAATTTGAAAGCTTCCGCAGTTGCGGGCGGCTTTTATGAATCATTCCGGAAAGGCTTAAATGTTTCGGCGTTTCAGCAAGTTAATGCAAACTTTTTTCGCAGTTTCGGGAGGAAAAGATGAACGGCTTCTGCAAAAGGATGTGAATGTTTAATTCCTTCGGCAGCCCTTTTCGGGATGCTACCGTGAAGGCCTCCGAAATTGTGGAGAGCTTTCTCCAATGGCTTCCGCCATTTCGGAATGAAAAAGTTGAAGGCTTCCGCAACATTCTCTCGGTGAGCTTCGGAATGAAAACTCGAAGGTTTCCGCATTTGCGGAAGGATTTGACGGATGGCTTCCGCAAGTTTCGGGTGGAGAAGCTCGAAGGATTCCGCAATTTCAAAGAAAAATTCTAAGTCTCTTGCCAAAGTTTTGACGAATAGCTCCACCGTTCGGGAAAGAATTACCCAACGGCTCCCACAGCTTTCCAACGAAAATTTCTATGTCTCTTTCAGGAGTTTTATGCGAACGGCTTCCGCGAGTGTCGGGCGGCTTTGTTGAATTCTCCCGCCGTTTCGGGAGAGATTCATCAGAAGCTTTCGCAATTTTGTTCCCAATCTTTTCGGGAGGGTTATGTAAAAGAATTCCGCCATTGCGGGAGAAAAGACTGAAAGGATCCGAAGAACTTCCTTCTTACATCCCGCAAAATGCTCAAAATTTTCTAAGTCATTTTCGAGAAGCTTATGCATTTGGCTTCCGCAACTGCGGGGAGATAGCCCGAGAGACTCCGAAATGTCGGGAAAATTTTTCTAAGTTCCTTTTCTGTTCCTTGGAAGAAATTTGGAAAGGTTTATGGAAAGATGTTATGTTGGAAAGCAAAAGATAAAAGCTGGGAATGGCCCCTTGAGGTAGCCTTTCTAAAATTTTAAAAGGAGGGGCCCCAATATGTACAAAATTTTGGGGGGGGGTGTTGCTACAACAACAATGGCGAGTCGCTGGCGAACACAGATCTCTGAAAAAATTCCTCTTCATGGTCCGAAACCTCATCAAAGACATCCATCTCAGGTGCACTACTCAGCTGAGCATTTTAAATTCATGTGAGGGGAAGAAGGCACTTTACCTACTAGCCATTGGGGGAAAGGGGAACTTTGACCGAGACATCTTCACCACTCTCAAAGGGCCAATATATGAGATTCATTTTAGGAGGGTCATCTTTCAGATGGTCACCACTGCCAGACTCCACCAGATTTGCAACACTTTCTCATGGACATTATTGCTCTTGTTCCTCATTCCCATGCTGCTTGCATCCTTTTGGATGTTTGTACTTTGGACAGCTTAGCTGTTTGAGCCTTCCAGAGATATTTTCTTTGGACACGATCTTTGATTTAGGCTCCTCAATCCATAATGTCCTTTTGTGTGAGTTAGAAATTTTATTGATTTGATCAAACCTCACGGACGGAGAGGAGCCCATTTTGGGCTGAGCCTTTTGGACAACCTTCTTGATTTTACATGTCTTTTGCTTTTGTCTCAGCCATGCTTTAATTGAGGTGAGAATCTCTGGAAAACAGACTCTTGGGTACTAGCCATTTTGGCTGTTAAATTTGCAGCATGGAGTCACTTCAATACCCTATGTCCTCAAGATGTGCTACTTTCCATGGGTCCAACTTTGGTAACCTTCTTGAGATGCCTTTAAAGTGTGAGAGTGGGTGGATCCCAACGATAGTAGTGAAGATGGTCGTAGGTCTCTGCTCTTTTAAACAGGATTAGCGTGACCAGCAGAGTAGGCTTCCTTCCTTCTTAACATTTCAGCGAGAGCACAAAATACAGGATTCATTCGAGCATAGTTCCAGACTCATGTGTTGCGAGATATCTTTGAGAGACTGATCCTTAACGGGGAACTCAACCAAAAGGGCTTTCAGAAAACAAAACTTTTTGCAAAGGTTCAAACGACAATGAAAGAAACAAAATGGCCGAAAAACAAAGCAACTAAAGGTTAAGACAATAATAAAAGAAAACTTTATTTATGTACAGGAAGTCTCAGCGAGACTATGCAAAGTATTGTTTCAGAGCGAGGCCATTGAGAGGAAGGGTTACTTCTTCTCCCTTGAGATTTGTCAATTTGTAAGTGGATGGGCCTAATTTTGCCGAAATTTGGTACGGGCCTACCCATAGATGTTGAAATTTTGTATGCATTCCTTTGCCTTCGTGATTATGGTCCCATTTCAGGACTAAGTCCCCAACTTCAAAACTTCTTTTACCGGACTTCCTCTTGTCGAACCATCTCTTAACTATGTCTTGGTGTTGATGGAATCGATCTTTAGCTTTCTGTCGGGCTTCTTCAAGTAGAAGCAAGGTATTGATCCTGGATTGTAAGGCTTGGCTACCAGAACCTCGAGAGGCTTGGGATAACTGTAAGGATGGGAGTAAGATGTTTGGAGGAAGGATGGCTTCCTTGCCATAGACAAGAGTGAAAGGGGAAACACCTAAAGCGTTCTTTGGGGTCACCCTATCTGCCCATAAGGCGTTTGGGAGAGCTACATGCCAACTTCTTTGGTTTTCTATCACGGTCTTCTTAAGAATTCGAATCAGATTCTTGTTTGAGGATTCAGCTAATCCGTTCCCCTGAGGATAATAATTGGCTGAATAATGCAACTTAATTCCCCATTCATAAACAAATTCATTTATCTTGCAAGATGAAAAATAAGTAGCATTATCAAAAACAAGGGAAATTGGAACCCCAAACCTGGTTATGATGTTCTCTTTCAAGAAGCTGATGACCGCGTCTTCATTGACCTTGCGCAAAGGGATAGCCTCCGTCCACCTAGTGAAGTAGTCAGTAGCCATCAAGATGTATCGATGTTGCAACGAAGAATTTGGATTTATCTCTCCGATAACATCTATACCCCACTGCTCAAAAGGCTCAGAGATGATAACCGGCTGCAATGGTCCTGCTGCCTTAGGTAACTTCACAGTGCTTCTTTGACATACATCATAGTTTCGTGCATATGTGTGGGCATCTCAGAATAGAGTGGACCAATAATAACCAGCTATCAGTATCTTGTGTGCTGTTGTCTCTCCTGAATAATGTCCACCTGCGGGGCCGTCGTGCAATTCCTTCACAACTTTACTCGCATCTTCCTTTTCTAGGCATCTAAGAAGAACTCCATCATAATTCTTTCTGAATAGTATTCCATCAATGATTTGATAAGGAGCTGATTTCAAACGGAGTGCCCTTCTTTGCTTAGAGTTCCAGTGCTTAGGTAGATATCCCTGCTGTAAATAGTGCACCAGATCCCTATACCATGACTGGGGAGTTGTGAAGATATGACATACTTCAACCGAATTTAGCTCAGCTTCGTTCTTCCAATGTTGCTCTTCATCAGTCGAGTTTCCCGCAAGTAACTTGCACAGGCCTTGTCCTTTGATGATCGTGGCTGGTTTAAATTCCAAATCATATTCCTGAAGAGCTGTGACCCAGTTCCCTCTCCTTTCTCCCAATTCCTTTTGAACGAAAAGGGATCTAACAGCTGGGTGGGGAACTATGACTTTAGTTCTGTTCTTTAGAATGTAAGGCCTAAACTGCTTGACTGCTTTGAAGACCGCATATGCATGCTTGTCAACCACGGGATAGTTCAGCTCATCCCCTTGTAGACCAGTGCTCATAAACGAAATTGGGTATTCGTCCCCCAGCTCCACCTTTTGCGTGAGCACAGCTGCGAGAGAGTCATCCGAAGCAAAGGTGTACAAGATGAAATCCTTATCAAAATCTGGGCTTCTTAAGGAAGGAGCCTTAGCTACAGCTGCCTTGATATCTCTAAATGTGTCCTTCTCTAAATCTGTCCACTTGAATTGTATGCTTTGTTTAACCATCTGTTGCAACGGCTTAACAATTTGTGCGAAATCTGGAACAAATCTGCGGACAAAATTGATGGTGCCCATAAAGGACTGCATAGATTTCTTGTTGTGAGGCATTGGAATCTTATTAATAGCTTGGACTCTTTCTTGATCTATTGACACTCCCCCTTTGGAGATGATATGACCCAAGAGCTTACCTTCGGGAACAGCAAATACGCTCTTCTTGGGATTCAAGGAAATACCGTATTTCCGACAACGATCAAAGATATGCCTCAGATGAACGACATGATCTTCCCTTTTCTTTGAAAAGACTGTAACATCATCTAAGTATACAACCACGCATTGTCCACCCAATCCTCAAAAGGCAATATCCATCGCCCTTTGGAATGTGGCTCTTGCGTTTATCAGACCAAATGGCATCCTTCGGTATGCGAAAGTTCCCCATTTAGTTCGGAAAGTAGTCTTGAGGCGATCTTCTTCGGCTACTAACACTTGATTGTAGCCAGAGAAACCATCGAGGAGAGAAAACAATTCGGACCCTGACACCATTTGAAGGATTTGTTCCATTGAAGGGACGGGGTAGTTGTCTTTATCTGAAGCTCTGTTTAAATTTCTGAAATCTACACATAGCCTTATCTCTCCTGACTTCTTTCTAACGGGAACCAAGTTTGCAACCCATTCAGAATGCCGGACCTTAAAGATTATCTTAGCATCTAGGAGCTTCTTTAATTCCTTTTGGATCAGCGGTTCTAGAGTAGGATGCATTCTTCTTAACTGTTGCTGAAATGGTTTGACGCCCGCTTTCATTGGTATAACATGCTGAATAATGCGGACGTCATACGTCTTCAGGTCTTCATAGGTCCATGCAAAAACATCCTTGTATTGTTTAAACAATTTGACGAACCTGTCTCTCTCTCCTGGTGAACAACATTTGCCAAGGTTGACAAATTTTGGTTCTGCCTCGGTACCCAAATTAACCAACTCATGTTGCATTGATGAGCTGTTAGTTTTGGTATTAGCTAGCCTTTTGAATTTATTTTGAAGATCGAACAGCATTTCGAGGGATCTTACCCCCTTGGGAATGAAATTTCCTTTCTCTTCATCCTTCTTCTTCAAATCAGCATCGTGTTCTTCTTCATCTATTACAGCTCCTTGAAAGCTATCTTCGTTTGTTAGGAAGCTGATAATTTGTTCATCATCATCAAAGACTCTAAAGTTTGTGATGTTATCGGGAACGGAAGGCCTGAAAATCAATTCAATCGAGCATTTATTATTTGATGGCACCAATCTAGAAGCAGATGTTGCTAACAAATCAGCTGCAACATTTTGCAATCTAGGAATTGATTTTATATTGAAGGCGTCAAAATGCATAATTAAATCCCATACCTCAGCCTGATAACCTTTCAAGTGAGGTGAGAGACAATGAATGGTGTCCCTTACCTGTCTTACAACTATTTCGGAGTCACCAAAGACCTTTAGGTACTCAACATTTAAGCCAATGGCCTTCTTTAATCCATGTACCAAAGCTTCATATTCAGCGGTGTTATTAGTACAATCAAATTCTAATCTACAAGACAAAAAATACTTGTTTCCTTTTGGATCCATTAGAACACAACCGGCTCCGGTTCCTTCCAGAGTTTTAGAACCATAAAAGTATAATGTCCAAAAGGTATCTTTAGATTCAACTAAGTTAGTTTCTTTGTGATCTACGTCAATAACTAAATTGACTATGTTACAATCAACATCATCAGTCCGAGAGAAATGAAGGAGATCGGACTGTTTATCTGATTCATGGCTAATGGCTTCAGACTGATAATTACCCGAATCCATTTCTAAGAAATAATTCCCCAGAATCGAGGATGAGAAAGCTACAGCCTCATTCTTTTCCTCCAACTGAATTACATTTTGCTTCATATGAGGTTCTATAAGAACTTTAATCTGATTCTGCCTGTTCTGATAAGGCAGCCATAGGTGGGACCAGTCGGTAGCAAAGTAGCCACTCAACTTGGTAGACCAATCCCTACTTAAAATCAGCCCATAAGCTTCAGGAATATCGACCACCATTATGTCAATGAATTGACAGACTCTAGGGTCAGCTGATAGTCTAATTAGGACATCTTTCATCTCCCCTATAACCTTGACAGCAGTCCTATCTAATTGGATAATTTGGGCTGGAGATGGCATAGGCTGCCCGTTAATTTTCTTACAAATTGACAGTGGCATAACGTTTGAGGATGCTCCATAATATACCAAACAATTGTGAACATTATGGTTGAAAATTTCAAACGTCAATAGGAATGGCAAAGTTTGAGATTTAGACTTTCCACCGATGCTAGCTTCATTAATTTCGGGATTGTCTTGAGAATCTGTTAAGGGAGTGTTGGTCTGAGGTTGAAGAACATGCAGCAGCTTGTCTTGTTGATGAGGCAAGCTGCACATGTCAAATATTGACACATTTGCTTTGACTTTTTTGATATCTTCAATAATATCGTATCCTATGTCAGATTTGTTCCCAATTCGAGTTGGCTGATCTGTTTTGCTCATTGTGACCTTAGGAGGCTGAACTATGGTGTCAACGCTTGGCTGTTTGGCCGTTGTTTGGTTAACTTTGGGCTGTGGTGGGATGATATGCCTCCTAGGCGGAATCTTTTGAAACTTTAGGCTTATGGGGAACTGTGCTTGTCATAGGATCCGCAATTGGGCCTTTGCTGCGAGTAGCAACATTTATGGTAGAGGGAGAGCTATCTATGTGATCTTCTTCTACTAATTCAATCATAGGTACCCAATCCCACAACACCATAGTAGTGTCCGGGGTTGGTTCCTCTAACTCAGGGCTCGACTCTTCTGGAGGATCATCTTGGTCTGGGATCTGTGAATCTATCATTTGGTTCATGACTAAGCTCATGGAATTGATCCATTGCGGGCAGCTCTTTTCCGAAAGCGGTTCTTGGTGAAAAGTACAGAAATTTTCCATCCCAATATCATTCAAGTTTAAAACAAGGGCAATGTTCATTAGTGGATGAGTTTGCTCACCGTCTTCCCTTCTTTTATAAAATGGCTTAAAAGGTTTCCTAGATGTGCTAGCAGCCTTGTCTTTCTCGAGATCTACAATTTTATTAGATAATTTCTGCATCATTTTGACTACATTTTCCATGTCTGTAGATGGCTCTTCTTTACTTCTAGTGAGTAGCAAAGGTTTTTTTCTAGCTGCTGGTTTTGGTTCTACATCTAAGGCATGTTTAGCAATGCTATCAGCTTCTTCTTCTACCTTTCTAGCTTCCTCAAAGTTCTCTATCAGAGTAGTTTTCTTGGACCTTTTTACGAACATTGCTATGGGTCCATCAAGAGCGGTTGTATCATATTCAATTAGAGATTCCTCTGCTGGTTTATTAGCTTCACTGAATTTATTTAACAGCGTTGTGAATCTTTGATTGAAATCTTGAACCTTTTCTTTCTTTTCCATTCTCATGGATAAGAGTTCTTTCATAAGTGTGGCCATAGTCTTTTGGTTTCCGTATTTTTTTAAGAAACAATTTTCGAATTCATCCCAACTAGAGATTGAGCTGGGTTGTAGGCTAAAGTACCAAGATGATACTTTTGGCTCGAATGTATATGGAAACAGCCTGCAAACCACGTCTTCATGCTGCACGTTCAAAAGGTTCAGAGCTAAGTAGAAACTCTTGAGATGGTCTTCCGCCGAAATGGCTTTCCCAGGATCGAACTTAGGCAAGACCTTTTCCAGATTCTTTGGAAGATTATGGAATGGTCCATCTAGGTTCAGCGCTCCCCTTGTTCTCCAAGCAGGTACAGCCATGTTTGGATGTGGAGAACCCAGTGGAGAAGTGTAAGTTGAATTCCATGGGGTACTCTTGGGAGTGGTAAGTTCTTCAAGGTTTTCTTGGTCTGAAATTTTTTCTGAGTTTTCAGGATCTGCCTTGTTAAGAGTGTCTAAGATTTCTTCCAAAGTCAGATTCACAAGTTCTTCAAAACTTTGAACAAGAATCGAATCTCGGGTATACTGTAGCTCCTTTCTAGGGGTAGTTTTCTTAGGGAGGAAATTGACAGCGTTTAAACCACCTAGCTGCCTAATGTAGGATCGGGTATGTCTTCTCAAATCCTCTATTTCTGTGAAAGGGACAGCGTATAAAGCTTCTTGAGGCTCAGGGTCAGAAATGAGGCGTTCTTGATTTGATAATTCAAGATCTGGGCTGTTTGAAATGCTTTCTTTAAACGGGTTTTCAGTGTCTTCTATGGCAGTGGGAGATTTTCCTCTATCAGCCATGCACTTTCAGGCCCTCCTTCTAGCGCCAAAAACTGTTAATGCCCCAGATATCGTAGCATCAATCAGAAAGGGATTCTCCCCGAGAGATGATCCCAATTAGATTATCTCCCATTTGGTATAGAGAATCCGTCCGGTTAGCGGTTCCGGCAACCGTGGGTTTGGAGTTTGAATCCGATTATACCGATTATGGCCCGATCCACCTTTCTTTTGGATTTTATGTCTTTTAATGAGATGCAAGTGCCTAATTTATATCTGATCTAAATGCAAACTGAAACAGATCTAAGTCCAAAACTAAAGTAAGTCTACCTATCCTTGCAGGGGACACATTCACAGGATGAGCAATGAGCTGTAACAGATATCATAAAGAAAGAACAGATAACCATTGATTCTTACAGGTAACGCTACAGCAAGATAAAAGATCTTTAGAATATAGCTTCTAATTTAATATAAAACGCATCTATTGCTCATGAAACAGAGAAGCAAAATTATTTAATCTAAATGAAGAAACAGATCTAAATGTAAACAAACTGAAATAACTCTAAAGATCCCTGCAAGGAGCAAATTTAAAGGCATGAACAATGAGCTGCATGAGTTATCTTGAAGAAAGAACAATTAGCCATTTAATCTAAAAGATAACTTCTACAGCAAAGATAAAGATATCAGCAGATAGCTCCTGATCTAATATGAAACACATTCACTGTCCATGAAATGGAGAAATCGTTTACATCGAAGGAAGCAAAATCATTCGTTGCAAAGAAATAGTTCAAATAACAAGAAAGATTTCACATTACAGTATGGAAGCCATCAGAATAGTCCAATACACATCCATCTTTCGTTCCCATGCAAAACGTTCATCTCCCTGGCTTTTATTAGAAAATTCGATTTTTTACAGAACCAATACAAGATAGCTCGTATAGGTTTCAAAATTTCATTTCCTGCCAGAAGCCCTTTTCTAATTCTTCCTAACCTCTATTTATAGCTACACAATTGCCCTTTGGGCTGCCACCTGGCCTCTTCCACATGTCACCTACAGGAATTTTCTCCTCTAATAGACAAAACGTGACTCCCTTCTCATTACAAATATTATTTTAAAAGAAAATAGGGACAGTTGTCCCTTATCTCTACGTATCATACATATGTGGATCCAAAATACAAAACAGCAGAAATACTGCTCTATCATCAGCGCTCTACTCCTGCACACGTGCTTCAGATGGAAGAGAAGCACTCGATCCTACTAGAGCTGCTGCTGTAGCTTGGGAAGGAGGACTCGAACTGGTTGGAATATCTGCCACTGCTGGGGAGGGGGAAATCGAGCCCACTGGAATTTCTGCTGTTGTAGGGAGAGAGGAAAACGAGCTAGCTGTTCCAGCTGTTGCTTCTGTTTGTCTCTCCACCTCTGCAATATAACTATACCAAGTACCAGTATCCCTTATGACTATATTTGCGGTAGCAGGGAACAGGATTTTCTGAGAAGTCATATTTTTCCTAAGCTCTGTTCCAATGCCTTGAATTTCTGTCACTGCAGCTTGATGCATTTCCTTAAGCAAATGGCTGTGGACTGATGACATTGCGATATAATGTTGTAAGTCATCAGTTGCTAGGACATCAATTTTCTTCACATATTCGGTCTGGATGCCTAATTCTTCCTTTAGTTTAGCCAAGTGTCGTTCTTTGTCTGGGAAGTCATCGAGAGATTGCGGGAAATTCAATTTGCACCTGTCATGCACTCTCTGGATCCTCTGATACAAACCGTTGATTTTCTCCCTTGTCCCTTGCACTACTGCCATAGTTTCTGCAGAAGTCCAAAAGGGCCACATCTTCATTAAAACCCTCCACATATTTGAACAGGAGATGTGTGGGGAAATCCCCCTTTCCTTCTCGCCATTCTATCTGGCTCAGGATATTTGCCTTGACGCGGGTATGCTTAGCCTTGAGCCTATGGGCCTCCGCATTAATTTCTTTCAACCTAACCACCATGGCCTTGAGTTTTCTAACTTCCTCAGTGATTAGCTCCTGAGTGTCATATATTTGCTTCAGGATGCTGCAGGACAGTTCATGGAAGGGAGACATGTCCATCGTTCTGCTCTCGGCTTGCTCTAACTGCTCAGCTAATGCCCTCTTATCTGCTTCTAGTTGGGATGCTTTTTCTTCCGCTCCATTCTTCTCTGCTTCCACAATCATCATTTGGAGTGTCAGTTGGTCCTTTTCCTCCTCCAACTGGTTATACTTGCCCGATAGCTCTTTATGCTCGGCATACAGGCAGTTATACTTGTTCACCACAAGATCCCTTTGGGCTTGCGCATTCGCCATAGTCTGTTGTAGCGTACGAGATCTCTTCTTTGTCAATACATTTTCTCCGACTATAACACCCACATTGTCCAGTGAGGCTTTTGCTGTTTCCACAGCTGCGGATGCCATAGCAAAGGGATCTTGATCTATGTTCTGCATTATCGTGACCTCTCGGTGGGTAACGATGTCTTCATGGAAGGGACTTTTGATCCTCTCTTCCGATTTGAGAACCATAGCTTTCCTTTTCTTTTCATAGACAAACTCATTCCACCTGGACACCGAATGTTTTCCCGATGGAGTGTACGGGACAATAGGGCGGTCCATGATGTCTATGTCTTCTTTAGCAGGTGGGGTCCAGAATTCCTGAGCTGGATCTACTCCCGCCTTTTGGGTACCAGAGCCACCTGCTTGAGATGTGTCTATTTCCATGTCTCGGATACCGGACCCACTTGCTTGGGCATCTTGCCCTGCTTTCCGCTCTTCTTCCGCTTTCCGTTGCCTCTCATCTTCAGCCTCTTTCTGCTGCTGAGCTTCCTCTGCTTCTTTCCTCAGCCTCTCACCTTCGGCTTCCTGCTGCAACCTGGCTTCCTCAGCCTCCTGCAGTAACCTTGCTTCCTCTCTTAATCTGAGCTCTTCCTGAGCTCGGGCATCATGAGCTTCTTTCTCCTTCTGCTGGCTGGTTTTCTGGGCCTTGGCTGAGCTAGAACTTGTTCCCGTGCCTTGACGACAGATCAGCAGCTCACCCATGTTGTTGATGCCTCTGAATGCCTCTTCCTCGGCATCATGATAGTGGGAGTACTCAAAATGAGCATAAATTTCCCTACAATGCTCGGCCACTCTTCCCTTCCTGTCATTCCTGTGGAAGATCACCTCGCCGAAGTGGAAGGCCTTCAGTTCCTGAACAAATTCCTCGGCTGAGGCAACCCCCGAGAACTTGTAACCTCCTATGCAAAAAGGTAAGGGGGGAAAGGAAGCCTTATGCTGTTTGTGGAGCATTGCTCCAATTCCATCCAGGAAGAGTTGTCTTACTGCTTCCTTAAGGACTACATAATCCGTGGCATACTGCGGCAAAATGTATGGAGCTTTAGTACCTCCAAACATTCTGAGGTAGGTACCTTGCTCTGAAAAGTAAAAATCCCCGTAATTCTCAAGGACTTCCACAACGTTCTCTGACAGGTAGTTGGGCTCCTCCTTGAATATCTTCTCATATAGGGGCATGATGAACCCCTCACAGATGAGTTTGTAATTAGGTTTGTAATTCTGGGCCCACATCATTCTAAAAGCGGTATAAACCGGGGTGGTGGCCTTATCCCATGTGCAGCCCAATTTGGGGAATTCCACCTTGGCCAACACACAATCAATCAGATATGAGGACATGAAAAACTCTCCCTTCTTCAAGGCTAGTCCTTCTCTTGCAGCTACTATCATTGAGGCCAAACTATCTGATAAGAGAGTGGCCCAGTCAAATACAGTTCCTTTAAACGCCACAAAGTGGATAATAGGGACCCACTGAATCTTGTACATGGTGCCATCGGGCATGCCGAAGATTCTGCACAGCATCAAAGCGATCAATTTGAAAGGAGGTCTCAGATTCTGTACGTCATATTCGTTGCTACCTTTCTTTCTTAGATGCTTGCCTGCGACCAGTAGTTTTTTGGCCATCTCAACGTTGTCCATTTTACCCAACCATTCATCAGTCAGAGCTTGCTGGGAGCGGGGAAATTTGTAGGCTGCTGCAAGATATGCGGGTTGAAATGAGGCAATGGCTGTCTTCCCGCTGTCATGAACTACTCTTCCTTCCGCATCGGCATGTTGGAGTATCCACCCGATTACCTCAGCACATGGGAACAGCTCAGGGTGGGTAGCAGCTCTGGTTATGCCTGAAGCTTTGATATTTAGATAAATCGGACCCTCTTCTAACAACATGTCCGGGACATCCTAGTCTCGGATCATCCTGTAAATGTCACCCCATCTGATTTCAGGAGGGACACCGGTGGTGCACCTAGTATCCTGGAGTGAGGTTTCAGTTTTAAGCGGTGTAGGCTGCTTCTCTGTCATCTTATCCTTCTTCCTACTACCTTTTGGCATTTTGACTTATCCCTGATAGCAACCAAATATAAGCCATTATAAAATTGAGCAACATACTGTGATATCTTAACAGAGATCATCCTCGTTTTAATATGTCAATGAGATAAAAGCAATGTGAAGCTGTATGTTTAGGAAACAAAATACACCATTTCAACATGAAACACACATTAAAACATTTGAATCTTTTAAAGGGATGATTTTGGAATGCTCCCGAGAGGATAGGTATGTCACGGAAATAATCCGCTCTTGGGCTAGCCCTAAAAGAAATGGTGATCTTCGTTAGTGTGCTATTTTAAATGGCTAATAGCGGGGAGGTTCGGGGTGATATAACTCTAATACGAGATCAGGGACGTTCCTCCGCATTGACACACAGGCGAGGGATTTCAGCTCAATGGTTACTGTTATTCATAACATTTGACGGGGCATCCTACGGCTGGTTTGATCAGGGGCGGTGGCGCCTGTTTCAAGTTTTAAATTGGGTAGTGGCTACGCTGGGACTGAGGCTTATGAAAACGCTCGGGTGATTACGGTTTTAGCTTTCGGCTGGGGACACGAAAATTTCAAGGGGCCTCGGTGACTTCGAACGCGAAGAACAGCGACATATGTGGTTAGGGTAGGAGCTTAGAACAATCCACCCGTCAGAGTTGATGTTCAAAACATTTTGATATTTCTATGTTTTGTATGACAGAAACAACAAAAAGGAAATTTCGACGGTAATTTGACGGGCGAAGTACCCGTGATGAGCATTTTTCCCATCAAAATCTAACCTAGACCAATCATCTTTAGATAAGGACAATCCAATAGTAATCTAACGCGTGGAAGAAACAAGTTTAATGGTTAGAACACCCTACCTGGCACCGTGAAGATGGCTGGATGAGGTGGTCGTGAATTGTGGTCGAGCAAGCTGAGCTGGAGCGGTTGTGCATCGTCCAACAGTGGTTTGCCAATTGATAAATCACAATGGGTTGGCTCATACCCCGGTCGTTTATTTAAATGGGCCGGGCACGTGCGGCATTCAATTTGGTGGTTGGCGGATTTAAAATGCGGCTTAAATACATCGTACGCCACGGTCACGTCAAGGAATTTCGATCTGCGTGTGACCGCCAGTTCGCGGGACCGAGTTGTGAATTTCACCTGTCGTTGCGGAAGGGTATAGCGAACGCTTCCGTTGTTTCGGAAGGTAATGGCGAATGGATCCCGCAAAAGGTTCCCGCACCAAGACATTCCGCAAAGTTTAAACTCTTCAGAAGGATAACGCGGAAGCTTCCGCTGTTTCGGGAGAAATTCATCAATAGATTCCGCAATCCGAAAATTTTCTAAGTCTCGCGGGGTTTCGGGAGGTATGGTGAATGCTTCCCGTTGTTTCGGAAGGTAATTTGAAAGCTTCCACGGTTGCGAGCAGCTTTTATGAATCGTTCCGGAAAGGCTTAAACGTTTCGGCGTTTCGGTAAGTTAATGCGAACTTTTTTCGCAATTTCGGGAGGAAAAGATGAACGGCTTCCGCAAAAGGATGTGAATGTTTAATTCCTTCGGCAGCCCTTTTCGGGATACTACCGCGAAGGCCTCCGAAATTGCGGAGAGCTTTCACCAATGGCTTCCGCCGTTTCGGAACGAAAAATTTGAAGGCTTCCGCAACATTCTCTCGGTGAGCTTCGAAACGAAAACTCGAAGGTTTCCACAGTTGCGGAAGGATTTGACGGATGGCTTCCGCAAGTTTCGGGTGGAGAAGCTCAAAGGATTCCGCAATTTCAAAGAAAAATTCTAGGTCTCTTGCCAAAGTTTCGGGGAGATTTTACGAATGGCGCTCACCGTTTCGAACGGAAAAACCGAATGCCTTCGCGACTGAGGAAAGTTTTGACGAATAGCTCCGCCATTTCGGAAAGAATTACCCAATGGGTCCCGCAGCTTTCCAACGAAAATTTATAAGTCTCTTTCGGGAGTTTTATGCGAACGGATTCCGCGAGTGTCGGGCGGCTTCGTTGAATTCTCCCGCCGTTTCGGGAGAGATTCATCAGAAGCTTTCACAATTTTGTTCCCAATATTTTCGGGATGGTTATGTAAAAGACTTCCGCCGTTGCGGGAGAAAAGACTGAAAGGCTCCGAAGAACTTCCTTCTTACGTCCCGCAAAACGCTCAAAATTTTCTAAGTCATTTTCGAGAAGCTTATGCGTTTGGCTTCCGCAACTGCGGGGAGATAGCCCGAGAGACTCCGAAATGTCGGAAAAATTTTTCTAAGTTCCTTTTTTGTTCCTTGGAAGAAATTTGGAAAGGTTTATGGCAAGATGTTCTGTCGGAAAGCAAAAGATAAAAGCTGGGAATGGCCCCTTGAGGCAGCCTTTCTAAAATTTTAAAAGGAGGGGCCCCAATATGTACAAAATTTTGGGGGGGGGGTGTTGCTGCAACAACACATTGCTCTATCTATCTCTGAGGAAGTTATTGGGGTTTTTCACCTTTATGGTTTTCCCCAAGTAAACAGTGTGTCTCTTGTGTGCTTGCATTATTGTGTCCATGATTGATATGCTGTACATGTTGTTCTCTCAGTTAAGATACTAGATCATATTGAAGTAAATTCTGAAAAATTAACAAGGTATCACAGCTTTCCTGAAAGAAGGCATGGTATGGCATGTATGACACTTGTTGCAATTACGAAGCTAGGGCTTGATATAGCAAAAACCAGTCATCGTATAACTTTCGCTATAAATAAATTTTGGAGAGGTTTTAGGATCTGAAAATTGTACAGAGAGAAGCTAAGATCCCCATGTACCTTGTTTCCAAAGGACAACCTCTAATTCGTTGTACGTTATGATTTATGATCTGTACAATATAGGGTTTCTGCCTCTTCCAGATCTCAGTCATAAACAGGTGACCTTGGAAAAAAGGTCATAACTTGGGCTAGAAAGCTCCAAATGCAATTTCATAAAAGATGACAGGTAGTGCATGGACTGTGCTTTCTCAGGTAACTTTTTCAGAGGCCGAAACTGAACCAGTGACACGTGGCACACCGTACAAGTTTGCTCTCCTGTTTTATCCCATAAACAGGTCATGTTGAGACACTTGGCATAACTCTCTCTCAGAGAATCCATTTGAGGTCAGAAATGTGGGGTTGGAAAGATGATAGGTCGGGCTATCACAGAAAAAAAATTTCAGACCCTGTGGATTGAAAAGTTTGGAGTACACCAAAAATAATCAAGTACATATTTTAGTTAAAACAGAATTATTTTTGAGCACCTTCATTCATGGCTTCCGGAATTTAGGGTTTCGGAGAAAGTTGGAATTTTTGTAATCAAATAATACGGTTGAATGATACTTATCAAAATCAAAATTTAGAGACCAAGATCAGAATTTTTGGTTGGGCAGAAGGTCGGGCTTGATCATACCCTAGTTCGAGACTTTGATCAGAAAAGTGGAAAATTAGGGCTTCTGCAAAAATGGGAATTTTTGAAATCTGTGACCACGTCTAGAAGCTCCTCAGAAAACTAGAAGCTTAGAGCTTTGGATCAAACCTTTTGATTGGGCAGAAGGGTGGGATTTCTCAAACCCTAGTTCGCAGTCATGTCTAATGAATCCGAAAGTTTCAAAGGAAAATTTTAGGGGTGAAACTTTGCAGTTTTCAAATTCGGAGTATACCAGCTTGGTCAGCTCATCAAGGCACATATTTCTATCCTTTCGAAAGTTTGAAATTCAAAGTTTGAATTTTTAGGGTTTCTCTGACAAACCCTAATCCAGCTCCAGATCCAGTTCCTGCAAATCAAGTGGATTGGGTTAATCCTAGAAGAGAATGGATTGGTCACCTGCATAAGTGAAGAAGTTCCTATTTCAGAGGGATATGAGGCTAAGGACTTACATAAGAAGATTACAAGCAATCTCGATAGGTATGACTCATCTAGGTATGTTTTGAGATTTGTTCATGATTAAGTTTATGGTATGTTTGTCTTCATGTTATTACGGTTAGTACAATTTTGATTAAATTTAGACTTGTTGTATCACCTTAATAAAATTATGAATGCATGATAGAAGATATTCATTGATTAGGGTGTTGACACTTATGATTGTACTAATGCATTATGGTGTTGTATGAGGTTTATGTTGTCTGCTAACATGAAAGGTACACCAAGAAAGACAAATCATATTCTAGTTCAAGAACATATGATCATGATGCATGAGGACAAAGATTCATCCATTGTCATGAATCACTTAGAAGATCTATTTGCGAGGTATGTATAACTTGGTTCTATAATGGTTAACCTATGGGATATGCATGTTAATAGCACAAGTCATTGAAGAGAACAAGAAGACATCATGTGGGTATGTTAGACATAACTAGCTAATATACCAATCGAGGTATGTTTTTTCTATATCAAGTTAGAATCTTACCTTGTGTTATGTATGATTGGTTATGTTTATTCATAAAGTTAGAAATGTAAGTAATCAAGGGTTTATGCATTTTATGTCTCTTATCTTGATTGATGATTTAACTAACCAGAAGAGTCCTATGATCAAATAAGAATATGCATGATTAAAAAAAGACTTCCCTGAAACCTTGAATACTAATGTTTATTATCTGTGTTTGAAATGATCATGACTATACATGTTTAAGATTATTGTGTTTTGATAGTATTAAGATTATACTAATGAATGTGTGATTATGTATGAGACCTCGAGGATAACACAATGATGATACTAATAAGCATGCATATTGATGGATATAAGTTTAAGGACAGGTAATCCATGAAGCAAAGATCAAGAGGGAGCACACTCAAGTTGTTCCTGCAAGAAAGCAAAGATCAAGAGGGAACACACTCTAGTTGTTCCTGCAAGAAAGCAAAGATCAAGAGAGAGCACACTCCAGTTGTTCCTACAGGGAAGCAAAGATCAAGAAGGAGCACACTTCGATAGTTTCTGCAAGGATGCAGATATTCAGAGGGAGTTGACCACTTCTCACAATCCACATTAGAATAGAGTTGCAGAAAAGAAACAAAGACTGAGAGGGAGTCAACCCAACAAACAAACAAAGATAAGTATTTGAATTCTCATTCCTTGCATATTTTATTGTTTAAATAATACTGTTCAATAATGCATATACTCATGTTCCTAGAACTAGGTTGTGTATTATGCATAGTTGCATTGATGAACAGTATACTACTAATATACATGGGTAAGTGGCCTATGGCACTGTACAACATTCCATTGCTACTTATCTAGAATGAAACCTCTTTGTTGACATGTTGGGAGTTGTGCACACTCTTAACAATGTTCTGGTAGAGATTGGAAGGAATCTAGAAAGTTACAGGATATGGATAAATGTTGTATTGAAGCATTGGCTAAGATAATTGCATGACTGTATGACATATTTCTTTATGTGTAAGAATTTGTTCTGAAAACTATGAGATGTTTTCTAATCATGCAATTTAACTTGTTGTGTAGGAAAGATCGTATACCATCACCTACAAAAGAAGGACTACAACATTTGTTCAGCAACAAAGTTATCTATTGAAAATATTGAAGATATTGAAGTTCCCAGGATCTGGGAAGAATGCCATGATCGAGGAGTACCAGTCCATCATGAAGATGTTTGGGATGCAGTCCCAAGACCTGGAGGGGAGTCTGTAGTGACTTCCAAGAGGATCTACAAGATCAAGCATGCTGCAGGTGGTAGCATAGAGACTTTTGCTCCTGTAGCCAGATACACTTCCATTAGATCCGTGTTTGCTTTGGCTGCAGTGATGAAATGGAAAATACACCAGATGGATTTCAAGACAGCTTTCTTGAATGGTGTAGTTGAAGAAGAAGTGTATGTGGAGCAGCCACTTGGTTCTGAGACACATGACAGGGAGTCATATATGTGCAGAACTTGGTATGGTAGGATAGACATCTTTCTATCTAGTTTGGGATTTACCAAGAGTAAAGAGGATTCCAACCTTTACTACAAGGTTGAGGAAGGCACTCCCGTGATACTACTTTTGTATATGGATGACCTGTTTATTACAGGTGAAGATGGATTGATTGCTGACACGCAACGGAAGCTTGCTGTCGAGTTCGAGATGAAGAACCTGTGGATGATGCACTATTTTCTAGGTATGGAGGTGTGGTAGAGTGCAGATGGAATCTTCTTTGGACAAGGGAAGTATGTAATAGATCCTAAAGAGGTTTGGGATGATGGACTGTAAGGCCATGGCCACACCTATGGCATCAAACTTGAAGCTTCCATGTGATGCTTCATCTGAGCTGGTTGATATCACTATGTATCATCATATGATTGGGTCCTTGATGTACCTGACGAACACGAGACCAAATATTTGCTTTGCGGTGAACACATTGAGCCAGTTCCTGACAGATCCGAGGAGTGTTCACCTGGTTGCTGTAAAGCATATTCTGAGGTACCTGAAGGGTACAGTTGATTATGGGCTCAAGTATGATGCGAATCAAAAGTTTAACCTACAGGGTTATGTTGATTTAGATTGGGCAAGCAATGTTGCAGATAGGAATAACACTTTTGGGTGCTGCTTCAGTATGGGATCAGGTGTGATCTCTTGGTTTAGCAGGAAGATGTCCTACGTAGCACTGAGTACAGCCGAAGCAGAGTATGTTGCGACGGATGAGCAGGTTTCAATTGTATTGACCAAGCCATTGGCCAGAGAACAATTTGAGTACTTCAGAGAGAGGCTTGGTGCACTTCAAATCGAGTTTCCTTCCAAAGGGAAGTGATGAGTCCAGAAGACGCAGATGCACATGAGATTTTCTGACATGGTTGATGTGTTCTCCCATGGTCATGATGTAATTGTTGAGCCATTCTCACATGGTGGTAGATGTGTTCTCCCATGGTGTAGATGTAAGGGTTGAAGCCATTTTTCACATGGTGGTAGATGTGTTCTCCCATGGTGAAAAAGTAAGGGTTGGAGCCTTCCCCGAATGGTGGTAGATGTGTTCTCCCATGTCGATGGTGTAAGTGATGGATGATGTGCATCTGGGCTGTGCTTCCTAGATGATGAGATGATCTGAAGAGGACGATTTTATGATGATCAGGAGGATCATGAATGATGAGCATCAAGGACGATGCTCTAGTTACTACTCTGTATATGTATATGCATCATGTTAGATGCTTGTTATGATCAGTTGGATCATTTATGTATGTACGCATCATGTTGGATGTTGGATATGATCAATTGGATCATTTATGTATGTACGCATCATGTTGGATGTTGGATATGATCATTTGGATCATTTATGTATGCATCATGTTGGATGCTTGGACCATGTATCTGTATTTGTATTAGGTGGATGCATTGTATGATCAGGATGATCATGGATGACAAGCTTCAGGATGTTGCTCCAAATGACATGCATCAGGACGATGCAGTGATGATGATTAGGATGATCATGTGTACATCAGGATGATGTATGGTGAGTATCAGGATGATACTCTGTGGTCGTGGAACAGGTTGTGCAGATGAGCATGTCTGGGAGATCCTATAGGTCGGAGTTGTGTACCCGTAATAGCCTGGGATGCTCTTTCGAGACATTGCTCTGGGAGGACATATAATTTGTTCCCTGGGAGATCCTTCAGGTCGAAGTTGTGTACCCGTAACATCTTGGGATGCTCTTTTGAGGTTTTGTCCTATGGCATATAATAGTGCCCTGGGAGATCCTTCAGGTTGGAGTTGTGTACCCGTAACATCCGGGGATGCTCTTTCGAGGTTTCGCCATGACCACATGTAATTTGTGCCCTGGGAGATCCTACAGGTCGGAGTTGTGTACCCGTAACATCCTGGGATGCTCTTGCGAGGTTTTGTGGTGACCACATGTAATTTGTGCCCTGGGAGATCCTCCAGGTCGGATTTGTGTACCCGTAACATCCTGGGATGCTCTTTTGAGGTTTTGTGGTGGGGTCACATGTAATAGTGCCCTGGGAGATCCTACAGTTCGGAGTTGTGTACCTGTAACATCCTGGGATGCTCTTTCGAGGTTTTGTGAAGCACGTAATAAGTCCTGAGGATTCCATAGTATGGCCAGTGATGATGAAGACCTGCAGGTGGTGGGCCTACATCCAGTATGAAAAAGGACTGGCTCTGTAGAACTTCCTATAACGAGTAGATTCAGAGATTGATTGAGATAGCAGCAACAGTGACGATGACGATTATCCAGTGACAATGATCTAGAGAAGAAGACTTGTGCTAGAAGACCTATGTCGAGAAATACCTTCCTAGTTAAGAGGGAGTGTTGATGTATATGTAACTTGGGAATGTATTTCGTATATGTATAGTGTACTCCTATAGAGATGGTATTATTCCTCTATACATAAGTGTTTTTATTCCTATAGAGATGTTATTATTCCTCTATACGGAAGTGTTGTCATTTATATTGTAAATGTCGTAACTTATACTTGATGGGTTATTAGACCACCTTGTTAGGGTCGGCCCTATATAAGTCATGTGGGTTGAAGGGTTATTAGACCACCCTATTGGGGGTTGGCCATGTGGTTCAAAGGGTTATTAGACCACCCTATTGGGTGTCGACCCAGTCAGCATTATGTTATGTGGTTAAGTTAAGGCCGACCTAGTAAAGGTTATTAGGAAAGTCAAGTCAAGTATAAATAGAGTGCGGGAGGCACTCTATTTCATCATTCTATTCTCTCTCACACTCTCGGGAGAGTGGCACACTTATGGAGGAGGAGAAGCTGCTGCTAGGAGATGTCTATCTCTTATGCTTGGGTTGTATCATTGCTCTATCTATATCTGAGGAAGTTATTGGGGTTTTTCACCTTTATGGTTTTCCCCAAGTAAACTCTGTGTCTTGTGTGCTTGCATTATTGTGTCCATGATTGATATGCTATAGATATGTTGTACATGTTGTTCTCTCAGTTAAGATACTATATCAGATTGAAGTAAATTCTGAAAAATTAACACTTGATATTCATGATGATGATGTTATGTTTTGATGATGGCATGTGGTAGCATGTGGTTCCTTAATGTTCATGTTGATGATATATGTTTTCTAATGTTATGATTATAACTGATGTATTGGTGGCATGATGTGAGGTGGATATTCACAGGAAATCCATCCTTAGTCCTGGAAGGCTTGTTCATTCAAAGATATCATGGGATACCATAACCACAATGATGAATTTATGCATGTAAAACCTTATGGGTTAGGGACTAATTCAAACAATAAACCTATGTTGGTACTGAGATCCAACAACTTGAGGTATTTTCATTTGGAGGGGGAGGTATATGGAAAAGGACTTTCAATGCCTAGGCCTAGTGCCTTAAGGGTGCACAAGAAGGGAGTATAGGATATCCTTTTGAGATTTCTGGAGTACAATAATCCTAATGTCAGGTTTGTTCTACAATAAACAAGATGCCAAAAATTCTCGATGAGGTCCAGATTCCAGTTAATTCCAATGAAGCCACAGATTTATTGAAATTTTGGAGGGTGGCCAAGGCATAACTTCCTAGGGAACTTTTGATACGTACTGTATGATTCGTAGGAAGGTTATAATAGAGGTCCCATTCCATGGCAAGTGAGACCATCCAAAGTATTGGGGGTTTTCAGAGGTTGATTGAATGGAATTGGGTGAGGGTGCATGAGGGTGGAAGTAAACCATGTGAATGGATTGAAATGATGCATAATTATATGAACTGAATTGATGCACAATGTTCTGACTTGATTGATGTATAATTTTGAGACTTGGTTTCATATTAGGAATTTAGTAAGAGTAATTAAACATGTAGTTAAATAAGACAATCTATTTGTAACAATGTAGCTACAAGATTTACTCCTGATTTCCACATGAGTAACTCTCACCCCCACACAATAATACTAGTTATACATGTGCATTTTGCATGATGGTTATGCATACTATGTGATGTTGTGCATGCCTTGCATGGGAACAAGGAAAGGGGATGATGCAACTTCAGGACTAAGTTTCCTAAAGGGGGGTGTATGTACTTCCCCAAGTGCAATTAATTATAATTATAGTTACATAATAGGAAAATAACCATAAATAAGGAATAATTAGGTTCATATTAGGATTATTAATCTAAATTAGGATTAATGCATAAATGACAAGTGTCATCCATGCAGGTAAACCTTACTTTAATGATAAGGAAAATGGTATTTTAAGGGAGGGGTGGAGGACTTCATGGGAGGTTCTTCTTTACCTCGGGGATTTGGTTTTTATGGGGGAGATTGTTGCATGAGAGTGGTGGACTTCATGAGTCATATGGGAGTATTACCTGTGGGTTGTAAGGAAGAGTTCATGTGAAGGAGAGTTCAAATCTATTGGATTTAGAGGGCTGTAATAAGATTGTGTATGGCATAGTTTTATTAATTGAGGGCTTGGGGTCTCTCAATGTTTGACTAAGGGGGAGGTTGGGTGGATATTTTTCCCCTTGTTGTTGGTGGTGGTGTGGGCCTGCCACATACTATTGTAAGTCTAGTTTTTTTATGTTTCCATTTTCAAGTATGTTTTCTTGACTCTCTTCCCTTTAATACACTTTCAATATTTATAAGCTATTTGTAAGGTTATGTTTTATGTTGTATCGTTGATTGAAGCAATGACATTAGATAATTAATTGTCATTTAAGTAGTTCAATATTAGTAGGCATCACAATGCCACATATATCAAATAACCTCCATTTATGAGCTCCTTCAAGCACCCAACAATATCCCATGTTATCCATCTAGGAGAAATGTAATACCTCAAATTTGGCCCTTGGAATATTTTTTATATTTTGCATATATTACAATGGTGCGGCTATTTGACAAGTGTTAACAAAATTGAGGTTATATTCAAGGGGGATTGGATACCTGTGTAGAGTTTTTGTTCTCGACGCATTTCGGACTCCATAGTTGAGTCCATCTTCAGGAGAAAAGGTATTTTGGATAGATTCCTAGGGCCAAATTTGAGTATTTTGGATTAGTTATAATGAACCCATGATGTAAATAATATAAGTATTTTGGATAGATTCCTAGTATAGATCTCAAGGAATTTTACTAGAGAATGATAAATGCTAAGAATATAAGCATGTTCACTTTTGTTTGAAATTTTTATTTACCATAAGGTATTAAGACCATGGTGCAGCTTAACTTGTACCAAAATTTAAAATGTTGAAACACAATATATAATGTTCAAGAATGTAGTTGAGGAGAACAAGGGATATGAATCCATGAGAAGGGAAGAGAAGAGGGGCTCCATGGAAAAAAAAAACTTGTCATTCTTTAACTCAACGGCTTTGGGCCTAATGATGTCCATGTGTCAAATGAAAACCTCGCCACCTTGACCATGTGTGCCCAAGGAAAAGCTCATCATGTTTTTTGGAGGGCTTGTATGTATTATGAAACCAATGAACATGAGTAATCATTTTATCTTGGAAATATCTTATTTCCATGCTGGATTGTAAATCAATATATATCGCATTATTAAAAACCATAATTCCAATACTACAATTTATACCTGGAAACCATGATTTTGTAATATTGTGTGAGTCTATGGTAAACCCATGGTTTGATGAATGGTAGGAGATGGAGAGTGAATGTTTATGTTATATAAACCTATGGTTAAAGTAAGTAGGGAGATTGGGGAAATATTTAGAGTAAAAACCCATTTACTTGTGCTAATAATTATCCATAATTTATCCAAGGTATGCCATTCTAGTTTTTTCCAAAGGACAATAAACCATGTAAACTCCTCTTGCCTACATTATTACATTTAAAGGGATGGATATCATGAGATACTATGTAGTAGAGAAGAGAAATGTTGAAGTTGGTTTTACGATTGGATGAGAGGAAGAGCTCCATGGCTAATTGAAGTTTAATTAAGGTTCCTCAGGGACTCTAAATTGAGAAAATTCATGGTAGATATCTAGTCCTAGTTGAGTATCGAGAAATTTGGGACAAGTTGATGGGAAGTAAAGCTTGTAATAGGTTGCTTTCCCCAGTGGACTCATACCCTAGCCTGGGAGTGGCATGTATAGCAAATCTCTATGGATTTCAGGTAAATCACCCATATTTAACCAATTTCTTGGACATATTTATAAGAAAATAAAGTATATATCATTATATATGTGTTGTGTATCTCTTTTTTGCATTTATGTCATTTAAGTCCTTGAATTGCATTTCTCATGTTAATAAGCCTTTGTCAGTTGACCACATTTATGAATCATTGATGGTTATATGATAGTAATATCTTACCATATGAGAATTGTACTCTCCTCTAATCTAACTCCCATTCCTCTGATAATCATGTGCATTCCCATCATGCATCAATGTTTATGGGTTAGAGAGTTGAAAGGCTACCCGAGCTTGTCTAATATGTTAGTTTTTTTTCCCTATTAGTTGTCAAGTGCTTTTAATACATCTAGGTTATGTTGTACTTTCACTATGCTACCCTCATATTCTTCTATTAAAGCTTAATTAATAGTTACACCATGCTCTACTAGTTTTTTCCTAATAGTTGTCAATTGCCTTTTAATACATCTAGGTTACACTATGCTTTCACTATGCTACACTCATATCCTTCCCTTAAAGGTGGGGAGTTGAAAGGCTAACCTAGCTTGTCTAATATTATAGTTTATTCCTTATTGCGCCGAGAGGCATATTATATCGGCCATAAACAAAAAAGAATAATACAAAGTAAAAAGTAAATATTAGACTTAAACTAGAGACTTTAGAGCTTAGGATTAGGTGGTAAATATTATGTCCGCCATAAACAAAAAGAATAATACAAAGTAAAAAGTAAATATGAGACTTCAAGTAGAGACTTTACTTTTTAGTTTTAATACAAAGTAAAAAGTAAATATGAGACTTTAGAGTGTTTGTGGAGCGTTAGTAACAAAATAATACAAAGTAAAACAAAAATAATAATACAAAGTAAAAAGTAATAAATATTGTGTCGGTCGTAAACAAAAAAGAATAATACAAAGTAAAAAGTAAAATGAGACTTAAACTAGAGACTTTAGAGCTTAGGATTAGGTGGCTCAGGTATTGCACTCAAGGAGCTATTCAAAGAGAGGTTTGCTTGATCCCTCTTGATAGAACCTAGGATTTGGATCTAGACTGATTAGTTGCCAAACACCTTTTAATACATTTAGGCTACATTGTTCTTTCACTATGCTACACTCATATTCTTCCCTTAAAAGTTAATTAATACTTAGTACTCTTAGTTTCAATAGGTGCGATAGTGATCAAAATATATGACTATACAAATAAAAGTGCGATGGTAATCAAAATCTTATTGAGCAGATTTTATTTTATTTATTTATTTATTAATAATCTTTGAAATAAATTTCATATAACTCCAATTAAACAATATTAAACCCATTTTGAAGCAACACGTTACCTTTTATATAATGCTAATATTTTGTATTTTGGTGATATCAATGTATTTCAAGGTTATTTTCAACTTTAATCCAAAAAACATTTGATACAAAAGGAAAAAAAATTAATAAATTCGAATATGGTTATTTTCAACTTTAATCCAAAAAACATTTGATACAAAAGGAAAAAAAATTAATAAATTCGTATGGATATTCATTATGTTTTTTTGGTTGTTCATCACTTGTTCCCAAACCGTAGTTCCAACCACCCACAGGGCGTTAAATTGCCCCATAGCATGCCCATTCAATCAATCAATGACACAACAATTAGGAAAATATGTCCTTAGAATGAAATTAAGTTTTACTTTCTTTATAAAAAAAATCGAAAAAATGACCTTGGAATGAAACTAAACTTTCATTTATTTAAAAAAAATTGAAACAACGAACTACGCAAGTCTAAGGCCAAGACGCCCAAAACACACCTAGATAGAAAGAACAAAAGCTTAATAAATTCATTTACCACAACAAGCAAGGAAATAAGGCCTTGGAATGAAACTAAGTTTTCTTTTTCTTTTAAACAAAAAAAAGTCTAAGGCCAAGATGCCCAAAACACACCTAGATAGAAAGAACAAAAGCTTAATAAATTCATTTACCACAACAAACAAGGAAATAAGGCCTTGGAATGAAACTGAGTTTTCTTTTTCTTTTAAACAAAAAAATAGGGATGGCCAAACAATAATTCCAATCCTTTTCCATTAGGATCTTAAATTGCCCCCATGATATGGCCATTCAATCAATCACTGGCCCACAACAAACAAGGAAATATGCCCTTGGAATGAAACTAAGTTTTCCTTTTCTTTAAAAAAAAATAGGGACAGCTAAATGCACTTAGATACATTTAGATGTGTTTCATTCACTTAAGGAGCATTTATCTTTTCAATCTTCCTATGACAAGGTTTCATTCAATGAAACCTATTCTTTGAACTTAAAACAACAAATCAGGCCTTGTTGCTTTTGGAATTGAAACTAACAATCATTTATACAAAAACACCTCGACCAAACTAACAAACCAGGCCCAAAACCTGTAGGACTCCTATGAATGCGTGGTGAATGTGAAAGCTGCAGCCACGAGGGCGATGCCCTCGCATACCATGGCTATATATGTCACTCTGCTACACACCACAAACATCATCGGATCTGCCGATCTGCCCTGGAACAACAACAACGCAACGACGCCCATACCAGAGAAGAACGCGGCCGCGTCCATGACCACGAAAACTCGAAACTGAAAGGTCTCCATGGCCGCCTCTGCGGCGGCGTGGCCCATTTCTGTCTCCAACCCCATCGGCACGCGGAACAGTGCCAGGAAACTCAAAGAGGCCACGGTCATGGCCGCCACTATAATCAAACCATGAACACCGACTCCATTCCTCTCAATCTTCGCCCCCTTTGGAAGAAACAATTGCGCTTCCACGTCTTTGGAAACGCCCGGACTCTTGAGCGGATGAAAAATCATTTGAGCCATTGGAACAAACACACAAATAAAACGAGCTGGATTCTCCTGAGACAATAAAAATAGATCCAAACCGACGGAATTACGCGCGGTATATTGGTACTGGAAAAAAAATTGATTGTCGAATTTGTTGGGTTTGGTATGGTCATAATAGAAATATTATATTGTGCATTCCAGCCCAGATGTTCGCTGCCTTTGTGCTTCTCTGCGGCTTCGCAGGAGTTGCTACGCAGATTCGAAGATACATTCTGATTGCTTCGACGAAGGACTGAGGCGCCATTTTCCCACAAAACATGACCATTCTCTTATTTTATGCATAGTTTTACAATCTGGATGTATTCTATCCAATCACATATTCTTTTCTTATAACAACCAAACAAAGCGGCTGATTATTCCACAAATCTGGATGTATTCTATCCAATCACATATTCTTTTCTTATAACAACCAAACAAAGACGGCTGATTATTCCACAAAATACAACTACTATTCCTCTCTCTCACGAGGATATTGCACAATTCAACCAAACATGTTCTTAACCACTTTCAAAGGTGAATTGCCAACTCCGATTTCTCTATATCATGTTTTATTGATTTTTTTTATTTCCCACTTGTGACTTAACTTGTCCAACAGGAAAGTACAAATTATTGGTGAATATTTAAAATAATGAATATTATATTTTCATGCACATGTGAAATAAGGAATATTTATTTGTTTCTGCTGATTAAAATGGTGACAGCTTACAAGAATAGGCTCTTCGCAATGACACTATGTAAAAGGTATTGAAGCACTAACAAAAAGGTTCTTAGCAATGAAACATTAAGACAAATATATTTAAATTCTCATACACAAGATTAGCACAATGAAGAATCAAAATAAGTAAAAAAAATGAGGGGCATGAAAAAACATCTCTCATTTATTTTAAAATGAGTATTAAATACTTGCATATGAGTATTGTAGGTGTATTTGGCTCACTTACATAGAAAGCAAGTAAACCCAACAAAGAAGGAAGAAATACTAAAATTGAGTGTTTCACTCTAGAAGGTTAAGAAATCTTAGCAAAAGGGGAAATTACAACCTGTAAAGTAGTAGGACAACGCTTTATTAGACAAGGATCCCTAGTCTAAGTGAAGTTGGAGTCACCAGGTGGATTTTGGGAAAAAAATAGAAACCTAGGAAAGGAGAAAGGAGAAGGATTACTAAGTTAATTATGGGCTTCAAGTACTTTAAGTCTTGTTCCCCCCAAGTTGGGCCCCTCCCCTCTATGTGCCCACTACCTATGTTGAGATGTAGATTTTGCACTCAATGGGCATAGGATGAGGAGAGACACAAGGTCAGGGCATAATGTGTAGGACCCACCTATCCTATGTCACTTTAGGCCTTCAAGCTAATTCTTGGGCCAAAGGTGGGGTACCCTCATCTTCCTTGTGTAGAAATCCCAGTTTGTCACCCCAAGGTGATTGTATTCAACTATGTAAAGTCTTTGGCTGGTTGTATGGTAGTGATTGTAGTGCTTGTGTTGGTCTTGGCCATTTGGCATAGGATATGGACATTATTTTGAGAAGAAAGGGCATAAACACGGGAAGAACAACCAGCTCTTAGAATATAAACATAGTGTTGTAGGGCATCTTAATCATAAATTCATATTTCAAAGATAAATGTAAGATCATGAAAATATAGTGAAGGAGCTAGACATGCATTCTTCCAAAACATATTCAACAAGATAGAAATCAAATGGGAAAGATGCCAATAGATCCATTGATTCATTCTAAAAGATGGAAGAGAAAAATTAGAAGGAAACCAACAAAACATGCTTGAAATTAGATTGCTTCATCTAATGGCAAACTGCCTCATTCCTAATTACACATAAAAATTAACAAAGTTCTTTTCATTAAAATGAAGGGCACTAGGAGGGACTAAAGAATCTTTGTCCTAGGTATGTTTCTTTTTCTTCCAAAAACTAGGGCTTTAGATAATGTTTACAAAGAGAAAGGAGAATTTGATGGAAAAGAAAGATGACACCAATGTTGCAGATCCCATTGTTGATGTATATGTAACTTCGGAATGTATTTCATCTATGTATTTCATATATATTTATTGTACCCTTATAAGAGATGTGTTATTCCTCTATAAGGAAGTGTCATCATGTGTATTGACAAGTGTCGCAAGTATGTTAACTTGCCGGTGGGTTATTAGACCACCATGTGTGGGGTCGGCCCTGTTTTATATATTATGTGGTCGATGTACCTAGGTAGACAAGTTGACCCCATAAGGTTATTGGGAAAACAGGTTAAGTATAAATAGAGATCGGGAGATCTCTATTTGGATCACTCAGAAACTCATCTTCCTTCACTCGGAAAGTGGCGCACATGTGAGGAGGAGGATCACCTACTAGTAGAAGGCTATCTCTCTGTATTTGGTTGTACTTTGATTGAGCTATTGCTCTTTCTATCTCTGAGGAAGTTGTGGGGTTTTTCACCTTAGGGTTTTCCCCATGAAAACTCTGTGTGTCTATTGTCTCATGCTTTTGATTCTTGTGATGATTGACATGCTTGTTATGATAGATATGCATTGATATATTGTACATGTTATTCTCTCAGTAAAGATCCTAGAGTATTGTGAATTAATGCTCAAAATTTAACATGGTATCAGAGCTAACCTGAGAAGAAGACATTGTGCAGTGACGGAAACTAAGGTTTCTTGTTTATTGGGTTTCTCTCCACAGATTTTGGAAAAGCAGTATAGTAGATTGTCTCTACTCATCAAGGAGACTCTATCTGTCCAATCAGAATTCAATTCTGAACAATTTCAGATTTGGCCCAAAAAATTAGGGTTTCCACAAAATAGGAATTTCTGAAATCTGAAGACATAGCTGGAAGCTCCTTGCAAAAATCAAAGTTTAGAGCTTTGGATCGATATTTTTGGATGGGTAGAACTCCAGGAAACTCAAACCCTAATTCAGGGTCCTCCCTAATGAATCCGGGAACACAAAAAGCCAATTCTGAAGGGAAAAGATTTGCAGATATCAAATTCTGAATACACCAGGCTAATCAGCTCATCAAGGTGCATCTTTCTATCCTTTCAGAAAGTTGAAATTCACATTTTGAATTTTTAGGGTTTTTTTCGACAAACCCTAATCCGGGACCAGATCCAGTTTTCAGCAATTCAAGTGGTAAGACCTAGATCTTTTCTAATTCCATTTGAAGTACTCTTTAAAATGTCTCACCACACCAAGCTTGAGGATAAGCTTGAAGGAGCTGATAACTTCTGAGCCTGGAAGTATAGGATAGGGTTAATCCTTGAAGAGAATGAGTTGGACTCATATGTAAAAGAAGACATCCCTGTCCCAGAGGATGAAGAGGCTAAGATATTGCATAAGAAGAACTTGTTCAAGGCAAAGAGAATCATTGTTGATTCTATCAAAGACCATCTCATACCCCATGTGTCATCTTTGAAGACACCCAAGGAGATGTTTGACTCCCTGACCAAGCTATTTGAAGAGAAGAACATAAATCGGAAGATGACCCCGCGGAATCAATTGAAAGGGGTCAAGATGTCGAATGGAGAAACCATTCAATCTATTTCTCCAAGGTCTCTCAGATCAAAGAACAACTTGAAGCTGTAGATGAAATGGTGGAGAATGGTGAAATTGTTATGACCACCTTGAATGGCCTACCTAGGTCATGGGACTCCTTTATCCAAGGGATTTGTGCAAGAAAGAAATTAATCTCCTTCAGTAGATTGTGGGAGGAATGTTCTGAAGAAGAAGCAAGGCTTGTGGCAAGAGAAGAAAAGATGGGGAATGAAGATCAAGCTCTCATAGCACACACCAAGAAAGGCAAGTTCAAGAGAGAGCCATCCCATCCCAAGAAGAAATCTTCTCATCCTTATCACAAAGAAAAGAAAGATCTAAGGTGTTTCAATTGTAATGAGAAAGGTCACTTTGCTTCAGAATGTCTCGAGAACAAAAGGGATAACCACAACAACAACAACTCCAGCAAGAAGAAGAAGGGTAACAAAAGAAGGTACCATGCTCATGCTTCCGAAGATGATGAACCTCCAAAGAAGAAAGTTAGGGCAGAAAGTGATGATGACTCATCAAGTGAAGAAGAGTATGTTCTAATCTCTGCTCTCACAGGTACTATCTCCCATGGTTGTAATGATTGGTCAATTGACAGTGGGACTTCCAAACACATGACTGGGTTTAAAGAATCTTTTGTAAATCTATCTGAACATGAATCACCCCATAAAGTGAAACTTGGGGATGATTATCAATATCCCATCAAAGGAAGTGGTGAAGCCTCCTACAACCTAGATTCTGGAAAATCTTTGAAGATGAAGGAAGTCCTTTATGTACCTGGGCTCAAGAAGAACCTACTCTCCATCTCTGCATTAGATGCAAAAGGTATGAGGGTTTCATTTGTAGATGGCCAAGTCCTAATGTGGCCAAAAGGTAAAACTATTGATGATGCAGTAGTGATTGGAGAGCAAGAGGGAGGATTGTATAAATTAAAGGGACAACCTGAACATGCCATGGTGCATGACTCCATGGAGCCAAATGAACTTTGGCATAGAAGACTTGCACATATGCACTATAGAGCATTACCCATTGTAAGTAAGGCTGTAGAAGGTCTTCCAGAAATCAAGACCAAGCATGAAGGTGTTTGCAAAGGATGTGCAAAAGGAAAGAACATTAAGAAGGCATTTCCAAGCAGTGAAAGCAAGGCAAAAGGTATCTTGGAAATCATCCACTCCGATGTATGTGGTCCAATGTCATCCAGTTCTCTGAGTGGGTATGATTACTATGTCTCTTTCATAGATGACTTCTCCATGAAGACTTGGGTTTACTTCTTGAAGAACAAAGATGAAGTATTTGATAAGTTCAAGGAATTCAAAACCTTGATGGAGAATCAAACTAAGAAGATCAAAACATTCAAATCCAACAATGGTGGAGAATTCACCTCAGGTGACTTCAAGAAGCTTTGCAGTGATTCAGGGATTAAGAGGGAGTTGATTGCTCCTTACAATCCACAACAGAATGGAGTTGCAGAAAGAAAGAACAGAACAATCATGGAAGCAGCAAGGGCAATGCTGCATGACCAAGAGCTACCTATGCATCTATGGGCACAAGCAGCTAAAACAGTTGTGTATGTTCAGAACAGAACACCCCACAAGATATTGGACAACAAGACACCAAAAGAGGTCTTCTCTGGTAAGAAACCTGAAGTCAGCTATCTTAGAATATTTGGTTGTCCAGTATACACTCATGTCCCAAAGGAAAAGAGGACCAAGCTAGATCCTTCAGGAAAGAAGGGTATCTTTGTGGGTTACAGTGAAAGCTCGAAGGCTTACAGAATATACTTTCCAGGGTTCAAGAAGATTGAAGTCAGTAGGGATGTAACATTTGATGAAAACTCAGCATTCATCAAATCAAGGAAGGCACATATCAAAGTTTATGAAGAACCTAAGGAAACCAGATTTCAAGACACTACCATGACTTAAGCAATTCCAGAAGTTGTCCTTGAGATTGAAGATCCGCAAGAACCTGTAGATCCACCCCGTGAGAACAACTCTCACAAGAGGAAACTTGCATGGGCTAGAGAGCTCATTCAAGATGCAGAAAGATTTGGCATTCCAGAAGAAGAACACAAAGCAAAGAAGAGAACTAGATCACACACCAGCTATGTTGCTTTACTCTGTGATATCATGAACAAAGAACCTTCCAGTTATGAAGAAGCAGCGGAAAAGAAAGAATGGAAGGATGCCATGGTCAAGGAATATCAATCAATAATGAAGAATTATGTTTGGGATGTTGTCCCAAGACCTAAAGAGAAGTTTGTTGTGACTTCCAAATGGATCTACAAAATCAAGCATGCTGCAGATGGCAGCATAGAAAAATACAAGGAAAGATTCATAGCTCGTGGCTTCTCTCAAAAGGAGGGAATAGATTATGAAGAAACTTTTGCTCCTGTAGCCAGGTACACTTCCATTAGAACAGTACTTTCCCTGGCTGCAGTGATGAAATGGAAGATACACCAGATGGATGTCAAAACTGCCTTCTTGAATGGTGTAGTTGAAGAGGAAGTGTATGTGGAGCAGCCACTCGGTTTTGAAACACATGACAGGGAGTCATATGTATGCAGATTGAAGAAAGCCTTGTATGGCTTGAAGCAAGCTCCCAGAACTTGGTATGGTAGGATGGATAGTTTCCTATCTAGTTTGGGCTTTACCAAGAGTAAAGCAGATTCCAACCTTTACTACAAGGTTGAGGAAGTGAATCCTGTGATTCTACTCCTGTATGTAGATGACCTATTTGTAACAAGAGATGACAGATTAATTGCAGATACAAAGAGGAAGCTTGCTGCCGAGTTCAATATGAAAGACTTGAGAATGATGCACTATTTCCTAGGTATGGAGGTGTGGCAAAGTGCAGATGGGATCTTCCTTGGACAAGGGAATTATAGAGTAGATATCCTGAAGAGATTCGGAATGTTGGATTGCAAGGCCATGGCCACACCTATGGCATCGAACCTGAAGCTTCTATGTGATGCTTCATCTGAGCCGGTTTATATCTCTATGTATCGTCAGATGATTGGGTCCTTGATGTACCTGATGAACACAAGACCAGATATTTGCTTTGCAGTGAACACATTGAGTCAGTTCCTGACAGATCCGAGGAGTGTTCACTTGATTTCTGTAAAGCATATTCTGAGGTACCTGAAGGGTACAGTTTATTATGGGCTCAAGTATGATGTGAATCAAAAGTTTAACCTGCAAAGTTATGTTGATTCAGATTGGGCAGGCAGTGCTACAGATAGGAAGAGCACACCTGGGTGTTGCTTCAATATGGGATCAGGTGTGATCTCTTGGTTTAGTAGGAAGCAATCCTGCGTAGCACTGAGTACAGCTGAGGCAGAGTATGTTGCAGCCTGTTCAGCTAGTTGTGAGGCAGTATGGCTCTGGAAGCTACTGTCTAAGTTATTTGATCTCCCGCTGGAGGCTACTAGTATCTTTTGTGACAACCAGAGTTGTGTGAAGTTGTCTGAGAACCCGGTGTTCCACGAAAGGTCAAAACACATAGAGATCAAATACCACTATATCAGGGATATGGTGCAAAGAGGAGCAGTGAAGCTTCTGTATATTGCGACGGATGAGCAGATTGCAGATGTGCTGACAAAACCATGCAAATGTGCTGACAAAACCACTAGCCAAGGTGAATTTTGAGTACTTCAGAGAGAGGCTTGGTGTTCTTCAGATGGATGACACTTTGAGGAAGAAGTGATGGACACATTTGCAAGAGCCATTTTGAGCATGGTGACAGGAGGATCCTTCCATAGCTGTGGATGTAAGCGCTAGATGATGAGTATCAGGACGATGTTCGAGTTTCTGCTCTGTATGATCAGTTGGATCATTTATATGTATATGTATGTACGCATCATGTTGGATGCTGGATATGATCAGTTGGATCATTTATATGTATATGTATGTACGCATCATGTTGGATGCTGGATATGATCAGTTGGATCATTTATATGTATATGTATGTACGCATCATGTTGGATGTTGGATATGATCAGTTAAATCATTTACATGTATTTTGTATATGCATCATGTTAGATGCTTGGACCATGTATCTGTATATGTATCAGGTGGATATGTTGTATGATCAGGTAGATCATGTATGTTGATATATATCAGGTGGATACATTATGTGATCAGGTGGATCATGTATCTATGTATGTATCAGGTGGATACATTATATGATCAGGTGGATCATGTATGATGATATGTATCAGGTAGATACTTGGTATGCATCAGGTGGATGCAGTATATGATCAGGGTGATCATGATGACGAGCTTCAGTATGTTGCTCCAGAGTATATGTATCAGGACGGTACAGTGATGATGATCAGGATGATCATGAGCATCAGGATGATTCTTTATGCGATGATGATCAGTTGGATCATGAGTATCAGATTGATACTTGGAGGTCAAAGATTATATGTGGCAGGTTGTGCAAATAGCATGTAATCAGTCCTCATAGACCCTATAGGTTGAGCTGTGTGCTCGTAATCAGTCCTGGGATGAGGTATTTCTATGTAGTATGTAATTAGTCCTCAGAGATCCTATAGGTTGAGCTGTGTGCTCGTAATCAGTCCTGGGATGAGGTATTACTACTGAGACATGTAATCAGTCCTGGAGATCCAATAGGTTGAGCTGGGTGCTTGTAATAAGTCCTGGGATGCTCTTTAGAGATCTTGTCGGTCGTGCTGCGGCACATAAATGTTCCTGGGATGTTCTTTAAAGGTATTGTCTATTCACATGTAATCAGTCCTGGAGATCCGAGAGGTTGAGCTGTGTGCTCGTAATAAGTCCTGGGATGCTCTTTAGAGATCTTGCAGGTCGTGCTGTGGCACATAAATGTTCCTGGGATGCTCTTTAAAGGTATTTTGAAGGAGATGCATGTAATCAGTCCTGAGAGATCTTGCCGGTCGTGCTTAGGCACATAAATTTTCCTGGGATGCTCTTGTCAAATATTGCATCCGCACATAAAATTAGTCCTAAGAGACCACCTCTATCAGACCATTCGCACAGATAACGAAGACCTGCAGGTGGTGGGCCTACATCCAGTATGAAAAAGGACTAGCTTTGTAGAACTTCCTATGACAAGTAGATTCAGAGATTTGTTGAGATAGTAGCAGCAGTGACAATGATGATGACGATGCATCGATGACGATGATCCAGAGAAGAAGACTTGTGCTAGCAAATTTGTGTCAAGAAGTACCTTCCTAGTTATGAGGGAGTGT
Organism: Larix kaempferi; assembly: GCA_027924585.1. NCBI lineage: Eukaryota > Viridiplantae > Streptophyta > Pinopsida > Pinales > Pinaceae > Larix > Larix kaempferi. The sequence goes on along the minus strand of BSBM01001114.1, from coordinate 3,162,021 downwards.
TGATGTATATGTAATTTCGGAATGTATTTCATCTATGTATTTCATATATATTTATTGTACCCTTATAAGAGATGTGTTATTCCTCTATAAGGAAGTGTCGTCATGTGTATTGACAAGTGTCGCAAGTATGTTAACTTGTCGATGGGTTATTAGACCACCATGTGTGGGATCGGCCCTGTTTTATATATTATGTGGTTGATGTACCTAGGTAGACAAGTCGGCCCCAGAAGGTTATTGGGAAAACAGGTTAAGTATAAATAGAGATCGGGAGATCTCTATTTGGATCACTCAGAAACTCATCTTCCTTCACTCAGAAAGTGGCGCACATGTGAGGAGGAGGATCACCTGCTAGTAGAAGACTATCTCTCTGTATTTGGTTGTACTTTGGTTGAGCTATTGCTCTTTCTATCTCTGAGGAAGTTGTGGGGATTTTCACCTTAGGGTTTTCCCCACGGAAACTCTGTGTGTCTATTGTCTCATGCTTTTGATTATTGTGATGATTGACATGCTTGTTATGATAGATATGCATTGATATATTGTACATGTTATTCTCTCAGTAAAGATCCTAGAGTATTGTGAATTAATGCTCAAAATTTAATACCCATTACACTTAGTTTTGATCAAAATTTAAATTTTGGTAGCCTCATGGTATAAAAATTCCTGATCCCTTATTTTGAAGTGGAGGTTGTCTTTTATAGGCCCTTCTCTCTCAAAGAAAAGTTTCTAAATTCATAAATACTATGTCATAGATGCAATTAAACAATCAATCTAGTCCTATATTGGGTGGCACTAAAATCAAATGGTTTAGGCCAAGGAAAAACCCAAAAATGGTTGCAAGTTGCTTCTATCCCCTTTGTATTGAATTATTTTGCATGTTTTATAGATGGTAGATGAATAAGTTAATTCCTTAAATGGTTGTACCATACTTTTTTCATTATTATGTGCAAGGACAAGTGAGACTAACCCTCCTCACTCTTTAATTCCTAGTCCTGCTCGATCTTTCCACTTTTGGAGGAGGAGGTTGCTGTTAAGATTTAATATGCTAAGACAGAAAATAGCAGCATTACATTCCATTTCACAATAATAGCATATATATAGGATCACTGAAGAAACAACAAGCATGGCATAAACACAAGAGACACAGATTTATCCTGGGAAACCCTCATGGGGTAGAAAACCCAGTAAAGCTTCCTCAATATAGATGACCAGCAATATACAAAGATGAAACCCTAAGACATGATATCCTCCTCCACAATAGCAGACCTCTCCTCCACAAGTGCGCTATCCTCAAGTGAGTGAGTGTGTCAAATGAGGAACACACCTCCTCTATTTATACACTACTCTGACATATCTTTTACACAAGTACACGTAGGCTCGTATTTAACCAATGGGTTAAATACCCCACTACAACTGACTGGGCCGACCCCTCTAGGGTGGTCTAATAACCCTTTGACCCACATAACACATACAGGGGCCGACCCCCACTGGGGAAGTCTAATAACCCGAGTTACCACATTCCGACGGAGGAATAAACATCTCCGGATATACAATAAGATCTTCACGGAGGAATGAAACATCTCCGGAATAATAAAGTAAAAATATAATATTCTTTGAAGTTACAATATCTCAACACTCCCCCTTAACGAGAAGGATATTATAACAACATCTGCATGAGCAAGGAGTCATCAACATCATACATGATACATCTATAAATCATTGGAAGCTTTCTCAACATCATCAGTAACTCAAGCAGTTACTAGAACATCTTCAATACTAGAACATCAACATCTGGATCCTCACGATCATCAGCATCATCATCTCATGATCATCAGCATCGTCATCACACGATCATTAGCATCGTCATCAGCATCGTCATCACACGATCATCAGCATCGTCATCACACGCTCATCAGCATCGTCATCACACGATCATCAGCATCGTCATCTAGATCATCACGATCAGCAGCATCGTCATCTAGATCATCACGATTAGCAGCATCATCATCTAGATCATCACGATCAACAACATCGTCATCTAGATCATCACGATCAACAACATCATCAATACAAGTATAAATATCATTAATACAAGTATCCTCATCAATACAAGTATACATCATCAATACAAGTATCCTCATCAATACAAGTATACACATCATCAATACAAGTATCCTCATCAATACAAGTATACACATCATCAATACAAGTATCCTCATCAATACAAGTACACATATCATCAATACAAGTATCCTCATCAATACAAGTATACACAATAGCAGCATACCCTGCAACACACAAGATCCAATTACGGGATGATCAATACCTCTCACTTTAGGACATAGGTCCAAGGATGATACAATCCTGATCCTCTTACGGGATGATCAGTCCCTCTTGGTTTAAGACAACTCTCATGTCTATGGATGATGCAATCCAGATCAACTTACAGGATGATCAATCCTTATCACTTTAAGACACCTCACCATGTCTAGGGACGAGGCAATCCCAATCTATTTACAGGATGATTAGTCCTTATCACTTTAAGACATCTCACCATGTCTAGGGACGAGGAAATCCCAATCTATTTACAGGATGATTAGTCCTTATCACTTTAAGACATCTCACCATGTCTAGGGACGAGGCAATCCCAATCTATTTACAAGATGATTAGTCCTTATCACTTTAAGACATCTCACCATGTCTAGGGAAGAGGCAATCCCAATCTATTTACAGGATGATTAGTCCTTATCACTTTAAGACATCTCACCATGTCTAGGGACGAGGCAATCCCAATCTATTTACAGGATGATTAGTCCTTATCACTTTAAGACATCTCACCATGTCTAGGGATGAGGCAATCCCAATCTATTTACAGGATGATTAGTCCACTCAATCTCATTTAGGACTATCCTTCCATTCGGAATTACTGGATTTACTGTCCAAGGATGATTTAATCCATTCAATTCATTTAGGACTATCCTTCCTTTCGGATTTACTGGATTTACTATCCAAGGATGATTTAATCCACTCAATTCATTTAGGACTATCCTTCCTTTCGGAATTACTGGATTTACTGTCCAAGGATGATTTAATCAACTCAATTCATTTAGGACTATCCTTCCTTTCGGAATTACTGGATTTATTGTCCAAGGATGATTTAATCCACTCAATTCATTTAGGACTATCCTTCCTTTCGGAATTATTGGATTTACTGTCCAAGGATGATTTAATCCACTCAATTCATTTTAGGACTATCCTTCCTTTCGGAATTACTGGATTTACTGTCCAAGGATGATTTAATCCACTCAATTCATTTAGGACTATCCTTCCTTTCGAAATTACTGGATTTACTGTCCAAGGATGATTTAATCCACTCAATTCATTTAGGACTATCCTTCCATTCGGAATTACTGGATTTACTGTCCAAGGATGATTTAATCCAAAACCGTACATTTAGGACCACGTCCAAGGATGACTCAATCCTCAACCGTACATTTAGGACCACGTCCAAGGATGACTCAATCCTCAACCGTACATTTAGGACCACGTCCAAGGATGAATCAATCCTCAACCGTACATTTAGGACCACGTCCAAGGATGACTCAATCCTCAACCGTACATTTAGGACCATGTCCAAGGATGACTTAATCCTCAACCGTACATTTAGGACCATGTCCAAGGATGACTCAATCCTCAACTGTCCACCAAGGACTTCATTCTCGAAGACATACGTCTACGGCTCTTCTTTAGGACTAAAGTCCAGGGATGATCCAATCCCCTCAAGTCCACCAAGGACTTCATTCTCGAAGACATACGTCTACGGCTCTCTTTAGGACTGAAGTCCGGGGATGATCCAATCCCCTCAAGTCCACCAAGGACTTCATTCTCGAAGACATACGTCTACGGCTCTCTTTAGGATGATGCAATCCTATATGTCCACCAAGGACTTCATTTTCGGAGACATCATGTCTACGGCCTCTTTTAGAATATATGTTCAAGGATGATGCAATCCTCTTGTCACCTTAGACCCTGTCTAAGGACCATCCACCAACCTCTCTATCAGCATCACTAATATAGGTATCCTCATCATTGACCTCACTGTCGATGCAGGCAATCTCATCATGAGTTATCACATCACTCCCCCTTTCGAGGAGGGTCCTTCTGAACTATATTAAGTTTGTCTCAGAAAACTTTACTTGAGGTAGAGGTTTGGTTAGTACATCGGATCGATAGAGGTTTGGTTAGTACATTGTTACAAATTCGAACTTTTGGTTCCTTTCTGCACCATATCGTCTGTGTATAGAAACAATATTCAACCTTGTAGCAAAGGTTGAGATCCTCATCACCCATGGTGATCATTAAGCTCATCAATTGATTATCGATCCTGGGTACCCATACAAAACCTGATTCACACTTCTTCTTTAATTACACCATTAAGAGAATGGTCTTATATAGCCACTTGGAGCAAACATCTTATCATGATTCTCTTCCTCTTTCTAAGAGAATTTTCTAGCCACAAGCCTTCTATAGTGTGTTTGATTTGTAAATCCTTTTGTTTGAACATCCATTGCTTGTTCAGTGTTCATCATTCATCATGATCTTTCCTGGATTAGTATACCTGCTTAGTTATGTACAACATACCTAAACCATCTCTTCAATGATTTAGAGATCCTGATCTAGAACCTGCATGTCTCATAGGTTAAGAATAATATAACAAAGTCATACATACCTCGTAAGTAGAACAAAGATTATGGATGAGTCTTTGTCTTCATGTTGTCATGTTTTAAGGAGCTTGATTTGTCTTTTGTGATGTACCTGTATCTTGTTAGCAAACGACATCAACCTCATACAACACCATAATGCATTAGTACAATCATATAGCCTTAATCAATGAATGTCTTCGATCATTCACATGCATTCATACTGTTACTAGGGTGATAAGACAATTCTAACATTAATCAAGATTGTACTAATAATTAACATGAAGACAAACACATTATGAACTTAATCAAGAATCAGATTTCAAGACATACCTGAACCTCCTTAAGTCATACCTGTCGAGACTTCTTGTAGTCTTCTTATGTAAGGCCTTAGCCTCAACTCCCCCTGAAACTTGATTTGGAGCTTGATTAGGGCTTGCTAGAGAAACCCTAAAAATTCAATCTTTGACTTTCATGCTTCCGAATGGATGGAAGGATGTGTCTTGCTGAGCTGATCAAACTAGCATACTTCACTTTTGAAATCTCCAAAATTTGACCCCTCAAAATTGCCTTTGAAACTTCTGGATCTTCTGGACAGGAACCCGAACTAGGGTTTGATGAAGCCCACCCTTCTTTCCAATCAAAAGGTTCGATCCAAGGCTCTAAACTCTTATTTTTCTGAGGAGCTTCCAGCTGTGGTTACAGACTTCAAAAATTCCAACTTTTGCTGAAGCCCTAATTTTCCATCTTTCTCGTCAAAATCCCGAACTAGGGTTTGATCAAGCCCGGTCTTCTACCCAACCAAAAAATTCGATCTTGGTCTCTAAATTTCAATTTTCCTGAGTAGCATTCAGCCATGGACTCCAATTCCAAAAATTCTAACTTTCTCCGAAACCCTAAATTCCGGAAGCCATGAATAAAGGTGCTCCAAAAATAATTCTGTTTTGACAGAAATATGCACCTGATTGTTTCTGCTATAACTCTGAAATGTTTGCTCCACAAGGTCTGAAAACTTTTTCTACAGTAGCCTGACCTGTCTTCTTTCCATCTTGACAGGTCTGACCTCAATTGGATTTTCTAAGAGAGAGTTATGCCAAGTGTCGCAACGTGACCTGTTTATGGGATAAAACAGGAGAGCGAACTTGTACGGCATGCCACGTGTCACTGTTTGAACTTCGGCCTCTGAAAACTTTTCCTGAGATAGCTAGCCCTGTTATCTTTCTATCCTAATATGTCTGACCTCAATTGGACTCTCTGAGAGAGATTTATTCCAAGTGTCGCAACGTGACCTGTTTGTGGGATAAAACAGGAGAGTGAACTTGTACAGCGTGCCACATGTCACTGGTTCACCTTCGGCCTCTGAAAAAGTTTCCTGAGATAGTACAGTCTGTGTACTACCTGTCACGTTTTACAAAAATTTCATTTGGAGCTTCCTAGCCCAAGTTATGACCTTTTTTCCAAGGTTACCTGATTTTGACTGAGATCTGGAAGAGGCAGAAACCCTAACTTGTACTGATCATAACTCATAAAGTACAACGAATCTAAGGGTTCCCTTTGGATACAAGGTACCTGGGGATGTTATCTTCGACCTGTAAACTTTTTAGACCCTGAAACTTTGCAGAAATGGATTTATAGTGAAAGTTCCACGATGACTGGTTTTTGCTATGTAAAACCCTAACCTTCAAATTGTCGTAAGTAAAGCAAGTGTCGTAAGTGCCATACCTTGCCTTCCTTCAGGTTAGCTCTGATACCATGTTAATATTTAATATGATAAGACAAAAAATAGCAGCATTACATTCCATTTCACAATAATAGCATATATATAGGATCACTGAAGAAACAACAAGCATGGCATAAACACAAGAGACACAGATTTATCCTGGGAAACCCTCATGGGGTAGAAAACCCAATAAAGCTTCCTCAATATAGATGACCAACAATATACAAAGATGAAACCCTGAGACATGATCTCCTCCTCCACAATAGCAGACCTCTCCTCCACAAGTGTGCTATCCTCAAGTGAGTGAGTGTGTCAAATGAGGAACACACCTCCTCTATTTATACACTACTCTGACATATCTTTTACACAAGTACACGTAGGCTCGTATTTAACCAATGGGTTAAATACCCCACTACAACTGACTGGGCCGACCCCTCTAGGGTGGTTTAATAACCCTTTGACCCACATAACACATACAGGGGCCGACCCCCACTGGGGAAGTCTAATAACCCGAGTTACCACATTCCGACGGAGGAATAAACATCTCCGGATATACAATAAGATCTTCACGGAGGAATGAAACATCTCCGGAATAATAAAGTACAAATATAATATTCTTTGAAGTTACAATATCTCAATAGTTGCAAATATGTTGAATGATCAGGATGTATCTAGACTAGTGGGGAAATGCTTTAAGGTGTTTTCCCATGTTTTCCTTTAATTGCATAGTCATGTACTATGATGATCAATGTCCATCCATATTTTCTTATTGTTCTCCCCCCTTCCAAAATATTGAATTATTTATCTAGTTCTGTCATGGGAGTGTAGTCAAATATTATTCCCAATGAACAAATTAGACTTGACAATAGGGTCTAGGTGGAGTTATATGTTAAAGAAATGTAACCACGGAAGATATTCTAAATGTATTTATTTATTATATTATTGTTATTCCTCCTTTGGGAGATGTCATTGATGTAATTGATAATGTAAGAGTCATTGAAAGAGTCAATGTAAACCCTAGTAGTTGTGTCATCCTAGAAGAATCCAGGAAAAAAAAAAGATATATTTTATTATGTATTTGACAATTCATCCCAGTCAATTAGGTCAAGTCGGCCTTGTTGGGAAAACGTCACCCCAACTAAACAATATAAATAGGGAGGTCAAGTTTGCCATTTGTATCACTCACTCACTTGTGCAAGTTCGCATAAGAAGAAGAGAGAAGTTCGTTGGAGAGGAGAAGAAGTTTTTTTTGTCTTCGGGCTTTATCTTGTATTGGTGAATTCTATATTGAGGAAGTTTTGTTGGGGTTTTCTCCCTTGTGGTTTCCCCGAGATAAATCTTGTGTTCTTTGTGATTTTTTTGCTTCTCTTTCTTTCAGTGATTATATTGTTTAATGTTATTATTCTAAACAAGTAAAAACTTATCAATAGATGGGTCCAACTGATTATAGACCTCTATGGGAGTTGGACATTTTTATCTTGCACTAGCACTAAATGAGGGGTGGTTGTCTACAAGGAATTCTGGAGTGAAACTTCAATTAATCATCTCATGGGCATGACATACAATGAGTAATCATGGTTCTCATGCCTGTTATGAAGAACTTGATGGGTTGTTCATATTCTAAGGCTTTCTCATTGGTGACCCTATATGTGGTGCACTTATCAACACAAATATCCACATCCATGTCCAGATTCCTATCCTTCACACCTAATAACTCCAGGTATTCAGATGGGATTGTGTTTTTACCCCTTCAACCACCTTAGTAACCATGTTTTGTATATGCACTTATTTCTATGAATCTCTCAAGTACTTATCCACTTGTTTGTGCAGGCTATCAAATTATTATCTTGGGTAAGTCTTGTTCACATTGTAGAATTTAGAGTGGTTTCTTATCCTAAGCAAGTCTTTATTTACACACCCCTAGACAATGATTTTCCAATACTTCAATGTTCTTACCATTTCTTATTCATTCATAGTGTAAAAGGAGGCTTCCTTCTCAAAGAGACTTGGTATTCAAATCTCTTTATTTCATTATCAAGGCATTGGGTTACTCTCTCTTTCAATTTTATGTTGTTTGGGGAATTTAGTGCATAACATTTTCCATCATATCCATTTTTGCTATTAATTTTATGTGGGGAAGTTTCAAATAGGGAAATTTTGTAGATCCTCAAGAGACATTTCAAAGTGCCTATGGAAAAAATTTCAAGTCATAGTGCACAATAATTTTGGAGTTACATTCTATGGAAGTTGGTGATTTTTATTAGACCTAAAAGTAGTCTCAAAAATAGTGTTCTAGGTAAAAATTATATATCTGAATCTTGAAAGAACCAAATTAAGTGACTCCTACTGCATAAAAAAAGTACATAAAATGTTTTTTTGGTAAAAAATTCATAAGAATTTTGAAAAACCTAGAAACGTGGCAGGTCATACAAAGTCACTCTCCTAAAACTGAAAAGAAAAAAAAAAAAAAATAACAAGCTTTGGGCAAGTCAACATAACTTTTTCTTGGCATATAAGAATTCGATCAAACATGTGGAATGACAAAGAAGACATATCATGATACTATAGGCCAAAATTTTAGACTCATAGGGGGGGGGGGTAATTTCAGAGATGCTTTGCTATCAAGACAACCTACAAGGTTTTTAAAGGTATGTTAACTTGAAAGTTGCATAACATTTGATTGGAATATTTGTTTAGGACAATTCAAAATGTGTAATTGATAAAAAAAATAGAGAATAAATCTAGTGAATATTAGTAGGCTCATATACAAATAGGTGTAACAAAAAATTCTGCACCCACTAAACCTCATGAAGGCTCATTCTTGACACAAGGTGAGCATGTTGATGTGGAATTTGGGTTGTCCAAGATTATTGAAAGAGTAGAAAACATTGAAACTATAATGCAAAGAAAGATGGGAATCATGAATATGGTAAATAACGATGAATTCCAAACATTCAAAGAATATATCCAAAAGAACCATGAAAATATGAGGGGGAGACTTGTGAGGATATAAGCAGCCTACTTACCCAAAATTCAACTCCTTAAGAACAAGACAGTGAGAAAAAATTGATGGAGACGCATTCACCTTAGGATAGCTTGCACCTAGTTTGTTTATTTTCTCCTTAGGAATTAAGGCATAAGAAGTGGACCCAAAAACCCTGAGATGCCTAACAAAAGGAATGCACACATGACACATTTTATAAGGATTCTTGTTTCTAATAGCATGATATGGACTTTTGTTTTTCAAATACACTACGCATAGAATTGCATCACTTCAAAAGATCAACTTCGTATTCTTGAAAAATAGCATGGAATATGCCATATTCGAGAGTGTCTTGTTCATTATTTCTACTACACCACTCTACTAAGGATTATATGGAAAAGTAGTCTGATGCTTAATCCTATGTTGAAGGAGATCAATTTCAAATTCATTAGAAGTATATTCCCCTCTATCACAAATATGAAGAGTGTTAATACAAAATTGTCCTTCATTTTTCAAATGCTTGAGAACTAGGGTTCAACAAATAAACCCCACACATATTAGTATAATCATCAATAAATGTCATGATATATGTAGTACCAAAATCATATGCAATAGGCATGGGGTCCCACAAATCAGATTATTTCAACTCTACCTTTATACATGCTCTTGAAGTTGATGTAAAACTTGAGCATATAGATATAGGCACATAAACAAGAGAGATATACTGTGAAAATTAAATCAACAATCAACTAATCATGTAACAAATGAGATATCATATATCATTATACAAAAAACTAGAATAGATAAGAAGAAAGAATGATGTATTTCATGAATTTGAATGAATGGAGATGAACAATATAAATAGCAAGGCAATTCGAATTAGGACGGGAGGTGATTCGAATTGCTCATGTAGTGCTTGGAGGATAGTTAGGATTAACTAGAGCCAAAGGCCCTTAGTTATCCATGAACACTCCCCTAGACTATGTTTAGCTGGACCAAGACTCCTCAATCAATAGTTCTAACTGAGTGATGTACAAGCAACTGACTGTATGTGCATGCAAATTCCTAAAATCACTCAATTGGGGTGCTTAGGGTTTGTTAAGTCTAGTTAGGGTTTGTTAGGACCTAGATTAGTGGAGCTCATTTAGTCCTCAACCAGTTGCAGACTCAGTCACTCCTAAAATTAGGGAACAATTCCTCAATTCAAGGAATGAACCCCCAAATCTAGGAATCCAACTCAAGTTTGACTCAAGTGGTCAATTTGGATGGGGTTTGGCCCACTAGAGTCATCGGTTCAACTTCTAAGTAGCTAGGTAGAGGGTTATTTTCTCTAAACGTGGAATCATTAAAAGGTTTTTTGCTATGTTTACCAAGGAAGCATGCATCACATTGCTTCAAATTCCTTGGAATATTAGGCAAAACAAAAACACCATTTTCCTTCAATCCACAAATATTATCATATTTGATGTGTCCAAATCTATCATGCTGAAAGAAACGAGATGACAATGTTCCTTCATCATGGTGAGAGAGATATGTAAATTATGTGCCCATGTAGATGTCTCTTTTAGGAGCAACATTATTCAATCCCCCAATCCTATCATGACAACCATGTTGTTAGAATACCTCTTTATTTTGACTTTTCCATCAAACATTTGAATATAAAGGCCTTGTTGTCGAATGTGCACAAGAGACAATAAGTTTCTCTACTACTTGGGAAGATAGAGAACATCATGCAGAAGAAAATATGGGAACCCGTGCAATTTGATCCAAATGGTGCCAATTCCTAAATATTTGAGACTAGATCTAAATACAAAGTATGTTATACCCTATGCATTGTTATTTAATTCCTCAAATAATTCTCTTTAAAAGTTAATGTGGCAAGTAGCACCAAGGTTTCCACGGGGGCTTCACTTAATAAACCGCTATCATAGCACGTTCGTTCGTGGCATATGAAACAATACCCCTAATTTCACTCAATATTGGAAAATACCTTCCAAAATCTTTTTTTTAACCCCCTCCCAATATGCCTTCCCAATTTAAAAAACCCTTATTTTCACTAGATATTGTATGTATCAATTTTTTCATTGACATTTTTTAGACCCCTTTATATTTCTACCTAGTATATTGATATGATACCCCTCTTATGACCCCACATGCATTCTACAATGCACCTTGCTTCTTTCAATGTATATTGTGGATGCACATTACTTCACCCACAATGCAATTACTCAACAACATAATATTATGATTTGCAACATCTGATGGTCTAATGAAGAGATAGGAGATCGCTTCTTGTATGCCACTAGAGACAATGCACATAGTACAACATTTAGATTGCATGTTACAGTTCCCCAATCGCTGACTAAGCCTGATGTGGGCTAGGTATCCAAGCCCCCGGGGCCTATAACAAGCTCTAGGAGGATGACTAAACCTCTCAAGGCCTTTAATAGGCACAAGTGGTTGGTTGTTAAAGCCCCCAAGGCCTATCAAGGGCCTATAACAGGCCCTGGAGGCTTAGAGCCTCCAAAGGCTATTGGTAAAAACTGGTTGAGTGATATTGGTAACAATTGGCTGTCAATGACCACTGTCTCTCGACTATGATCGAATGGAAACCCACTTCACCACGAAACCTCTGGCCTCAAGCATGCCTCAAGACGTGATTTCCCTACGTACTAGTAAGCCCAAGCCTTGCCTCAACTCGATTTCTCATCCGGCCGTGATCCTGCCATCTTCATTGGGTGGATATTTGTCAGCCTGCCCATATAAAAAAGACCCCAAAGTATTTTTGTATTGTTACATTAAATAAAATAAAAAAACTTTTCCCCTTAATATATAAGCAATATAATTTTTAGGTTTTCATGAATATTTAATACCACAATATGAATGAACATGATATTATATTTCCTTCTAGTGAAGCCCCCGTGCATCTCTCCAAGAAGCAAATGAAGTTTTTAAAATATCGTAATTTATGATAATATTGCAATGAGCAACAACAAAATGAGTGGATTCAAAAGCTTTACATTTTTGTTCTTTTTGTTTAGAATTCTCTTTTATCTTCTCCCATGGGATCCTAGATGTCCTTGAATCAATTCAATTCTTTCCACAATGAACACAATGAAGATCATATCTCTCAACTTGATTATGCCTACCCCCCTACCTCTGAAATTATTATCTCCATGTCCTCTCTTACTACATTCTCCTATAGAAGAATCATGTGATCAATTATTCCATTTTTAAGAAAGACACACAGTCTCTCCAATGCATTGAATTGTCTTCTTCCCAAACTCTTTCTCGTGTTCTGCAAATTTCTCCACCAAACTATCAAAATTGAGGGCCTTCATTTGGCCACTAGCTTGAAGTCATTCAAGATAGTGAGAAAATCTTGCGTATAGGATCTTGATGAAGGCTATGAGTGCAATGTATACCTTCAAACGAATAGTATAAATGTCATGCATGATAGATTTAATCTCGTATGATTAAGTCTTGGATTATTACCCTTCAAATCTAGGTTGAAGAGCTTCAACAACAATTGAATTAGCTCCAGTTGTAAATGTGAATGATACAAATATTTTAAAAATCTTTAAAGAACCCTGAGAATATTTGATAGATCTTATGTGACGACTCAATCTTCACTTACAGAAGCAACAATCAAGGGATATGATTTATTATCTTTGTTTTTCCATATTGCCGGTTCTTTTCTCTTATATTAGGCTTGATAGGTGAATTATTTCCATCACAAATGACATCCCAAAGATCATTGAAGATAATTGTATGCTCAATATTTATTGACCATTCTAAATCATTTTCTTTTCCATTTAGCACCACACCAAAAATTGAGAGAAGAGAATGCATTTTCATAAACAAAATCACTCCAAACTATAAATCATGCCATTCAAATTCGTCCCACGTAAAGAAAATTCAACCCAAGCACTATTAAATTCACCCTATGCACTGCAAAATTTGACCAGGAAATACAAATTCACCTTGGGCACTATTAAATTCACCATAGACACTGCAAAATTCGCCTAGGCAATACAAATTCACCTCAAGCACTATTAAATTTGCCCCAAGCACTGCAAAATTCTCCCTAGGGACATGTTCAATAGATAGCCATGGAGCGGGATAGCTATGGAGCAAGCCAATGATGATCATGGAGTTATCTAAAAAAACCAAGACGTCTATACCACTAACATGCTTTGAATAAAGCTAGAACTTCAACTATTTTATCAACATGAGTCACATATAAATACATTGAGATATAACCTTTGGTTTAATCTTCCAAGAGGACTGGTGACTATTCCTATTCACCTATGGCTCGCCATTTTACTGCTAAATCAATAATAATAAGAATAATTACAATACACCTTAATCCCTAAGTATTAGATATCTAACATAAACTAATCTCTAGCTATATACATAGTGGATGTAATTCTCAAGAATAATTTTGGGATGTCTGGTAACTATGTATATGGATATTTAGAATGTTGTTACAACCATTAATAGTAATGAAAAGGGCATGTTCATTCCTCTATTTTGTAAATTAAGTTTCAGCCATGTCCATAGTTGCAAATGGCTTTGTGGGTATCTCATAAGGGGCCAAAAACATGGAAGAAATGTAATTGTTTATATGTGAAATGAGTGTGTATGTAAGTTTTTATGTAATTACCTTGTATAAGATGTTATTATTTTATGTATGAGCATATATCATGTTTCACTTTTTCTATTGGTTGAAATTTTTTATGGGGAATAGATGAATCTTTGTGGGAAATATTAATTCCACTTCAAAAATGTAATTTTCGATTAATTACATGCAATTATGTTGATTACAATTAAATTGAGATGAGCGAGTATGTGAAAAGGTAGTATCAAATCATAAGTTCTAGTTAATGTCAAGAATTGTACTACCCCACCACCTCAACAGTGGTACAAGGGTGGGTGGGTATGTTATAGTTTCATCAATCTTCATGTTTTGGCGCTCTTATTTTATATAGGGTCTTTTCTATCCAACTTCCAATAGTGCACCAACATGTTTAATATCTTTTGTTCTCTCTTGTGTGTGCAGACCACTCATTATACTCAACCTATAAATATTCATTCCTCTTCTCTAAAAATGAATTTCTTAATATACTTTAAAATTCTAGTCAATGTGAGGTCCCCTTCAATGTAAATTTGAATGTAGTGCAAATATGTTTATATATTCTATACCAATGTCCATTATGCCTCCTAGTATCTTCTTGGATATACTAGTTACTAGTACAATGTCTAAGCTTTGAATAAGCTTGTGATTCCACTCATGCTTGGGGTATTGATTCTCAATCCACCACATCTAACATAACCAAATATGATTATTTTTATCTTCCATACCTTTATACATATTCCCCACTTGCAACTCATGATATGGTTGCAATCAAAGAATCATGCAATTCACTACCTACACTTAATTTTCTAGGTTATCTCTATGAGTTTCTCACCATTTCACATAAGTTATTTTTACTATTGCATCCATGGTTTGTATCCTATGTGTCGTTGTTACATAGTATTCCATCTATGTAGCAAATGTTGTAACTAACTCATTCGCATCAAATCTTGGTAGATCACCCAAGTCAATCCCAATCTAGTGCATTGGTGTGTCAATGTTGATGCACCTCCTTGTATATATATATCACACCCTCTTGTCTACCACATTTCCAAATCCTCCACTAAGTCTATATCAAAAGAGCATATTATTCTCTAGATCAGCTCCTCATATACAATAGGATTTATACAATCTTATTGCACATAGTGGTGCATTGTAGATATTATCTAAGATCAACCTTTTAACATCCTTATTGATAGGTTCATTGAACCTTTCTCCTTCAACGAGATTTAAGGGGTGCTACCACACACATTTATTTAGTTTCAAATGACATTTTCCTCTAAATTCAAATTCATAATTGTGTTATTATCAAAATCCGAATATATCCCCAACAAGGTAGGATAGGGATCCTTCTCATCCATGATATTTATCACCTAAAATTTATTTGTAGTCTTTATGCCTTTAATGTTTACTCTTGCCTGCTTCGCCCAAGCAATATGATAGATCTTATACTAATTAGCTAGCCTCAACTAGATGTGTGACCAAACTAGATTTGGCATGCCCATTGGTTCTTGGTATTTTTTCACAAGGATGCTAGCATCAAAGCTAATATCTTATATCACATATTGAGATTCATATCCTCGTATTTCCATAGCCATTTTAAACTCCTAGACTAACTTTTGTGTGTTTCTAACATGTCTAAGATCTCTCTCAATTATGGGAGGGGATATGCACATCATCCTCCAACACTACTATCCATCTCTTCAACATTTATGTCAACCTCCTAAAAACCTATGGGTCATTCAAAATATTAATGCAACATTTCAAGAATAACTTACTTGATCTTCCAAATCTAGTTTTGATTCTCTGGTAACACACTACTCTTTCTCTGGTAATGGACACTATCAAAATAAAGGGACTTCATTTGTCCACTAGCTTGAAGTGATTCAATATAGTGAGAATATGTTGGGTATAGGATCTTGATGAAGGATATGAGCGCAATGTATACCTTCACACGAATAGTATAAATGTCATGCATGATGGATTTAATCTCATATGATTAAGTCTTGGGATTATTACCCTTCAAATCTAGGTTGAAGAGCTTAGACAACAATTGAATTAGCTCCAGTTGTGAATGTGAATCATATAAATATTTTAAAATTATTTAAAGCACCCTGAGAATCTTTGATAGATCTTATGCGATGAATCAATCTTCACTTACAGAAGCAACAATCAAGGGATATGCTTTCTTATCTTTATTTTTCCATATTGCAAGTTCTTTATCTCTTGTAGGTTTGATAGGTGAAGTATTTCCATCACAAATGACATCCCAAAGATCATTGAAGATAATTGTATGCTCAATCTTTATTGACCATTCTAAATAATTTTCTTTTCCATTTAGCACCGCACCAAAAATTAAGAGAAGAGAATGCATTTTCATAAACAAAATCACTCCAAACTATAAATCATGCCATTAAAATTCATCCCACGCAAATAAAATTCAACCCAAGCACTATTAAATTCACCCTAGGCACTGCAAAATTTGACCAAGAAATACAAATTCACCTTGGGCACTATTAAACTCACCCTAGTCACTGCAAAATTCGCCTAGGCAATACAAATTCACCTCAAGCACTATTAAATTTTCCCCAAGCACTACAAAATTCTCCCTAGGGACATGTTCAATAGATAGCTATGGAGGGAGATAGATATGGAGCGCGATAGCTATGGAGCAAGCCAATGATGATCATGGATTTATCTAAAAACACCAAGTCGTCGATACCACCAACATGCTTTGAATAAATCTAGAACTTCAATTATTTTATTAACATGAGTCAGATATAAATACATTGAGATATAACCTTTGCTTTAATCTTTCAAGAGGACTGGTGACTATTCCTATTCACCTATGGCTCGCCATTTTACTTCTAAATCAATCATAATAAGAATAATTACAATACACCATAATCCCTAAGTATTAGATATCTAACATAAACTAATCTCTGGCTATATACATAGTGGATGTAATGCTCAAGAATAATTTTGGGATGTCTGGTAAATATGTATATGGATATTTAGAATGTTGTTACAACCATTAATAGTAATGAAACGGGCATGCTCATTCCTCTATTTTGTAAATTAAGTTTCAGCCATGTCCATAGTTGCGAATGGCTTTTTGGGTATCTCAGAAGGGGCCAAAAACATGGAACAAATGTAATTGTTTATATGGGAAATGAGTGTGTATGCAAGTTTTTATGTAATTGCCTTGTATAAGTTGTTATTATTTTATGTATGAGCATATATCATGTTTCACATTTTACATGGTTGAATTTTTTATGGGGAATAGATGAATCTTCATGGGAAATATTAATTCCACTTCAAAAATGTAATTTTCGATCAATTACATGCAATTATGTTGATTACAACTAAATTAGACGAGCGAGTATGTGAAAAATTAGTATCAAATCATAAGTTCTAGATAATGTCAAGAATTGGACTAGCCCACCACCTCAACAGTGGTACAAGGGTGGGTGGGTATGTGATAGTTTCATCAATCTTCAAGTTTTGGAGCTCTTATTTATATAGGGTCTTTTCTATCCAACTTCCAATAGTGCAACAACATGTTTAATATTTTTTGTTCTCTCTTGTGCGTGTAGACCACTCATTATAGTCAACCTATAAATATTCATTCCTCTTCTCTAAAAATGAATTTCTTAATCTACTTTAAAATTCCAGACAATGTGAGGTCCCCTTCAATGTAAATTTGAATGTAGTGCAAATATGTTTATATATTCTATACCAATGTCCATTATGCCTCCTAGTATCTTCTTGAATATACTAGTTACTAGTAAAATGTCCAAGGTTTGAATAAACTTGTGATTCCACTCATGCTTTGTGTATTGATTCTCAATCCACCACATCTAAGATAACCAAATATGATTATTTTGATCTTCCATACCTTTATACATATTCCCACTTGCAACTCATGAGATGGTTGGAATCAAAGAATCATGCAATTCAATACCTACACTTAATTTGCTAAGTTATCTCTATGAGTTTCTCACCATTTCACATAGGTTATTTTTACTATTGCATTCATGGTTTGTATCCTATGTCTCTTTGGTACATACGATTCCATCTATGTAACAAATGTTGTAACTAACTTAGCCGCATCAAATCTTGGTAGATCACCCAAGTCAATCCCAATCTAGTGCATTGGTGTGTCAATGTTCATGCACCTCCTTGTATATATATCACACCCTCTTGTCTACCGAATTTCTAGAGCCTCCACTAAGTCTATATCAAAAGAGCATATTATTCTCTAGCTCAGCTCCTAGCATCAAAGCTAAGATCTTATATCACATCTTGCGATTCATATCCTCCTATTTCCATAGCCATTTTAACCTCCTTGACTAACTTTTGTGTCTTTCTAACATGTCTAATATCTCTCTCAATTAGGGGAGGGGATAGGCACATCATCCTCCAATACTATTATCCATCTCTTCAACATTTATGTCAACCTCCTAAAAACCTATGGGTCATTCAAAATATTAATGCAACATTTCCAGAAATAACTTACTTGATCTTCCAAATCTAGTTCTGATTCTTTGGTAACGCACTACTCTTTCTCCCAAATAAGCACCTTGTTCAAATATTCCAGAGTATCATTCAAGAATCACTTATTTCCCACTACATCAAGCCAGGGTAGCAAGGGAAGCATGTTTCTTAATTTTTACTTCTAGAGAATTCTCTATATATAGGCTAGTTCTTGCACCTCCTTGAGTAACAAAATTGACTCACTATGTCTCTATGTGTTCCTTCTTATGCTCTATAGTATCACATTCACTCAACTTTTGCTTTTCTCCCACTTTGCTATCATATTTGGACAATATTTCATTTCATTCTTAGGTGCTACAACAATGTCTTCACAATGCATGAGGTTTGGAATAGAACCACACAATGTGTCCTACATCCCCAACATTGTAATAGGTGGGCACACCTCCTCATCCTCGACCTATGTAGCCTCCAAATAATCCTCATCACCCCCTACATACATTATCTTTCTTTCATTGTACACAATAGGCATCTATTGTATGTTCTTTCATCAACTCTAGTGTTCTAGAGTTGTTAACACCATGGCCCATGGATTTGTAGAATTCATCGAAGGGGGAATTTTTAGTTGTCTAGTACTTTTGTAACATCATACATAACAATGAATTATGCCCCTAGGTTATGTGCATATTGCACCAAATAGTCTTTTATCCACCGGGGAACAATTTTAGTGCACCTATCTTGGTGTAGTTTCCAAGTATCAAGCATTCATTCCTATGATGTCCCTTTGTTTTGCACCAAGTACACAATATATGTTCATGGACTAACTACCCTTAATACATCTTTATGGTTGGTTGGTGAAGGTATCCAATTGATTATGTACTTGCACCAAGTATAGTTTAGGCTTGAAAAAAAATATTGTTGACTCAAATGCATTGCAATCTCCAATGTCTCTTCCTATGTGTTAATCTCTAGTTGGGTAAGAGGAAACCTAACATGGGGAATTAATTTAGCAATAAACTACTCTCTATGATGAACATCTTATATCTAAAACATTAACCTTCCCAATAAGACTTAAAATCCTTGATCATAATCCCATACTATCTCACCAACCTTCTATTTTATTTCTTCAATATCTACATTATTTTGTAATTCTGACTTTGGATTCCTAGACTCTTTAATCAAATATTTCCTTATGTCATCCAAAGTTATAGTATGTCTTACTGCTACATTACTCGTATACTTCATGTACCACTACAAATCCTTATTTATGAAAGAGGTCTCTAGCTACGCAATCTTGATTGCATCATATGCTATGTTGTTGATTGTGTAGATGGCATCATAGGTAAACTAATTTTATTCATCGCATCTCTCCCATTCCATGGAACATAAAGATTCTTATCAAACTACTTTTTGTAATTCCTAACATTGAAAAATTTAAGGTTTGTTCTATTACTAATCCTTTGTTCATTAGTACCATTGTTATCTTTTATTGTATTATATTTATCACCTATGTCTCTACTGAACTTTCTTCTTCCTTGAATGAAGTGCTTGCAAGAGGTGGTATCAAAGGGGAGTGTACTACCTTTTTTTGTACAACAAATTTCAAATGGAATCTAGATCCTTATTCTATTCATATTTGAGCCATAAATTATGCTAGTGTTGAAGCATTTTCACTTTCTGTATATCCTCTTCTATCTCACATGGAACATAATCTTCATTTGAAGTAGTTTCCACCTCATTAGTTGATTTATCTTTCAACCTTATTCTCTACCAAGGTCTAACATGTTCACTACCTTTTCCTATGGTCCCTTCACTTTTCTAGGCACATCCCTCTAACACCTTCTCCTCCTACGCATGGCGTCTCACTCAATACTCCTCATCAAAACTTCCCTTCTCCTTCTCATCCTATCACAACTACAAAATATGTCTCCTTCTTGTTTCCTCAAGTTGTCCATCCAAACCTTCCAAAATGATTCTCTCAACATATTTTTTCTCTCATATCTCTTTGCTCTGGTTTTTCTCTATTCCTTTGTACCCATCTTTCATTCCACTTTATTTTCTCATCTCATCAACTTCATTTTTCAACCCCACATTGCAAGGGCTTATGTCTCCATGAGATCGAGTTGTATCTATGTCAACCATATTCTCAACAAACAACATTTTGATCCATAAAAGTATATTCTTCAACAATCTTCCTCTCAACCAAACTTGAAACTCCCTTTCAATAGTGTTAAAATATGTGTTGCAATCAATAGTGAATTCTACAATATTTTCTTCTGTAACCAAAAATCAATAGCTTGGGTTTACTTATAATCTAGGGTTTTCAAATTTTCTACAATTTCTTGATCCCACAAAATAGGTTCTTCAGAATAGTGCATAGTATTAATATCAACCTATATTTTAATCCATTCATGCAATAAGCAAGGGAAACCAACAAATAAAATCACATGCTTATCTAAATAAATGTACCTATATTTCCACCATTTAAGATCTGCATGCAATTTTAAGTCTCTCTCTCTGTGAACTCAACTTATTTCTTTCTCATCCATTCTAGATCTCCCACCGCAAGGGTTTCCATGACAGGTCCACATTTTTTTCTGCAATAAATCATTATGTCATAGCAATAGAACCACTTGGTGACACTAAACACTAGACCCAAGGTTCAACACACATGCCAACAATAGAGTTCAGTAGTACTGACATTTTCAAAACCCAAGGAAGGATAAGGTATCACCTAACACATTGGTGAATGTTATGGAGATAGATCTAACTGACAGAATAAACTAGAGCATGAATCATAGGCATGCATTAAACCATCATATATTATTCATAATGCATAAAATATAATACACAACAAATACATTACTAAAAAATAATAATGCTCAAAATTTGTAAAAGGGGAACCAACAAATAACCATTCTATTTCATTCGAAGAGAGACATTACATGCAATTCTCCTTATTACTCCTTATTAAAAACAATAGCAATATCTATAATACTAGTAATAGCAATAACAACTAGCAACCCAATATTCCCTCCCTACCCTTATATATACATCTTCAAGTTGGTTACAAGGTGGCATAATAACTACAAAACTAAGTTCTTGGACGGTGTGCAAGAAACCCTATAAGTGGTGCACAAGCAACCTACATGTAGAAAACCTAAGGCACATACACTCTAACTATGTTTAGAAAACCCAAGGCGTTCATGCTCCAACATCGTGCAAAAATCCCAAAATTGCAAAATAGGGTGCCAATGATGTGGCATACTAGGCATGCTCACATGTGGCCTTGGAATGACAGGTGAAAGTGATTTTGGCTTCAAATTATAGTGTGGCACTTATAAGATCCAAAATTAACTCTTCTACTTAGGCAAGATAGATGCATGGTTTTCCATTATATCACAAAATGCAATGGAAATGCGTTATGATGCATTCTGATGGAACTTTGGAATCCCCAATGCATGTGAGATAGATGTCACAAAACCCAATTCAATGATTGAGATGGAGTGGGTAAATACCTAATGATCATTGAATTCCCATCTTCCCTTTGTCATACATAGAGATACATAGGTCTAATTAAGGCATGCAAGGGCTCATTGGAAAGAATGTGGTGAATAGAATCTAGCAACATGGCCCAACCAAGGGTTTCATCATATTGGGAAGGCTCATATTTGAGTCAAAAGCACAAGAAGACATTTTTATATGGAAAAAGTTACATTGTGTTATTCTTAAGTGTGTACCTTCTGTCTTTGATATGGAAACACCCAAAGGCATAGTCGCAATGTGTGGGTTGTCATTCATGAATGGATATCCATCCAATAGTTTACATTATCTCCCCATAACATCCTAGTATTGGAAGATGAGATTTGATACCACTCTAAAATGTTCATGGATGCCTCCTTTGGACATTGGGGAACTACTGGTAAGATTCTTTGCTTCATTTAAAATCAAATTTACTAGTTCTGAGTCCAATGAGACTATCAATGACATCATCCCAAAATTAACATGATATAATAGTTGCATCATTCACATTATCATGGACCACCACTTGGAATCATAAGTATTAACTAAACCCGCCTTTGGTTTGGGCTCCACAATAGGAATGCTTACAATGCATTTTACATATTTTCAACACGAGTTCATTATAACTCATCCCACTTGGCTTGAAACCCATCACATAAACCTCATCATACAAATTGTGCATGATTTAATGAATTAATTTAAAGGTCAAAATTGAAGTATTACATTGGGGTTATATTTCACATTAAATTGCCTTCCTAAATTAGCTTCATTACTTATTCAATTCTTATCTTGGTAAGCAAAGGAATCATTTTCTTGCACTTGAGTATTTCATGAATTTGGTTAAGTACGGATATCAACACTCTCAAGATACAAAGGTTTTGACTCTCTTGAATTATTTTAGTTTGGATATTAAAACTCTTCCACAATCAGGTATATTTATTCTTGATCCTCTATATCTCAAAGTGACATCTATCCAACAATGATGGAGGAGCTTTAAAATGACACATACTTATATTTCACAAGAGAGCCACTTTATTCTAAATTTCATTACTATTATTGTATTTATATCAATATTTTGGGGATTTCCATGAATACATTGTTAGTCAAGTCAATGTAATGTTCCCTATCCTTGTAATTGTTCTGGATTTTTCCATGTTTGTGTTATATAGCTAGTGAAGTACAGGTTCATGCATAAATGAAATCATTCATTCAAACCCATTTTGAGGAAAATTCTAGAACAATTTTTTCCATGTACATGCTAATAATCCAAATTGAAGGTGGGCGTTGAGGAAATACAGGGCCTTCATCATCCACTTAGATATTGATAGAACGATTGGGGTCTTTCATTGCTAGTACTAGCCTCTACATAAGTTAAGGAACACATAACATTGTTTAATACTCTACAATTATTGGAGAATTGGATGAATACTTAGATTTAAATGCCTCCATGTTACCCTCTTCTTAGTTTCCCCCCTGGTTGTCCGACAATTAAACAAATATTAGGAAGTTCATAAGGTGGTGGTCAAAATCTTTTTCACTTTCATGCATCCACTGATGATCAATTTTGTTCCTTCCATATCTAGCACATCCTAAGAGATAGATTAAAGAAACTAACACCCTATGTTGACAACTTAGTTTTTTCAAGCGATTGATACGTTGACTCCAAAAAATATTATTATGTCATCTTCAAACTCTAATAAATATTGAAATTACTCAGAAACTTGGAGAAAATATGGACAATTATTGTTTATATGGAGAATGGAGCTTTATAGGGATAATGATGAGCAGGTTCAAGGAAGCATCTAAAGAGGAGAACATAGAGTCATGTGATCCTAGGCTAAAATTATTCTCTCTTTCTATTAATTTGTGATTATCTTGTCAATGTGTATGTCTATCCTTTGTATTGTATATCCACCTTGTCAATATGTATGTTTCTATATCTCATATTGTATATCCACTATGTTTATGTATCATATTGTATATCCACTTTGTTTGGCCACCAATTGAGAGATTTGTATGATGTGAAGGGCATCCCTTGTCTCACAAACAAGGGAATCCCAAACACCAATTTGAAATCTAACTAAGAATTGACCTTAAAATTAGATTATTATTTTTATATTCTCGTCTTAATTAATTATATAATGTGAACGACATGTGTTAGAAATGTTAATGCTTCTCCGAAACTAAACTAGTTTTAAAAATATTATTACAATATAAATATTTTTTCAATAAGAAAAAAAAACAATTAATATCTTGTTATTCATCCACGGTAGAATCAAAGGTAACATTGTTCACATTTACATCTTTTCTTCAAAAATATTCCAAAAAAGACAAACTTCCTATTATACTACCTTGTCCATGATAGCATAGCTGGAACAAAACAAAACTCATATTTTCATAGCCGTCTGAGAAAAAATATTACAGAGCTTGAAATAGATCACATAATTTCCAAAAAAGAGCTACGGTCTTCAGAAAAAAGTTCTGGTCTACTAGAAAAACTCTAGAGTTCCCTTGGCTACAATGGAATTTTCCACTACTTCCTCAAAATGCATTTTTCCATCCATAGGTCCCACATCCCTCTTTGAAAGATAGTGTGCAATATTATTGTATTGGCGATAGATATGGGAGAATTTGATATGAGCAAAATTATTTTTTAGGTCCACCACTCTAATGCGTCAGTGATCCAAATTTAAAACCTAAAGCATAATTTTTCTCACAACCCATTCCACGATCACTTTCAAGTCACCAACAACCTAGATATGATCAACACATTTTAAATTGGAGAACCAAAGGAGTACCCACAAAGCAATAAGTTCAACTTTTGTATTGGTCCTGTAACCACAACCCATCCAAATATGGAAAGAGTGATTATAATTTAATTTAAAATGAAAACCAACACCAAAAATACCATTAGTAGTTGGCCCATAAAAATACTAGTAATTAAATCATCATGAAAGACAGGATGTAGAAAGATCCTACTTCCCTTTTGTGGTATAACTTTCATCCTACAGATAAGAAGAGGTTCTCTTAGATGAAACTGAGATTAAACTAAGTTTAACCTAAGACAGCTATAAAACAAATGTTACCTTAAATCTCTAAATCTAATCAATTCATACGATTTTAAATGAATTTGAAGGGAAAGAGTTTGTATAACTCACTTTTAAACCAGACGTTCGTTTAGCTTCCAACTCATGTCTTGAATTCCACAAGCAAAACCTGTTTGGATTGAACAAGCAACAAACGAAACCAATATCCAAATATCTCGTATACAATGTTAGATCTAAATAAAATCATATACATTCCATGTTCATGACTGAAACATAATACACAAAATGGAGAAATAATACAAGTTTCATTAGATGGAAACCATGAGAGACTTACAAAAATATACCTTGATGTCCAATCAATCCTCTAGCTCCAAAGCTTCCTCCCTTTTGCTATCTCTGCAAACCTTCTAAGATCATAGATTTGGTGCCTCAATATGTCCTCCCTTTGGCTCATGGATGGCCTCTCTCTTATAGGACTTGGAAAGCCCACCATATGGAGAGGAAGATGGATCTAGATGAGTGTTTAGTGGATCAACCAGACTAAACGAGGGAAATAGGTTAGGATCGAATGGAGGCTCCAATCCCAAGGAAATATCCCGGAAGGTTAGATCCAAAATCCAAGGCAAAGGGATGTTACTGAGATTTTTTTGCCACAAGAACTGAGCATAGCGTGAAAATGTTGGGATTTTCATGTCCCAGCAGGTATGCAAGACGCGAAAATAAGGAATTTTCGTGCCTTGGGCTATAGGTAGGGCGCGAAAATTAGGGCAAGACAAGGTCAATCAAGGTGACACTTGGACCAATGAGTTTTCATTCGGTTAGGGTTGATTGTATTTGTCTCCAAAGCTTATAGATGAGGCCAAGGAGGGGACCAACAAGGTACAACACATATTAGGAGGAAGTGTCACTAGGTCGCATGTCACGATGATGCGACACGAAGGCTCGAAGTGTAAATTTGAGGTATAACACTTTTTTCTTTGAGTCCCTGTAGAAATCAAGAAAATGACCCACAATCCTGGAACTGACAATATAAATATCTGGCTTCATATCTTCAAATATAGCCAAGTTCCTAGCCTTCCAAATTCCCCAAATAACAAAGAGATGCATCTATTTAAAATGCACAATGGATTTAAACCAAAGTTCCATATACATCCCAAAGGATGAAGAATCCCAAATTCCTGATATATCAAGACTCCTACAAACTTTAGCCCAGACCACTTTGAAGAAGGAAGAATCAAACATATGAGATATAGTTTCATTGTCACTTTTACATAAATTGTAAAGTCCAAGACCAACAAACCCCCTTTTTAAAATATTCTCCCAAGTTAATATTTTGGTTTCCAAAACAAGCCATGGAAAACACTTCAATTTAAGAGTAGACTACCATTTCCATAAAGAAGAGTGCCACCATTTCCCGGTCACCTTAACAGATCCTTCAAAGATAACATTATATGCAAGTTTTGTAGTAATTTTTCCACCAGTCCCATTCTAGACCCATATTAAGTAATCCTCATTGCCATTAAGCCTTATTCCTAATTGATTTATACCCAATATGTATCTATCCCATTCCTTTGCAATTTCACCTACAATTCCCAAATCAGAGGCAAGTAGCCAATAAGAACATGACGAACCATAAAAACCAATTATTTTAACCTAAAGCCAAAACCTAGATATTTGAAGTCTGTAAATACTTTAGAAGAGTGTCATAAAGTCTATAAAAAATTTCCCCACCCACAGATGGATCAATATCAATATATACTTGTAATACATTACCATCCTTCCAAGACAACCATGCTCCCATCCAAGGAAAAGTTCTTACCAAGCCCCTTCAAATATGGAGGCATTGGAAAAGGTCTTAATTGGCTTCCTTATCCAATCCATCCCTGAAATTCTCTTCAAATACTTATCTTTAATGAATTCACTCCAAAGTCCTAATCTGAATAATCCCTCTATAAGCTTTTTAAACTTAAAGCAAAACTAAACCAATCAAAATTCTTCAAACCCCACCCACCGATCTTTTTTGGAGTAGAGATCATTTCCCTGTTGGCAAGATGATATTGGTTACTAGAGTGATTCCCAACCCACGGGAAATAAAACATTATTTTCCCGACTCTTTGGATAATAGAAACATGAATCTTAGCTAGTGAAAGCTAGTAGACTGGTATGCTTTCTAGTACTAATTTCACTAGAATGAGCCTTCCACCAAGAGAGAGCCATCTAAAAACCCAATTACTAATTCTTCTTTCCACTTTCTTGAGAAGCCATATCCAATCCTCTTCATTATAACAATTAGGCTTTAGAAAGTAGCCAAGTTACTTAAACCCAACATCAATGTGCTCAATATGAAAAGGAAAAATATTATGTATTTGGTTCAGAACTTCAGGAGAAATATTATTTTGTAAGAACATAGATTTCTGGATACTTACTTCCATCCCTGAAGCTTAAAAAATAAACTGATAATACTTGAGAAATCCCCAATCATCTACAGTTCCATTCCCAAACAACAGTAAATCATCTACAAATAAGAGATGAGTAATGAAATGATGAGGAGAAACTTTGATTCCCACAATTTTCTTTCCTACCTTATCCATACCAATTACTCTACTCAATCCTACAACAAAAAGGAGGAAAATCAATGGGAAACGAGACACCCCTGCCTCAAACCTATAGAGCCCTTGAAAAATGTAGTTGGGTAGCCATTCACAAGGACTGCAAAGTTTAAATAAGAGACACAAGCCATGATCCAATCAATAACATCGATAGGAAGACCAATCTGAAAGAGGATTAATCTCAAAAAGGTCCAATCTACTCTATCATATGATTTAACCAAATCCATTTTAAGAATATAAAGAGCTTGTAAACCCTTGGTCTTGATAGAGTGCAAACTTTCCTGGGCAACCCCAATGTCATCTAGTATCTACATGTTAGAAAGAAACCCAAATTGTTCTCTAGTCGCACAATTATATCAACAATCACCTTTGAGATTACTTTATAAACCAAATTACATAAAGAGATTGCCCTAATGTCATTGAAAGTCTCAAGTTTCTCTTTTTTTGGAATTAAAGCTATAAATGTAAAATTTAAAGCACTGAGACTTAACCATTGATTCTAGATTCCTCAACAACATCCAAAAGATCTTTTCCACATATGTAAAAAAATTGTACCATCTATCCATAAGAGACTTGACTTTTTTATTTTGCAAATTTCTTCAATATCCCCTCAATTTCCGATAGAGTAATAACTTCACCAGTTTTACAATATATCAATATAAAAATAAAGAGATTTAAAAATATTATTACAGTATATCACAATGAAATAAAAAATAAAGAGATTTAAAAATATTACTACAGTATATCACAATGAAAATAAAGATGTAAATGAGGTAAAACCTTTTTAACTTTATAATTTATGAAATCCTTTCTTATAATAATAAATTGAATTTATTACGTGTTTCCCTTTGAAACCATATGTTTTTATGCCACCTTTTAATTGCTTCACTCCTTCACCGTCGTTGGATCCACTAGACGACCATCAAAACGATGTAGGGCATACATATTTATTAGAGATAACAATAGCTATATCTTCTATTGTTATACACATAGGATTAAAGCATCTTCCCTTCCCCTTTGGCTCAGTGTGCTTCCTTAATGATTTATCCTTTCCTCTCTGAATCTTCCATAGCCAATCGTTGCCTTCTCTAAATCTTCCATAGCCAATCTTCCTTGTGAGTTGAGTTCATTTCCACCCAGCCAACTCTTGCAAGAAAAAAAAATGCGTCACTACCAAGGAAATCAAGGTCGGTTAAAATGTTTTTTCTTTTTAAAAGACTTGTATTTGATTTTTTATTTTAATAGTCCTGCCGTAGGAAAATATTATTGTTTTTATTTGTTTTCATTAACTTTAGAGAAGTACAATTAATATTTCTAAAGTGTAATTAAACTTTTGGTTTATCTTTTTTATTTTTTATCTATCTTAATTTTCATAAGAAATTTTTTCAACGGTGATTGGTACCATACCATAAAAAAATAAGGATAAAAACTTTATGTTTTTTTTCCTATGCACGAAAACTGTGGAAACTGTGACAGTAAAGAAGGAAAGCTTTCTTCTTTTTCTAATTTCATTATTTTTTTGGTTTCTTTCCGTGCCAATAGATTGCCTCCATCGAAGGGATGACTTCTACGATATCTCATGCAGAAGGTAGGGTTTGCTTGGATTTTTACCACCATGACTAATTGCATCCAACCAAAAGATCCCACTCTGCGATATAGTTATACCATCATTGACTGGGTGTGTGTAATTGGCAAGAATTCCCTCTCTTATCCTATCCTTCGCGCAGATCGAGGACCTTCTCCTCACATGATTGTACTGATCACCTTTGTAATACATTTCTACATGCTTTGGACAATATCAATGTTGGTTTGTCCCTTTTTTTTGGGTTCTTTTCAGCTTGCGATGGCTTATGTTGTAGTATAATATCAAATTTGTGCTTACACATATATATATTTATATTTTCCAAGTGATGCCAAGGGAGGAATGGAGAAGAGAAAGAGAAGAGGATTTTCCCCTCTTTCTTCCCTTCTTGCCATCGATTCCTCTTTAATTATTGGTGATTTTATAACAGCACTCAAGCTTTTTGTCATTCATAAGAGAGTATGTGTTCATTCTAGCTAGGATCACAAAAGAGTATATGCGTAGTAATAATGTTCTCAAGTTTAAATTTAAATAATTATTTGCTTATCTCTTTGCAAGAAGTATTCATCTCTGCAACATTTATTTCGATTATTTTATGTCTGTGACTATTCCAATCATTCTATCTCTACAGCATGTAGTTAGATTCATGTTTTTGTTACAGGTTGCGATGGGGACAGAATTCGATTTGCTCTCTTTTATACTAATTTTCCTCATGGCATGGATCCTTGACTCATGCTACTGGTAGAACCACTTATGGGAAGGTCACATGGAGTCTATGTTAAATATATAGCATCAAGAGACATTCTCCAAACCAATTTTGTGTAGCCAAGATTGATCCTCCCGTATAGAGGTGCGCACTTTGATTGCCTTCCGTGTAAAGGTTATTCCTCCCGTATAGAGGTAATTGACCAAAGTAATGATGTTGTAAAGTCTTGTTGGACAAGGCTCTGGAATTGTGTGTCAAGTCATGATTTTCATGTGAACCTTCCGTATAAAGGTATCCATGAGATGGACCTACAGTATAGAGGTGAACCTTCCGTATAAAGGTATCCATGAGATGGACCTGTCGTATAGAGGTGGACCTTCCGTATAAAGGTCATTCTTTACTTATTAAAAGCATGTAATGTTTTGTGATGTATTATTAACCATGATCACCAGTCGCAATTAAGTATCCTTTAGAGATTGATCACCTCTAAAGTGAAATACTTTAGCATATGATCATTTGGTCCGAAATAATATAATATGATCACAACATCCAATAATTATTCTTAGTATAATGTAATGTGATGGATAATTAAAGTTAGCACATATTGACCATGTAGTAAGAGATAAAGAAATAAAAGATAAAACATAGAGATCAAGAGAATTCGAAATTTCCCATGCAGACACTTCAACTAATTAAAGAGAACTCGAACTGTTAAATATTCAGTTATAAAGCTTCAGTTAAGTATCAATGTATGCCTTGATCAATGCTTTAGTTAAAGCATTAGTTAAAGATATCCCTCAGTCAACTAAAGAGATGAAAGTGGTCACTTCAAGTAAATCAATCAACATGATTTCAGTTGACTAAGTGTTAAATAAGAAGGACTAGTTAACTAAAGTGTTTTCACTTTAGTTAAACTAAAAGACGACACTTCAGTAAATCAAGGAGAACTCGAATTAATTACTATAGTGATGTTAGATCAAGAATCAGTTAAAGAGAGTTAACTAAGTGACAACAAAGAATATCCAGTTAACTAAGTGAAAACACTTAAGTTCGCCACCTAACTAAGTGGGAAAGCTTTCAGTTAAGAGGCGAGTTCATCCTAAGTGATAGCTCAGTGAGATAAAGCACTGCATGAGAAGTGGGGCACAACTCTACATGCAAGATTGATACATCCAGTTTGAGGGGAAATTCATCCTGAAGTTAGAAGATAAAAATAGAAGAGAAGAATGTATAAATATGTTATACGGCATTGATGAATCCAGTGTGAAGCGAATTATTTTCTCCTTTGAAGGCAAGGCGCTTCTCTTCATGTGCAGGATATTATTATTGAAGGTAAGGTGTTTATCCAATTGATCACTCTTCTCTATTGCTTATGTATCTTCACCAAGAGTGTTTGGTGATCTCTTATCTTCCAAAAGCAATCTGCTATGTTGTAAAAGAAAGCATTATTTGTTATCCATTATATTATACTGAGAAGAATTGTTGGGGTTTTGTTCTCATAGTTTTGAGGATTTTCCCCAGGGTATATCTTGTGTTATGGATGTATGAATTTCTTGTGACTAAATGGTCTCAATGCTTCAAGTTTCTACATCTAAAAGAATTAAAGATCAAATCTCAACCAAATATTATCATGGTATCAGATCTCAGGGTATGAAGGATCTCAGTTTTGCATGCCAGCTAGAGCCTACGTAGATCCTGAGAAGTTGAGCACAATATTTGAAGCTATGGCATCAATCTCTGTGCGACTGGAAGACCGTCTTAAGGGCACCTCAAACTTCAACACTTGGAAGGCTAGGATTCTCAACATCCTAGAGGAACATGACTTGGATGGATACGTATCCATTGTGTTGGAGGATCCTACATCTAATGCAGGGCACATCAACTTCAAGAAGAATCAAGATAAGTCCAAATAGATCATCTATGATTTGGTAAAAGATAACTTGATTCTTGTGATCACACTGTTGAAGACCGCAAAATAATGTTATGATACAATGACTAAAATATATGAGAAGAAGGCCCCGAGTCAAAAGGGGGCATTGAAGAATAAGCTTCAAAACTTAAAGATGGATACTGATGAGACAGTGACCTCCTTCTTCACCAATATCTCTCATGTAAGAGATCCTCTTGTTGGTTTTGGAGTAGTGTTGGATGAAGATGATCTTCTCCAAACCACTATTGATGGTATCCCATCCTCATGGGAGACATTCTTGGTTGCGGTAAATGGCCGAGAGGTACAACCTAAGTTTTAAATGTTGTGGCATGACTTCCTCCAATGGGAGGGGTGAATCCAGAGCAAATCAGTGTGCATCAAAGAAGAAAACCTTGTCCTCACGGAAACAGTGAAGAAAGGAAAGAAACCCTTCTTCCAAAAGAATTTCTCTCATCCAAAGGAGGAGTTCAACAAAGGGTTTGACAATTCAAAAGATAGATGCTTCAATTGCAACAAGAAAATCCATTTCTCAAGAGAGTGCAAAGCAAAGAGGAAAGGAAATTTTCATGCTTCTACCGCTATAGAAGATTAAACTACTCAAAAGAATGCATCCTAAGCAAAGGAGACAAGAAGGGAGTTTTACATTGTCTCATCCCTTTCGGGATCTGTCATCACAAATGCAGACACATGGTTGATTAACAGTGGTGCATCCAAACATATTATTGGTTACAAGAGTGCCATCACTAATCTAAAGGAGAAATATTTCACATGCAAGGTAGAGTTGGGGGACAACTCAACATATTCGATCCAAGGAGTTGGATCCACCTCATTCCGGCTGAAAACTGGTGATATTTTACATGTGGACGATATTCTATATGTTCCAGGCTTGAATAAGAACCTCCTTTAAGTTTTGGTTCTTGAAGACAAAGGCTTCTAAGTTATCTTCATGGATAACAAAGCACTTTTATGGCTGAAGAACAAAATCCTAGAATATGCTGTTGTGATTGGAGTTCGAGAGGGAGGATTCTACAAGGTACCCGAGAAGTACATTCAATCTATTATTCACCACAATGTCAATCCATGCGAGCTATGGCACTGAAGGCGTGGACACCTACACTACAAAGCACTACCAGGAGTTCAAAAGATGGTAAAAGGTATGCCTGTATTTGATTTTGAGCATGATAATGTATGTCGGGGTTGTGCACTTGGGAAGAATGTTAAGACAATTTTTTCCAGCAGTACTACTGGATCTAAAGGGGTTTTATATTTAATACATTCTAATGTATGTGGTCCCATGTCACCCCCCTCCCTGAGTGACTTGTTATATTATGTATTGTTCATAGATGATTTTTCTAGGAAGTTGTGGATTTATTTCATGAAGGATAAAAGTTAAACTCTCAGCAAATTTAAAGAGTTTAAAGCCCTAGTTGAAAATAAAAAAGAAAAGCACATATGTGCACTAACGTCCGATAATGGAGGTGAATTCGATTCACATGCATTTAATGAGCTATGTAGTGATGCAGGAATATTTAGACAGTTAACAGTACCATACAACCCTCAACAAAATGGGGTTGCCGAAAGGAAGAATAGAACCATATGCTAGGATACAAAATTCATGATGCATGATCAAGATATGTCTACCTCATTATGGGAAGAAGCCACCCATACAATTGTGTACATCCAGAATAAAATCCCACATGTCATTCTAGATGAGAAGACACCAGAAGAAGTGTTTACCGGTGAGAAGCCAGACATCTCACACTTGAGGATCTTCGGGAGCCTAGTATACATTCATGTACCGAAAGAAAAGAGAACAAAGATGGATCCTTTTAAAAAGAAAGCCACATTTGTGGGTTATAGCGAGTCATCCAAAGCATACTGAATATATGTACCTAGTGAGAGACACAGACACATTGAATTCAGCTGAGATGTTACCTTCCATGAGGAAGCTGCTTTCAAAAGATCGAAAGAGATTCAATGTGATTCAGAGATGGAGGATCCCGACTCTAATTCTCCCTCTTCAAAGTTTGAGAGGGATAAACTAGAAGATTCCTCAGATTCACTAGCTCCTGAAGAACCAATAGAACTAGTTGAGAGGTCACCTGATGAACCTCCCGCTAAAATAAGATCTGCTTAGTGCTGAGACATATTACAAAATGCATAGAAACATGGAGCACCAATAGGCTCATCCAGAGAGCGCAAGAAACCAGACAAATATTTAGGGTATGTTGCACCGATGGGTCACATCAGTGATTCATAACCATCCTCATATGAAGAAGTTGCAAAGTAGAAAATTTGGAAAGATGCAATGACAGAAGAGTACAACTCTATAATGAAAAATGATATTTGGGAGGTTATTCTCAAACCTGATGGGAATTCCATTGTGACTTCTGGATGGCTTTACAACATAAAGCATGTTACGGATGGTAGAATTGAGAAGTGTAAATCCAAATTCATTTCCATAGGTTTCTCTCAAAAAGAAGACATCGATTATGATGAGACTTTTTCCCTTGTGGCAAAGTACACCACAATCCGAGCAATGATTTCACTTGCATATGTTTTAGGATGGAAACCTCACCAGATGGATGTGAAGACATCCTTCCTCAATGGTGAGGTTGAGGAAGAGTTTTATATTCAGCAGCATGAAGGATTTGTGGTGCATGGGAAGGAGTCCCATGTTTTCAAGCTAAAGAAAGCTCTATATGAGCTTAAGCAAGCCCCTAGGGCTTGGTACTACAGAAATAATAGCTACCATCAGAAATTGGGTTTCAGTAAGAGTGAAGCTTATCCAAATTTGTACTTTAAAGTTGTGAAGAACCAATCGTTGATATTGGTTTTGTATGTTGATGATTTGTTTCTCACTGGAGAGGAACATCTGATTGCTTGGTGCAAGAGGGAGCTCACCTCAAAGTTCGAGATGAAATACTTAGGTCTAATGCACTACTTTCTTGTCTTTGAGATATGGCAAAGAAAAGATGAAATTTTTCTATCTCAGGGAAAGTACACTGTGGATATATTGCATAGGTTTGGCATGATAGATTGCAAATTTATGACTACACTGATGGTTTCCAATTTGAGGAAACTTCATGAATCAAGATCTGGATCAGATCCAGTAGATCCCACTTTGTATAGAAAACTTATAGGCTCGCTAATATACTTGATACATTCAAGGCCTGATATATGTTCTGTTGTGAGCATTCTGAGTCAATCTATGTATGATCTGAGACACAGACACTAGACAACTTCTAAGCATGTTCTTAGGTAACTTCGAGGTACAATTTCATATGGACTCAGATATGCCTCCAGTGGAGGAGTCATGTTACTTGGTTATATAGACTCAGAATGGGGAGGAAGCATTGTGGACCATAAGAGTACATCCGACTACTGTTATAGCCTAGGATCAACTATGATATCTTGGTCCAGTAGGAAGCAGGGCTCCATATCCCAGAGCACCACCGAAGAAGAATATATAGCTGCTAGTGTTTCCTGCTGAGAAGTAGTGTGGATCAGAAAGCTACTTGCAGGGTTTTTCGATGAAAATATTGAGCCTACAGTTATTAGGTTTGATAATCATATTTTCATCAAGCTTTTTGAAAACCCAGTGTTTCATGACAAGTCAAAGCACATTGAAATGAAGTATCACTTCATCTGAGACATGGTCCAGAAAGGTACAGTAAAAATTTAGTACATTGCTACTAATGAGCATATTGCAAATGTGTTAACAAAGCCTCTGTTCGTGACAAAGTCCAGGTACTTCTGATACAATCTTGGTATGGCAAAGAATGCCTCCCTCGATGAGAGTGAGTGTTAAATATACAGCATCAGGAGACATTCTCCAAACTAATCTTGTGTAGCCAAGATTGATCCTCTTGTATAGAGGTGAGCACTTTGATTTCCTTCTGTGTAAAGGTTATTCCTCCCATATAGAGGTAATTGATCAAAGTAATGATGTTGTAAATTCTTGTTGTACAAGGATCTAGACTTGTGTGTCAAGCCATGATTCTCATGTGAACCTTCCGTATAAAGGTATCCATGAGATGGAAATCCAGTATAGAGGTGAACCTTCTGTATAAAGGTATGCATGAGATGGACCTCCCGTATAGAGGTGGACCTTCCATATAAAGGTCATGCTTTACTTGTTAAAAGAATTTAATGTTGTGTGATGTATTATTAACCATGATCACCAATTGCTATTAAGTCTCCTTTAGATATTGATCACCTCTAACGTGAATTACTTTAGCATATGATAATTTGGTCCGGAATAATATAATATGATCACAACATCCGATAATTCTTATTAGTATAATGTAATGTGATGGATAATTAAATTTATCACATATTGACCATGCAGTAAGAGATAAAGAAATAAAATACAAAGCATAAATATCGAGAGAATTCGAAATTTCCCATGCATACACTTCAGTTAATTAAAGAGAACTTGAATTGTTAAAGATTCATTTATAAATATCCAGTTAAGTATCAATGTATGCCTGAATCCATGCTTTAGTTAAAGCATCAGTTAAAGATATGCCTCAGTTAACTAAAGAACTCACAGTGGTCACTTCAAGTAAATCAATCAGCATGATTTCAGTTAACTAAGTGTTGTTGAAATCGATTTAATACTGAGAGGGGGTTGAATCAGTATTAGCGCAGTTATCAACCATTTTTTACCTTCTTAAACATATTAGCCTTTACTTAATTCTTATCTTCTATTATGCATCAGTAAATAAACATCCACACATATATGCACCAACATAAACTTCACATAACACATAGGATTTTTACGTGGAAACCCAAACGAGAGAAAACCATGGAATTATTCTTTATAATGAGAAAGAATACATTCGAGGAAGCACTAACTTCCTATGTTTACCAGCACCGAATGGAAGGAGGCACCAAACCCTTGGTTTTATAGGCTCCAACCTGAAGGAATCTAAAATTCCCTGTTTTTCTCCAGCACCAACTAGAAGGAGGCACCAACCCTCTATCTCCTTGTTGTTTTACAAGCACCAACCTGAACGAAGCTCTAACTCCTTGTCTCCTTGCCCCGTTCGACCACCCTAATGTCCAATGTATGTTGTTGTCATACTGAACTTCAATTTTCTGTACACTTATTATCTTATGATTATAATTTTGTTGTGCGCTACCTTCGTATGCAGTCACTGAGTTGCAGACATCACTTGACTTCTCGTTATTCTAAATTCACACTTTTACTGATGAATTACTTCATGTTTTGTGTGTTCGTTGATACTGCAGTTGGCATAACTAATTATCTCATCAGTCTGCTAATTGCGTGACTATAATGACCAAATGATATTGTGCTTTCAATTTATAGTTTATTGTTCTGAATTAAAACATGAATAACAAATGGAACTGCACACTTACGGATGGGTCTGTTCTGTTTAAGTGCTACAGTTTCTTAGAAAATCTGTGACGTCCTTTGCATCAAATGATTCATCTTTTCTATTTAATACACTTGTCTTAGATCATCTGCATCATGATGTTCCTATCAGATCTTGTTGTTTTTATGTTGTTGCGCATCAGATGGAGTTCTCAACTTCGTACACTTTCACTTATGTTCATATGCATCACCAAGACATCTGCGCATTATCTGATAAAATTTGGTTCTATCTGTGTGCTTTTTCTTTACAACATCTATGACTAATGATTCCCTAACTATAATTTTGTCCTTCGAAACATCAAGTACTTCTGCATACTCTAGAAAATCTTCCTTTCAGTAATTACACATCCATAACATATCTACAACATCTTTCTATGCACCATCAAAACTTTGTTCAATTGCATGTGCACATTCGGCTCCTTGCTAGATCATACTATTCTTTCCTCAAGCCCTTTGATGCCCTAAATATCAAACTTCAACAAACACTTGAATATATTATGCTCTCTCCATCAAGCTTACATCAAAACTCCAACTTGCATATTTATTCATACATGTCCTACATGGATTGTATGTTCACAAGTTGGTCATGGCATCCCTTCTTCCATACTTCATGGATTGTGCATATGCCACGTGTCACCTTCTACGTTGTTGATGTGTCATCTATTAGGTGTCAAGTTCCTTCATGGTCCACAACATAGTGGGACTTTACAACTTGGTGGTATATCTTTGTGCCCTCGATGTACCATTTCCTTTAAGGTATGTGTGCATTCATACTCTTCATCTTAATGATTCTATATCCTTTTTTGTACCATCCCTTGTGGGTATTGATCCCTTGCAATATTAATTCTTTTTTGGATTTTGCGCATACTCAAACTTATACTTGGTGGGACTATGACCCTTTCCTTTTCATCTCTTGTGGGACTTGCGCACCTATTGTACCATCAACTGTGGAATTTGCTCATAGAATTGATTCAACCATTGTACCTTTCAAGGAACATGTGCACATTCAACTAACTGAAAACATCTTCTGATTGGCTAGAATTTCACGCTTTCAGGACTGTCCAACCATATGTTGGTTCTTACTGCATGCGCACTTCCGACCATCAACCAAGCAATTCTTAGGATTGCTTGCGCACTCGTACCATTTGTTCAACCAATTCCTTGGTTGCTTGCGCACATGTACCACTATCCAACATCCAACTCCTTTTATTATTACCATGAGAGAGTATGACTTGGTGGACTTGATATCTGCACAAGGATCTGCATGATGTCTCTTCTTATGTACTTCTTCAACCTCATCATGCATGATGTATACTTGGATACACATCTTCAAATTGAATGCACTTATGTATTTACTTCTTCAAACTGGCATCCATATCTACCACCTTCACCATCATGCATATATACTTCTAGAATTCATGTTCTTCTTCATCTTATGCATATACTTCTTCACACTGATGTAGGAATGTTGTATCCACTTTGACATCAGTTGATATCAATGATTCATACTGAATCAGTTGACATCCTCTTTGACATTAGTTGACATCAATGACAACCAAATTTCAACAATCTCCCCCTTTGGCATTAATGTCAACACCTTATGAAGCTATGCCTGATCTTCTTTGAACTGTATGCTTCATATGTACTTTTTGCAGTGCTCCCCCAGTGAGTTCTTTGGGTTGTTTTCTACTGTTCCTTCTGCTATTTGTACTTCTACTACTTTTGCGTGAAACATGCTAATTTCTGCTACTTCTGTGCAGACCATGTGGTCAGTCATCTTCATGTCATTCCTTCAAGTGATCTACTTCATGCTCTTTCACATCTCCTATAGCTTCATGCTATATTATTTTTTGTTTGCATTTCTCCCTTGTCATGCTGTCATGATGACTTCATGCATCTCTTCACGTCTCAGCTTCATGTATATCTCTTCATCTTCATGTCAGCTTCATGATGTGCATTTTATGCCTTAGCTTCATGCATCTCTCCCCCTTTGACATCAATGGAAAAGAGATGTCATTACCTATGCACTGTGCATTATTATGTATGTTTTGCGTTGTCTTCATCCTTAATTGTTTTCAGGGACAACTCCCCTTGTCTTCATGCTTCATTTCTTTGTAGAACTTCTGTACTGGTATCTTTTCATAATTATCTTTGATTTCCTTCTTGAAATAAATGTTGCATTGTTATTTCATATTGATCTCATGTTGCTGTCATAATAATTCATCATTCCTTGCACATTGATCCATAAAGACTTCCTTACTTGTCGACTGTGTAGTGTCAAATTCAGTCTTTTATCGGATTTGCATTACACTTCATGTGCCTAACTGCTTCATCTGTCGCATTTACTGTGTTGTCACAGGGCCTTGTCGTATTTAATGTTGTCGCATCCTTTTCCATGACAATCCAAACATATGGAATGCTTTTCATTTATCGACCACCTCGACACAAAAGAGAACATGACAATCAATTCATGCGGCAACATTGACGTATCACTTCCATACTTGAACCTTTTGAGGCAACATTCTTCATTGTATGGTGCAATGAATTGAATTTCCTCCTTTTCGTATTGTTTCCAAAAATCTCATTAAATTTAGCATTTACTTTTGGTGACTCCACCACCTGCTTGGACTTGTGCGACATTGGATACATTTCTCGTCAATTTAATTCCATGCACGCGAACATCTTTCAATCCACTCTATAAGATTTCTGCAAACAATGCCTGGTTCATCACTTCTTGCATCCTTGCATTTCTGTGTCACATTGATGTCTGATCCTTCCTTTGATTCTCCTTTTTCCTTCCAATGGCCTCCTTCTATCATAGAATAAACAATTCCCTTGAGAATTTGCATCATGCCGTCCATAATCAATAGTCTGAATTTTTGTGTTTGAGAACTCATATGGGTTCTTGGTAGCAACGAATGCAGGACAACGAAATTCTTCAACAATAATCGCAATCACAGGAGAACCATAGACATTCTGAGCAATAGATCCTTCTGACTCATCGAGTTGATAATTTGGAATGTCAACAACAACAAATTTTTTATGAATTATCTCGTCTTCAACCTCATCATGCTGAACCATCATCGTCTGCCACTCTACAGCTTCTCCCACTATGTCCTGCTTCTAAACATACAGCCCTGGTTCTGGTGGATTTGGATTTATGTCTTGCGAATCAGTCAGATATGGAGCTTGATCTTGAATTGTGACTGTAGAATGCTTCAACATTTTCTCAATTTTTCTCTTTTTCCTTCTTTCTTGTATATGTCATTCTTGGCTTCGGCATGGAGTCATGGCTCATGCAACTTTTAATCATGCCCAATTTTGAATATAATGAAAAGATACATTTTGTGCAATATCATGTCTTTCAGCAATGTTTGATTCTTCATGTATTTGTTCCACTGAATTCAATCTGATACTCTATATTCTGTAATATATCATGTGCAGAGTAAATCTACAACCACTTAATGTATGCGCTCATTTCCCTTTTTCTATGATATTATGAACTTAACATAATGAACACATTCTAAGCTCAGAAACAGTATGACTAACATCACGCATTCATAACCACACACCTAACTAACATCCCCTTGAATTCCTTAAGATGCATCGTGTTGAACTCAAGGGTCTCCCATAGTCCTTATGAGACTAGCCAGAGAGGCAGCAATTTCTTGCTACATTAGATGCACCTGGATTATCTCCATCTTTAGCACACTTCTTAGGAGATTTCCCCAAGCCTTGTTGTGCGTGTGTCTATTTTGATTATGTTCCGGATATTTTCCACTTAATTCTCTTTTAGTGTGATAGCTTTTGCGGAAAAAATCTTCATCCTAATAACTTACTGCTTTTTGACAGTACATGGCCTTGTGTCCAAAACCATCACAAGCATGGCATCTCACAATTTGACAATATTTTTCGACATGGCCAAAATGATTGCTTCTTGTGCATTTCACCCTATTGATCCTTCTTCGATTGGTATATTAAAAAGAGTCATAGTTGAAGGAATTATCATACCTAAAGGACTTATCATGATTTGAGCAATGTTCTCTGTCACAAACCTTATTTGGTGTCTTTACATAACCAAGATCTGTTTTGTCTTCTGGTGGTCTCTGATCCTTCATAATCCTGTTCAGCATCGTTGTGCTATATTTTAACCTGTTCTGCACTTCACCTTCAAATTATGTCTTGTCATTTTCTGATTGTGCGCAGATAGGGTCGCTACTTGCAACTTGTTCCTTGCCCTTTATCTTAGTCAAGTTATCCTCTAGACGAGATATCTCTTTATCCTTTTCTTCAAGTTGATTTGTCATCATCCTAATTTTATGCACCATTTTCTCCAGTGAGGCTCTCAATGCAGATTTATCTTTCTCAAGTACTTGAATATTTTCTTTTGTGAAACTCAGCTAAATCTCATAGTTAGTTATCCTTTCATGAATGTTTGTGTCAATGGATGGTCTTTCTTTCTCTTCATACATTGACAATTGATCCTGCAAGAGTTTATTCTTCTTCTTTGACTTCTTTAAATCATCCAAGGCACTAATCAATTCACCTTCTTAGTCAATTTATGTAGTGTCTTCATCATCGGATTGACTGTCATTCTTGACTTCTACAACCAGTTTTGGAGTTGTAACTGGATTTGGAGATGTTTTGAATGATCCACTGAAGAAATACTTATCTAGTGATCCTGGTTTGTTATGTGCAACTGGAGTGTTCTTTGAATTGTTCTTATTTATTTCATCTTTGATCTCTTCTACTACATGGGCCATGAAGAGTACTTCTTTAGGCTCTTCGTCGCGGTCACTTATTTCAAACGCATTACTTCCTTCTTTGGTGTACAAACTTTTTCTCTATTTTGGAATCCTCCTTCTATTCTCAGGTCTGAGTTGTGAGCACACAATCTTCCAATTATACGAACTAGATTCCTCATCACTGTCGCTATCTCCAATTTCCTTGAAAGGACACTTCGAGGCATAATGACCTACTCCTCCACATCTAAATCATTTGAAGGGTAACTTGTTCTTGTACTTACCTCGTCTTCTTTTCAACTTCTTCACAAATTTTGATTCCTCATCATCCGACTCATCACAGCAATCTTTGTCATGATCATGCTTATCCTTTCTCGTGGCTTTAAAAACAACTTCCTTTCTGATGGCAGTCTCTTTCTTAGTTCTCAATGCGGTGATAATTTCCTGAAGCTCATCCTTCATAAGGTTTTCAATATTAGCTCGATCTTCTAAAACAAGCACCTTTGCATTGAATATTTGAAGCAAAGACCTCAATATATTATGTACCATTGATTCTTCATCCAAAGTGACCCCAAGACTCTCAATAGCATTAAATGTCTCATCTACTCTTAAGAAGTAAGATGTAATGTTCTCTTCATCTTTCATTCTTAGAGACTCAAACTGCCCATAGTAGTTTTGCAACTTTTCTTTCTTTACCTTATCGTCTCCTTCATATATACCTCTGAGTTTGTGCCAAATCTCCTTAGCTGATGCACAGTGCATAACTTTTATGAATTCATCACCCATTAAGCCACATAGCAGAGCATTTCTGGCTCTAGTATTGCTTTCATTGATTCTCTTGTAAGCTGGATTAACTAGTACAATTGTTGGTACATCATAACCATCGATGATAGATTTCCAAACATATGCTCCCAAGGAGTGCAAATAAAATTTCATGCGTACCTTCCCAAAAATATAATTGGTGCCATCCAACCTTGGTTCCCTATTGGTGGAAAGGCCTTCCAGCTTATCCATTTCTGCGCAATGATCTATTTTCCAAATGTTAATCTGTTACTGAAAAAACCTACTCTGATACTGATTGTTGGAATCGATTTAATAATGAGAGGGGGGGTGAATCAATATTAGCACGGTTTTCAGCAATTTTTTACCTTCTTAAATAGATTAGCCTTTACTTAATTCTTATCTTCTATTATGCATCAGTAAATAAACATCCACACATATATGCACCAACATAAGCAACACATAACACACAGGATTTTTATGTGGAAACCCAAATGGGATAAAACCACAGAATGTTTCTTTATAATGAGAAATAATACATTCGAGGAAGCACCAAGTTCCTGTGTTTACCAACACCAACTGGAAGGATGCACCAACCCCCTGGTTTTATAGGCTCCAACCTAAAGGAAGCTACAACTCCCTATTTTTATCCAGCGCCAATTGGAAGAAGGTACCAACCCATTGTCTCCTTGTTGTTTTATAGGCACCAACCTGAAGGAAACTCCAACTTTCTATGTTTACCAACACCAATTGGAAGGATGCACCAAC
The DNA here is from genome assembly GCA_027924585.1 of Larix kaempferi. Lineage (NCBI taxonomy): Eukaryota > Viridiplantae > Streptophyta > Pinopsida > Pinales > Pinaceae > Larix > Larix kaempferi. The sequence continues at coordinate 3,118,404 of BSBM01001114.1, read as the reverse complement.
CCCCTGGTTTTACAAGCTCCAACCTGAAGGAAGCTACAACTCTCTATTTTTCTCCAGCACCAACTGGAAGAAGGTACTGACCCACTATCTCCTTATTGTTTTATAGGCACCAACCTGAAGGAAGCTCCAACTCCCTATCTCCTTGCCCCGTCTGACCACCCTGATGTCCAATGTATGTTGTTGTCGTACTAAACTTCAATTCCACAGACACTTTTGATCTTCTGATTATAATTTTGTTGTGCGCTACCTTTGTATGCAGTCACTAAGCTCCATACATCACTTTACTTCTCATTCCTCTCAATTCACACTTTTGTTGATGACTTACTTCATTTTCTGTGTGTTTGTTGATACTGCAGTCAGCGTCACTGATTATCTCATCGTTCTGCTAATTGCGTGACAGTAATGACCAACTAACATTGTTCCTTCAATTGATAGTTTTTTGTTATGAATTAAAGCACGAATAATAGATGGAAATGTGCACTTATTGATGGGTCTGTTATTTTTAAGTGCTACAGTTTCTTAGACAATCTAAGATGTCATGTGCATCAAATGATTCATCCATTCTGTTTAACACACTTGTCTCAAATCATTTGCATCATGATGCGCCTATCAGATCCTTTTTTTCTTCTGTCGTTGCGCATCAGATGGAGTTCTCAACTTCACACACTTTCACTTCTATTCATATGCATCAACAAGACATCTGTGCACTATCTGATAAACTTCAGTTCTATCTCTACGATTCTGTCTTTAAAACATCTATGACTAACGACATGCTGACTATAATGTTGTTATTCAAAACATCAAGAAACTACGCATAATCCAGTATTTCTTCCTTTTAGTACTTTGGCATCTGTCACAGATCTACGTCGTCTTTATGCGCACCATCAAAAATTCCTTCAACTGTATGTGTACATTTGGCTCCTCTCTAGACCCTATTGTTCTGTTCTCAAGCCCCTTGATTCCCTAAATACCAAACTTTAACAAACACTTGAAGCTCTTATGCGCTTGCCATCAATATTACATCAAAAATCCAACTTGCATCTCTATTTATATATGTCCTACATGGATTGTATGTTCAAAAGTTGGTCATGGCATCCCTTCTTCCATACTTCACAGATTGTGCATATTCCATATGTCATCTTCTGCGTTGTTAATGTGTCATCTGTTAGGTGTCAAGCGTCTTCATTGTCCACAACATAGTGGGACTTTACACCTTGGTAGTATACCTCTACACCCTCGATGTACCATTTCCTTTGAGGTATGTGCGCATTCATACTCTTCATCTTGATGAGTCTATAACCTTTGTTGTACCATCCCTTGTGGGTATTGTGCCCTTGCAATATTAACTCTTTGCAGATTATGCGCATACTCCAACTTCTACTTGGTGGGATTATGACCCATGCCTTTTCATCTCTTGTGGTACTTGCGCACCTGTTGTACCGTCGGCTGTGGAATTTTCTCATAGACTTGCTTCAACCACTGTACCTTTCAAGGAACATGTGCACATACCACTAACTGAAAGCATCTTCTGATTGACTAGACTTGCGCGCTTTCAGGACTATCCAACCATTTGTTGGTTCTTACTACATGCACACTTCCAACCATTAACCAAGCAATGCTTAGGCATGCTTGCGCACTCATACCATTTTTTCAACAAATTCCTTGGCTGCTTGTGCACATGTACCATTGTCCAACCAACTCCTTTGATTGTTACCATGAGAGAATATGACTTGGTGGACTTGATATATGCACAAGGATCTGCACAATTGTTCTTCTTATGTACTTCTTCAACCTCATCATGCATGATGTATCCTTGGATACACATATTTAGACTGAATTCACTTCTGGATTTACTTCTTCAAACTAGCATCCATATCTGGCACATTCATCACCGTGCACATATACTTCTAGAATTCATGTTCTTATTCATCTTGCGCATATACTTCTTCAAAGTGGCTTCCATATACTTCTTCACACTACTATAGGAATGTTGTATCCACTTTGACATCAATTGATATCACTGACTCATATTGAATCAGTTGACATCCTCTTTGAAATTAGTTGACATCAATGAGAACCAAAGTTCAACAAGTGTTAAATAAGAAGGACTTGTTAACTAAAGTGTTTTCACTTTAGTTAAACTAAAAAGAGACACTTCAGTAAATCAAGGAGAACTCAAATTGATCACTATAGTGATGTTATCAAGAATTAGTTAAAGATATTTAACTAAGTGATAACAAATAAGATCTAGTTAACTAAGTGATGACACTTAAGTTAGCCACCTAACTAAGTGGGCAAGCTTTCAATTAAGAGGCAATTTTTTCCTAAGTGACAGCTTAGTGAGATAAAGCACTGCATGAGAAGTGGGGCGCACCTCTGCATGCAAGATTGATACATCCAATTTGAGGGTGAGTTCATCCTGAAGTTAGAAGATAAAAATAGAAGATAATAATGTATAAATCTGTTATATGGGATTGATGAATCCAATGTGAAGCGAATTCTCTTCTCCTTTGAAGGAAAAGCACTTCTCTTTGTGTGTAGGATATTATTATTGAAGGCAAGGTGTTTCTCTGATTGATCTCTCTTCTCTATTGCTTATGTATCTTCACCAAGAGTGTTTGGTTATCTCTTATCTTCCAAAATCAATATACTATGTTGTAAAAGAAAGCATTCTCTTCTATCCATTATATTATACTGAGAAGAATTGTTGGGGATTTTGTTCTCATAGTTTTGAGGATTTTCCCAGGGTATATCTTGTGTTATGGATGTATGAATTTCATGTGATTGAATGGTCTCAGTGCTTCAAGTTTATACATCTAAAAGAATTAAATATCAAATATCAACCAAATATTAACAGTCTCTCCATAGAGGTAAGAGCCAGAGTTGTTGTATTTTTGCAATTAACGGGGGTTGAAGATACTCCAATAGGAGTAATGCCAAGTTGTTATAGGCTCGGTTGGAGACATGGACTACTTATACAAGTTCATTAACACAACATTCTGAGAATGTTAATTGTTGATGGATAGTTTTATTTAATGGCCATGCTTTCACGATCATGCATGATTAGCTAGTCACTTTGTTAGCATATTCAAGTTATTATGTTCAGAACTTCATTTTTTTCCTTTTAGTTTTCCCTTTTTGACTCGCGATGTTGGTGTTAATATTTAGTCCTTTTCCCAAAAATTCTTGATTCTCTAAAAGCTTGTATGTTCAATATTTTTGTGTCTGTGGTCTTTGTTTCTTCACCATTCAAGAGTGTTTTTTTTTAATGTTATACTATCGGGTTCAGAGCTAAAGAATCTATGTTTTCCCCTAACATGAAGTTTTCTCTAAAACATGTCAATTTGTGTTAAGCATTAGATATTTATTATTATATACTTAGAATATAATGGAATTGGTTATGCATTAAGATTATCGATACTTATTAGCAATTTATTATTAGTCCCTGTCGTTTCAATTTTTTCCATTAATTGTATAGAAGTAGATTTAATACTTTAATGCTTTTAAAGTCTAACCAAACTGTTGGTTCATTTTCTTTTTAAATTTTTCTTAAAAATTTCTTTCAACTATGATTGGTGCTATACCATAAAAATTAAGAATAAAAAAATTCCTAAGGAAACTTCCTTAGATGTGAGGAGAAAAGTTTAGGAAAGCTTTTCTAATTTCATTACCATTCTTAAATGCACAAATCATGGAGCTTCCCAATAGATAGCCACGTCTCACTAAAATATTGATCACAAAATAGAAATTGCAACCAAAAAGAGATAGATAAAACACAACATTAAATCCTCCACAAATCAAGACATTTTCTAATGAAATGATTCCAAGGAAAGCTAGGAAGTCAACCCCAATATTTTCCCCATGCATGCATTAAAGGAGTATAGGTGTAATGCTTGGCTTTTCCATTAACATTACAAGCTCATCCAAAGAGTAGAGTTACTCTATGCCCAACGATCTTGCTCTGCACTTAACAATTCAACACTTGGGGTTGTTGATGCATAGGCATCTCCTCTCCATTCTTTGGGTATCTAAAACTCGGCTCTTAAGGAGGGTTGAGCAATCACGATGGAAGGTAATTTCTGCTGTACGGTTTTGTTATCATTTATATTTATATTCTTTTCTGCTCAAGCTTATTCAATCTAACATGATTTGTTTGTTATGAATGTTAATACATTAAGTGCCAAAGACCAAAGATGGATATTGTACCTGATCAAAATGCTCTAAATAGAGGGGCCAAATAGGGTTTTTGAGATCTAAGTATGTATTGAAGTTTGATCTCAATTTTCAACAAATACGAGGCATGAAAAAGGGCATGATTTTTAAAATTCTACACTGTTACTTGACATGACTTGTCCTATATTGAGGAGATGTTCTCAATCATTTTTTACTGAAATCAACATCATCTTTCAGAGTATATGCTCCATGTAGTACATCCCTCTGTCTTTTGAAGAAAAGCAATTCCCAAATGTATGAACTTTTCATTTATAAATGGTTGGTAACTTAAACTTTGTATTTTCTCATCTAGAAACATTTTGGGAATCACCTTCCTCCTTGTTACTCAGCTTCAAAGCAATTTCTATTGATATTGTAGTAGACTCTAGTGAAAATCTTAAACAAATCTTTGAAGTGTAAAATTCATTATAGTTTATAATTATTTCTAAGCAAAAATCACAGTTACATACTAATGTATATGTGCTTATTGAATAAACAATCTTAGTGGTGATATTTATTGCACAAAATGACCAAACCTTTCTAATTTGAATGAAGTAAACTATCTTAGAGCTGCTATTAACATTGAGAAAATTAGCATTTTTATTACTGTTTATTATTTCTTATTATTTCTTAGTTCTTATTTGTTTCTTTCAATTTATTTTTTTAAAGTGAGAACTTTGCTGCTTGCCGCTCTTGTTATATGTTAGAACAATAATGTAATTAAGTCTCTGCATTAACATTATTAATAGCTAATATATATTTTACAAATTTGTGAATAGTCATCACATGGCCATATCGATAGAGGAATATTTTACACGGATATTTTACACATAGTTTGTACATATAGCCATCTAAAAAAGTCATGTTGCGGTAGTATAAAATATTAGTCAAAATGCAATCTCATTAACTTTTGAACAATTTCACTGATAATTATATTTAAAAACGAAATTCCAATAATCGAATAAAACCATGATGATATTCCTACTTTTCAAAGGAAACCTAGCTTTGCTCATTTTGAGTGAAATACAAATCCTTGTCATCGCCCATGACTTGACACAAAATAAATGGAATAGGCCACCTGATCATATAAAATACTTTGTTTCTTATGCATGGAATAATACCACATCATCATGAAAATACTTGTGTTTCCATATGTGAAATAAGGGACTATAAAATTTTAAAGTTTTAACTCGTTTTACAACTATTCCAATTATAACAAAGTAAGACTTTGTTTTTTCCATATTTAAAATAAGGGATTATAAAATTTTGTAAGTTTTAACTCATTTTAAAACTATTAAAATTATAACAAAGTAAAACTTTGTTATTTTCCACATGTGAAATGAGGGAGCATAAAATTTGATAAGTTTTAAATCATTTTAAAACTATTCCAATTATAAAAAAACAAAACTTTATGTAATTCAAATAACTACTTTATAAAAAATCTTTAAATAATAAAAAAATTCACATAATCTACATTTACATAAATGACATAGAGCTTCTCTGTCCATGCATGCTTCTCACACTTTTGAATCCGCTGGTAGCAATTATATTAAAGTTATTGATGCTGGAAATTATGATGGCTACAAACACATACTTATGCCTGTAACTTGATTTTGAGGGCAGGACAAAAGCCTAAAACGTTCAATTAAAGATACAATAAATCGCTCAATGGAAGAATTCATCAGGTTTTGTAAAGTAATGTATAAAAATTCAGAAGAGAATTGAATCATTGTTCTAGAAATTGAGATCCAGAGGCTACGCTCGTTCCATATTCAGTATACTCAGTTCAAAATCAATATAGATACCCCACTGGCAGCAGAACTTGTGCAAACAAAATTAGTTGCACCTTGAACCGGTTGACTCAAAATTCATTTAGCTTAAATCCGTAGCCACAATGGGATATATGGGTGTAGAGGAAGTGTGATTTTTTTGTCTTTCAACCCTCTATTCATCTGGAAGGCATAGAGATTTATATATAATTTGTCATTAAATTTTTTACAATTTTGAAAGGCATATTTTCAAGTTCTTGTGATTTAAGTAGCTTGAATAAAATTGTTTATAACAATAAAAATGTTCCCCATTTATTTAAAAATTATGTGCTTTAAATGGACATTGAGAAATCTCCATTGAAGGTATATGATTGTTCTTTGGAATGACTTGTCTTAAGAAATCTAAGCAATGTGAAACCAAAAGAGTTGGATATCCTCACATTAGATAACCCTATGTACCATGTTGTTCTTTCAAATAAAGCACAACACAAACTCAAAGTTCATCATATTTACAAAATTTTGATCAACAACAACAGATGTATCAAGATTGAGGACACAGTGCCACCAACCACTCGGAACAAATATTGTCTCTCCTGCAAGATGGTTGTGTTCCAATGGCTTGTCTTGCACTCCGCAAGTAGAGGATAAATATCTAGCCACCTTTGGGGACAAAATAATAAAATTTAGAGTGCAGTAATTGCTTCTGTGACCCTGAAACATCAACATTTACACTAGTGTAAGAGACCATAGCCTAAAGGCTAGTTCAAAGCCAATTACAAAACACTTTTGTAAAAAAAGTACCAAGTAATTTTATATACCCTATGTCTATCAACCTTAAGTTTCTCCAATTCATAGTCTTTTGTGTTTGATGTCTTTGTTTGTTCACCAGGATGCATAATTCCCCTATTGCTCAGATGCTTGCTTTGCTCCTACCTTTCCTTTTTCTAATGATTCCACTGGTGCTTTTAACTAGGCCTTGTTGTTGGGGACTCCTCAATGGGTGAATCTACAAGTGGCTCTATGAATAGAAATCCACATTTTATTTCATGGAACCAAATATGCTTCTGGCATTTTTGTTGATTCAAAGTAAACCACTAACATTGGCATGGAAATTGGGACAGGAAGGGATACACATATGGGTAGATAAATTGGGACTCAAATTGGTGGGGATGCTTCCTGTACAATGAGCTATAGAACTAAAAGGGATGCTATGAAGAGGATGTTGGATCAACAAGGTAAACTATTGCTTGCTATGATGATGCTTGTTGTACAACTTTTTTATTAAATTTAGCGCAGTTAAAATGAAACAAGGAAACTTACATTTTAGAGGTAGAGTAATCTGCATAGCATATGGAATTCTAGAGATTGGAAGAGCTAGGGTATGGAAGAGACTAACAAGGATATGATAGCAATTTAGAATACCAACAGCTCTAGCTCCAGCTTTTCACGCTAGTTGTTGTAGTTAAGATTTGGATTTGGAAGCTTTGGAGAAATGTAGTGGTAATGGAAGTGTATGTCCTACTAGTTAAGTAACTTATTAAATACCTTTTCCAACAATAGGATTTACGTCGTCAATGGGATTTACATCGTCACCTCGACAATAACACCCCAATTCGATTAACCAATGAGATCACATGTAGATGGAATTAAGTATTTAATAAAAATAATAAAATATTATGCCCAATGTAAAACTATGTAAAACCAAGAAAAATTTATGATCAAGAGGCTTATTAATACCAGGTCAACGGCTAAGCAAACACAATATACCTGTCATGCCTTTGGCAGGTATAATAATGCTCACGTGCCTTGCAAAATTGAAATGATTTCAATGTATGTAAAATATTACAAAGTTGCACATATTCATCTAGTTTTTCTTTTTAGTATGTAATCAGTTAAAGAGTTTTTAGCAATGGTAAGGGTTTTGTAAAGATAAGTGGTAAAATAAGATTTTTTTAGCAATGGTAAGGGATTTGTAAAGATAAGTGGCAAAATAAGTTATTTTCCTCATGAAGGAAGGATAAAGCTTTGTTTTCCAAGTCATGTGTATGTGCTTTAGTTTGAATGGTGTTTATTTTCTTAGGAAGTTGCATTATTGTAGCATATTTATGCTCTCTTTTTTTGTTGCAATATTTTGTGGTAAAAGATTAATGTGCTCTCTAATGGGAAAAGTAAATTATTGCAACTTATTATGAAGGTGACTTGTCATTTTTGTATGGTCTCACTTCATAAGTTGTTTTTTATTATCAAGTTTATAACTCAATGGAATATTTCAAATGTTGAGAGTGATGTAATTGAGCATTAATGATGTTTTGGTAGTTCACTTATAATAAAAAAATTCACTTTTATTGAAATTACCTTTTTACACGTACATACAAATTGCACTTGCACAAAACTTGAGAAACTTAACAATAATCCCAAATAACACTTGTGGTTGTGTTGCTTTGAAATGTTAGGCATGCACTGGAACAATGCACATGTTTTCTTGAATTCATAACCGTTGTATTGGTGTCAAGTCCATCTTTCTACACCCATTTTCATTGCTATCTTTGGGATTATGTTCAGAGTGAACCCATGGTCCATTAAATATTTCATGTGGATATTAATCCTTGACTCAAGGCAAACCATGGGAAACTAGTCACTAGATCCCTTCATTTTTCCTTTGTAGAAACAACAATGCACTAATCGATCACATGTGTACAATTAATGTTCAAGTCAAGTAAGATCCACAGCAGTAGTAGCTATAGATAATTGTTGAACCTTTATTTCTAATATATACACAATAACAAGGTTTGTATTGTATATTTTGGATAAAACTTCAAGCAAGGACATTGCAAGATCATTCTCCTTGAGGGAGCATGGTCAGTTCCAAGGATTCAAAGAGCAACCTCTCATCAAAGAATGTTAATCCAACATTCATAATGCAAACATATATTCACTTCAATATTACTAGAATTTGACTCTTAGGGACTCCAACTTCAATAAAGAAGATTATATTTCAATGATGTCAATTATAGAGTAAAACAACAACCTACATGTCTTTGATGTAATTTTCCTTCATGAGGCCACACATCAAGAAATAAAACTAAAATGAATATAATTACTACAAGGATCTTATTTTGGGGATTAATACTACAAACTTTATTTCAAACTATAATGCAAGGATCTATCACAAATACAAGAGCTAGATAATTACTTTAAAGCCCTTATAGAATGGTATACAAGGGGTTACTATATTATGGTGGCAGTTAAATGCAAGTATTAGGGTTGTTTAAGAGTCTTAAAAATGGATCTATCTAATTTTTTAAATTGAATTCAAGGTCAAGGTTTTTGTGTCCCACTTTTGGATAGAATATTTGTAATAGTCTCGTAGAAATGAATGGAAAAATGAGGGGAAGAGATATACCTTGTCCTTGTTCCTCCGTTTTTACTTGGAAGAAGATGAATCCCCCTTGGATACTAAGAGCCATAATGACTAATATCAATTTGAATTCCCTTAAAATAGATCTATCTAATTTTTTAAATTGAATTCAAGGTCAAGGTTTTTGTGTCCCACTTTTGGATAGAATCTTTGTAATGGTCTCATAGAAATGAATGGAAAAATGAGGGGAAGAGATATACCTTGTCTGTGTTCCTCTGTTTTTACTTGGAAGAAGGCGAATCCCCCTTGGATAATAAGAGCCATAATGACTAATATCAATTTCCCTTTCTATAAGGAGGCGGTGGATGATCAACAGTGCTAGAAAATGACCTCTTGGATCTCCTCTTCATTGATGGAAGGAATAAACGAAGAGTGTGGAAGGAAGAAAAAAAATGGAAAATCTCCATCAAATCATTAACTCTAAATATCTTATAAATATGATAAAGCATATGGTTTAAATTACTTTTGGGTACTGTGTAGGATATTGATGGTTTTATGTTTTAGGATGGCCATGATTTCCTTCTATGCAACAAAATGGTTTCAAAATATTATCTCATTACTTTTCACCCCCAAAGCAGTTATTCCCACGAAATGCTACAAGGAAAAGGCCCTTTCGTAGAGGTTATAGTGGATAGTCCTCTAAAAAGAGCCCAAATATTTGTTTATAGCGGAGGTCACTAGTGGAAGCAAGAAGGCGAGGATTTTAGCGGATTTTTTGGGGTGCATTTATACATTCCAACCACACCAGTGCATATACAACCCAAACATACCGGTGCTGACAATAAATCACGTCGCACCGCATCCAAAAACACATTCAAGTGAAAAAAAAAACTAATATTTTGCACCCGATGCATTTATATTGCCAAAGTTGCCATGAACTTGAGAGCACCGAAATAGGGTAAACATAAACACTAGATTACTATAAATATTTTATTTTTTTCCCATCCCCGGTGCAGTATGTCTAATTTACTGCACCGGGTTGGTATAGACAACACTGCACCGCATTAGGGTTAAAACTTTCCAAATTGAAAAACACGACTATTTTTTTCAATTTCTGTTTGCGGTGCATTTCATATTTACAATTTCCCTAGTGCTTTATTGTATAGGGTGCACCAAATAGGAGTTAAAACTTTACAAATTAAAAAACGCAACTATATTTTTATTTCAAAATTCTATTTGTTGTGTGTTTGATATCATCAATGGCCCTAGTGCATTATGGAATCCAGCGCACCATGTTAGTTTTAAAACTTTTCAATTTTAAAAACACGACTATATTTTTTATTTAAAATTTATATTTGTAGTGTGCTTGGTATTATCCATCACATCAATGTGTCATTGAATAGGGCACACTGCATTATGGTTAAAAATTTCCAAACTAAAAAACATGACTATAACAGTGCGTTATATATAATAAATCACCCTAGGGCATCCAACACTTAGGTGCATCAGTACAAGGTTTAAAAAAAATTACCTGACCGAAAAAAATAATTTTTACCATTATATAGTGCTTTTAATCCCAACAACACCAGTGGCGTACATCACCTACTTAGATGCCTTGACATCCATGCACCATGTGGTAGCATTGCTTGCTCCCATTGGCTGCTCACTGGAGTTTGAATTTTTCCAAATGGTGGGCGAAATTTCAAATTTTACATACATTGCCACAATGCCTCCCCGATGCCCAAGGGACCAAGTAAATTGATTGTTACTTCACTATTTAATTTTTTAGCGGATTAAATTTGAGAATTCATCTTTCTTTTCCCCAAATTTCAAAAATAAAATAAAAACTATGCACAGTGTGTTCGAGCCATTGAGCTCGCATCACTAGATGAAGCACCCTATAAATTTACAGGGTGCACCAGTAGTGGTGTGTTTACATCATGGGAGCACCACACGTATGGTGCATTATAATTTTTAGCACACCAATTAGCATAACATTTAATAAAAACTAAAAATGTAATACTGATGCATAATATAAATATGATCACACTAATTAACATAAGTTTTAATAAAAAATATAAATGCAATACCGGTGCGTAACATAAATACAATTGCACCAATTAATATAATTTTTAATAAAAACTATAAATTTAATACCAATATGTAATATAATTACAACTGCACCGATTAACATATTTTTTAATAAAAAATATAAATGTAATACTGGTGGGTAATACAAATACGACCGCACCTCCTGATGGTGCACTAATGTGTTCTAAGCGCACCAGCTAAAGGAACACAATTTATTTAACAATGATAATGTTAAGTAGTGCGGTTAATTTAACTGGTCGCGCCGCTCTCACAATGTGCTGACATGTTCCTAACACACTGTTAAACGTGTCATCAATGCACTAGAGAAGCATTTTGTTCATGTCCACATTAACTGGTTCTGATAGTAAATGCTAATGCATTAGTGGTATGATGGATTGATCTGTAACAGACGCACCATCAACCCCAAAAACCATATATGTCACAAGCTTGGAATGCACCCACTTTTCTTATGGTCTTCCAAGTCGTGTGACACCACTTGGAAGCCTCCCAAGGGCTTGACCAACTCGGGCCCTCTCCAGCAAACTACACCTGAACCTGCAAACCACCTTAATCTTGGTTTACAACACATGTTACTGCTATCACTTGTTACTTAGACACTTTATCTTAATTTAACACAACATTCCATTCTTAGTCATTTTCACAAGTACAAGCATTCAACAGTAAACAAGACCAACACAATATGGAGTGGTGAGATCCCAAACTAGGCTCTCTGCAAGCTTTATATAAAGATGGAAAGAATACAGAAATTACAAGTGTACAAAGTGTTAGATTTTGAGCATTAATTCAATATACTCTAGGATATTTACTGAGAGAATAACATGTACAGTATATTAATGCATATCAATCATAGCAAGCATGTCAATCATCACAAGAAGCAAAAGCATGAGAGAAATAGACACACAGAGTTTCCGTGGGGAAAACCCTAAGGTGAAAAACCCCACAACTTCCTCAGAGATAGATAGAGCAATGATACAACCAAAGTACACAGAGATAGACTCCTCCTAGCAGCTGATCCTCCTCCTCACATGTGCGCCACTTTCCGAGTGATGGAAGTGTGAGTTCTGAAGTGATCCAAATAGAGATCGGGAGATCTCTATTTATACTTGTCCTGACTGCCCAATAATCTTATGGGGCCGACTTGTCTAGCTTAGCACAATAACCTCATGTTACATTAATCCAGACCAACCCCTTACAAGGTGGTCTAATAACCCATCGACAAGTTAACACACTTGCGACACTTGTCAATACAAATGACGACACTTCCGTATAGAGGAATAATACATCTCTATAGGAGTACAATAAATATATATATGAAATACATTCTAAAGTTACATATACATCAACACTCCCTCTTAACTAGGAAGGTATTTCTCAACACAGATCTGCTAGCACAAGTCTTCTTCTCTGGATCATCGTCATCGATGCATCGTCCTTGAATCATCATCATCGTCACTACTGCTGCTATCTCAATCAATCTCCAATCTACTCATCATAGGAAGTTCTACAGAGCCAGCCCTTTTTCATGCTGGATGTAGGCCTAACCTCCATGTAGGTCTTCATCATCACTGGTCATACTATGGAAACCTCAGGACTCATCACATGCGTCGACAAAACCTCACAAGAGCATCCCAGGCCTTTTACGAGCACACAACTCAACCTATCGAATCTCCCAAGATCTTTTACATGCCACTGCACAACTTATCCATGACCACAGAGTATCAACCTGATACTCACCATACATCCACCTGATGTATATCATCATATGATCATCCTGATCATCATCATCTTCTGCGAGCAAGCCATCAAGTAAGTACACCTCAAGATTGATTACACTTCCTCTGCAAAACTTACAAGATCTCTTAGGATTGATTACACTGCCTCTGCAAAACCTGCAAGAGCATCTCAGGACTGATTATATGCCTCTGCAAAACCTGTGTACCCAATTGTCACATCATCATCTTCAGATCACCACATAGTCCACAGAGCACAACCCAGATGCACATCACACAGTCTCCAGTATGGGAGGACTTTCCTACCACCATACGAGACCCAGTCTACCAACATGCGAGGACTTTCCTACCAGCATGTGAGACACAGCACTTACATCAACGGCCATGGGAGGACTTTCCTACCACCATGCCAGAATGGCCCCAGCACTTATGTCAATGGCCATGGAAGGACTTTCCTACCACCATACCAGACTGGCCCCAGCCCTTACATCTTCACCATGGGAGGACTTTCCTACCACCATGCCAGAATGGCCCCAGCACTTATGTCAATGGCCATGGAAGGAATTTCCTACCACCATACCAGATTGGCCCCAGCCCTTACATCTTCACCATGGGAGGACTTTCCTACCACCATGTGAGAATGGCTTTAGCCCTTACATCCTACCATGGGAGGAATTTCCTACCATGGGAGGAATTTCCTACCACCATGTAAGAATGGCTCAGCCCTTACATCTATCAACATAGGAGGACTTTCCTACCACTATGCGAGAATGGCCCATGTGCATATGTGTCTCCGGACTCCATCACTTCCCTTTGGAAGGAATCTTGATCCGAAGTACACCAAGTCTCCCTCTGAAGTATTCAAACTTCACTCTGGCCAGTGGCTTGGTCAACACATCGGCTATCTGCTCATCTGTCGCAACATACAGGAGCTTCACTGCTCCTCTCTGCACCATATCCCTGATATAGTGGAACTTGATCTCAATGTGCTTCGACTTGTCATGGAACACTGGGTTCTCTGACAACTTCACACAACTCTAGTTGTCACAGTATATACAAGTAGCACTCAACTGGAGATCAAACAAATCAGACAGTAGCTTCCTAAGCCATACTGCCTCACAACTAGCCAAACAAGCTACAACATACTCTGCTTCGGTTGTACTCAGTGCTACACAGGACTGATTCCTTCTAAACCAAGAGATCACACCTAATCCCATACTAAAGCAGCACCCAGATGTGCTCTTCCTATCTGCAGCACTGCCTACCCAATCTGAATCAACATAACCCTACAGGTTAAACTATTGATTCGCATCATACTTGAGCCCATAATCAACTGTACCCTTCAGGTACCTCAGAATATGCTTTACAGCAACCAGGTGAACACTCCTCGGATCCGTCAGGAACTGGCTCAATGTGTTCACCGCAAAGCAAATATCTGGTCTCGTGTTCGTCAGGTACATCAAGGACCCAATCATCTGACGATACATAGTGACATCAACCGGCTCAGATGAATCATCACACAGAAGCTTCAGGTTTGATGCCATAGGTGTGGCCATGGCCTTGCAATCTATCATCCCGAACCTCTTCAGGATCTCTATTGCATACTTCCCTTATCCAAGGAATATTCCATCTGCACTCTGCCACACCTCCATACCTAGAAAATAGTGCATCATCCCCAAGTCCTTCATCTCGAACTCGGCAGCAAGCTTCCTCTTTGTATCAGCAATCAATCTATCATCTCCTGTTACAAACAGGTCATCCACATACAGGAGTAGAATCACAGGATTTCCTTCCTCAACCTTGTAGTAAAGGTTGGAATCCGCTTTACTCTTGGTAAAGCCCAAACTAGATAGGAAACTATCCATCCTACCATACCAAGTCCTAGGAGCTTGCTTCAAGCCATACAAGGCTTTCTTCAATCTGCACACATATGACTCCCTATCATGTGTTTCAAAACCGAGTGGCTGCTCCACATACACTTCCTCTTCAACTACACCATTCAAGAAAGCTGTCTTGAAATCCATCTGGTGTATTTTCTATTTCATTACTGCAGCCAGAGCAAGTACTGATCTGATGGAAGTGTACCTGGATATAGGAGCAAAAGTTTCTTCATAATCTATTCCCTATTTCTGAGAGAAGCCACAAGCTACAAATATTCTTTATATTTCTTTATGCTACCATCTGCAGCATGCTTGATCTTTTGGAAGTCACAACAGACTTTCCATCTGGTCTTGGGACCACATCCCAAACATCTTTCTTCATGATCGACGAATCATGGTATTCTTTCATTACTTCATCCCGGATCCTGGGAACTTCAATATCTTCAATAGATAGTTTTCTTTGAACAAATGTTGTAGTCCTTCTTTTGTAGGTGATGGTACATGGTCTTTCCTACAAGACAAATTCAATTGCATGATTAGAAACTTCTCATAGTTTTTAGAGCAGAATCTTATACATAAAATATATATATGTCATACAGTCATGCAATTATCTTTAGCCAATGCTTCAATACAACATTTATCCATATCTCGTGACTTTCTAGATGCCTTCCAATCTCTACCAGAACATTGTTAAGAGTTTACACTACTCCCAACATGTCAGCAAAGAGGTTTCATTCTAGCTAAGTAGCAATGGAATGTTGTACAGTGCCATAGGCCACTTACCCATCACATGTATATTAGTAGTATACTGTTCATTAATGCATTTATTCTAATATGCATAATACACACCCTAAGTCTAGGAACATAAGCATATACATCATTGAACAATATTATTTAAACAAACAAATATGCAAGAAATGACAATTAAAATACTTATCTATGTTTGTTTGTAGGGTTGACTCCCTCTCAGTCTTTCCTTCCTTTCTGCAACTTTATTCTAAGTGGATGGTGACAAGTGATCAACTCCCTCTGAATGTCTGCATCCTTGCAGAAATTACTGGAGTGTGCTCCCTCTTGATCTTCTCTTCCTGGATTACCTATCCTTGAACTTATATCCTTCCTCAATCATTGCATAGCTTCTTGAAATCACCTTAAGCGAATTCTCCACCGTTGTTGGATCTGAATATCTTGATCTTCTTATCGGTTTTATTCTCCATCAAGGTTTTGAGTCCCTTGAACTTATCAAACACTTCTTCCTTGTTCTTCAAGAAGTAAACTCAATTCTTCCTGGAGAAGTCATCAATGAAAGAGACATAGTAAACATACCCACTTAGAGAACTGTATGACATCGGACCGCATACATTGGAGTTGATAATTTCCAAGATACTTTTTGCCTTGCTTTCACTGCTTGGAAATGCCTTCTTTATGTTCTTTCCTTTTGCACATCCTTTGCAAACACCCTCATGCTTGGTCTTGATTTCAGGAAGACCTTCTACAGCTTTACTTGCAATTGGTAATGCTTTGTAGTGCATGTGTGCAAGTCTTTTATGCCAAAGTTCACTTGGTTCCATGGAATCATGCACCATGGCATGTTCAGGTTATCCCTTCAATTTATACAATCCTCCCTCTTGCTCTCCAATCACCACTGCATCATCTATGGTCTTTTCCTTTGGCCACATGAGAAATTGGCCATCCACAAATGCAACCCTCATACCTTTTGCATCTAATGCAGATATGGAAAGTAGGTTTTTCTTGAGCCCAGGTACATAAAGAACTTCTTTCATCTTCAAAGACTTTCTAGAATCTAGGTTGTAGGATGCTTCACCACTTCCTTTGATAGGGTATTGATAGTCATCCCCAAGTTTCACTTTATGGGTGATTCATGTTCAGATAGATTTACAAAAGATTATTTAAATCCTGTCATGTGTTTAGAAGCCCCACTATCTATAAGCCAATCATTACTTCCATGAGTAATGGTTCCAGTGAGAGCAGAAATCAAAACATATTCTTCTTCACTAGAAGAATCTTCACTATCTTCTCTAGCCCTCTTTTTGGGAGGTTCATCATCCTCTACAGCATGAGCATGATGTCTTCTTTTGAAGTTCTTCTTCTTGTGAGAACCATCTTTCTTATTCTTGGGACAATCTCTGGAATAGTGTCCCTTCTCATCACATGTATAGCAACGGACATAGGACATGTTCCTTCGAGGTCTGGGACTACCTCTTTGATTCTGATGGTGATGTCTTTCTTTCTTGCCATGGTGGTGAGCTTTCTTATCACCATGTCTTTTGGAGTGAGCTATGATAGCTTGGTCTTCATTTCCCATCTTCTCTTCTCGAGCTACAATTCGAGGTTCTTCCTGTGAGCATTCTTCGCACGGCCTACTGAAGGTGATGAGTTTCTTCCTAGCACAAATTCCTTGGATGAAGGAATCCCATGACCTAAGAAGGCCATTTAGAGTGGTCATCACCACTTCTCCATTCTCTATATCTTCACCCACAGCTTCAAGTTGTTCTTTTATCTGGGAGACCCTTGAGAAATATGACTGCATAGTTTCTGCATTCTGGATCTTGATATTCTTCAATTGATTCCTCAGGGTCATCTTCCGATTTATGTTCTTCCCTTCAAATAGTTTGGTCAAGGAATCAAACATCTCCTTTGGTGTCTTTAGGGATGACACATGGGGTTTGAGATGATCTTTGATAGAATCAGCAATGATCCTCTTTACCTTGACCAAGTTCCTCTTGTGAAGAGCCTTAGCCTCTTCTCCCTTTGGGACAGGGACCTTTTCACTTCTATAAGTGTCCAACTCATTTTCTTCGAGGATTAACCCAATCCTATGCTTCCATGCACGGAAGCTATCAGCCCCTTCAAGCTTATCCTCAAGCTTGGTGTGGTGAGACATCTTAAATAGTACTTCAAATGGAAATAGAAGAGATTTAGGTCTTACCACTTGATTTGTTGAAAACTGGATCTGGTGCCGGATTAAGGTTTGTCAGAGAAACCCTAAAATTTCAAACTTTGAGTTTCAACTTTCTGAAATGATAGAAAGATGTGCCTTGATGAACGGATCATCTTGGTATATTCAGAAATTGAAATCTGCAAAGTTTCACCCTTCAAAAATGTCTTTTAGTCTTTCTGGATTCACTAAGGAGAACCCTGAATTAGGGTTTGAGTTTCCCGGAGATTTACCCAGCCAAAAATCTCGATCCAAATCTCTAAACTTCGATTTTTCCAAGGAGCTTCCAGCTATGTCTTCAAATTTCAGAAATTCCTATTTTTGTGGAAACCCTAATTTTGAGGGCCAAAATTGAAACAGCTCAGAATTGAATTATGATTGGATAGATATATTCACCTTGTTGAGGAGAGTCAATCTATCATTTTACTTTTCCAAAATCTGTGGAGAGAAACCCAAAACCAAGAAGCCCTAGCTTCTGCAACTGCATAGTGTCTTCTACTCAGGTTAGCTCTGATACCATGTTAGATTTTGAGCATTAATTCAATATACTCTAGGATCTTTAATGATAGAATAACATGTACATTATATTAATGCATATCAATCATAGCAAGCATGTCAATCATCACAAGAAGCAAAAGCATGAGAGACAATAGACACACAGAGTTTTCGTGGGGAAAACCCTAAGGTGAAAAACCCCACAACTTCCTCAGAGATAGATAGAGCAATGATACAACCAAAGTACAAAGAGATAGACTCCTCCTAGCATCTGATCCTCCTCCTCACATGTGCGCCACTTTCCAAGTGATTGAAGTGTGAGTTCTGAAGTGATCTAAATAGAGATCGGGAGATCTCTATTTATACTTGTCCTAACTGCCCAATAATATTATGGGGCCGACTTGTCTAGCTTAACACAATAACCTCATGTTACATTAATCCGGGCCAACCCCTTACAATGTGGTCTAATAACCCATCAGCAAGTTAACACACTTGCGACACTTGTCAATACAAATGACGACACTTCCATATAGAGGAATAATACATCTCTATAGGAGTACAATAAATATATATATGAAATACGTTCCAAAGTTACATATACATCAACACAAAGTGGAGGTGTCGAACCAGCATATCTCCCTACAAGGTGCAACAAAGTCATTCTGCAGAAACCCCAAAATTCTGTACATACAATAAACCAACCAGAAGCCCAATAAAACCCAAAATATTGCCTCCCAACTGAAATAGGATCCACACCTGCATCCTTCCTACCAGCTGTTGCGGGCGCCTAGACTTCATTGTCTTGCCTTAGAGTGCTTCTGCTTGTCTTGCCACTTGCTTCCCCCACAAAACTGTCTTTTTTCAGTCTTAGTTGTGCTTTTATACTTGCTAGGTGTGCCAGCATGGTGACCCAAGTGTGGTCACCCACCATGGCAATTTTCCTTGGCCAACACACTAACACCCTCTTTTGGTCCTTGTCACACAAGCTTTGTTCGACGCCAATATGCTGGTCCACTTTCCAACCGCTTGGTCATCTCACCTACCTAGATGATGATGTCACTTTCCTTGTTTCCCAAGTCTTGGATGCACCCAACTTGTTAGTATTTCATCATTTAATTCAATAGATCTAGGATCTCAACTGAAAGAACAACATGTACAGCATATCAAGCATAAGAGACAAGAAACAAGAGACACAAAACATTTCACCAGGGAAAACCAATAAGGTGAAAATCCCCGCAACTTCCTCAGAGATAGAATAAGCATGTTGGCTATATCTGACCCAGAGGTTTTCTATAAGACCTGGGTTCTTTTGCGGTTCTCCCTTTGACCAACAAAACCCCTTCGCACCGGCCCTTTCGGCAACAGGCTGCGAGCAGGTTGAGGTCTCACCCGAGGTGTATCTATGGGGCACTGCGGACTCAGGTTTCCACAGTAAGTGATGAGTTGCTTGGACGGACATACTGTGCAGCACAACAAGGGGTATGTGCTGCGAGGTGAGACTGCGTAGCGATGGGAAACGCTGCAGTCCGCACGACTTATGTTCTTCTACCGCGGGACTTCTCCTGAAGCTGTGAACAATGCAGCTTATTCTATACGTGGATTGTCTTGGAAACACTTCAGGCACTAAAACGAATATCACTCATCCACTCATTTAGGCACTTAACTGACTATTCTTCTAACATTCATTTGTTACGTCGGGATGCTGTGATTTGAACATATATACCTATACAATCCAACTGTTAAGCCTTCCTTTACTGCGTATAAGAAAGTGTTTAACCAATTGACTGATTCATCGTCTTCAAACACTACACTAAATGTTAATTATTCATCTGTTCATATAGAACTTAACATATCATTTCCATACTTCTTCTACTGGAAAATGCATATAAAAGCTCTCGTATAATAGCATGCAAAGAAACACTTAGTCATTCATTGATAGAAAACATAAATAATCATTCATTCATAAAACATAAGCACACAACACGAGATTTAACGTGGTTCACTCCCCCGGGTGGGAAGCTACGTCCACAAGAACGGTTGGTAATATATTTCTTTAACAAGGGACGGGGACAACCATTCTTAGTCTATGCACTCAGCTGCAGACTATCCTTCCTCACAAAAATAGGCCTCTGCGCACATAGCTACAGAGTCTTTACAATCTTCTCGACTCAAGAGATTTTACAATACATCAAAAAGTCATACAAAACGTTAACAATCCCCAAAATGTAACCCCATCCCATACAAAATTGTCTTCTTTTATAGATCATGCCCACAGGTCATGTCTTTACAATATCGAAGACCTAAACCCAAAACCCTAAGGGTTTACAAAACTATGCTGGTTTCCCTAAACTGGCTTGCTGGCATCTGGTAGAGTCTGCTTCATCGTGGCGGTTCTCCACGTCTTCATTCTTTCACTATCGACCTCCCTGTCGCATGAGTGCCAACAGGATGCTTTTGTTGAACCGTTCAAATCTAACGGTCTCTCCCACCAAGCGTGCCAAGACGTCACTTTCCTTAACAGCCTCGCGCATTGGCCGCCTTCCTAATTTGCTCATGCTCGTCGCTTTGCACTCCTGGAGCATCTTTCCAAAATTAGACCACTATCGGTCCATCCAGTACCTACACCTGATCCTTGTCCAGCACTCTGCTTTCCTAGCTCCACGTGGCCTGAATGCTTCACAGCACTGCTTCCTCGCAGTGCTGGTCTTCGCGGTGCTTCCAAAATTCAGGTGCTGCACACAACCTCGTAGCATGATCAAAACTTGGATGCTACGCACCTCTTCGCAGTGTCCTCAACACTTAGACAAAATTATGTTTGTGAGCCGCGCTCATCTCATCTTTTCCCGCTTCATCAAAACTATTACCAAAACTTTTACCTCAACCTGGGCCCAACATGCCCCTAACAATTACATGTGGCTCATCCCCGAGCCACTTGCTGCTTCAATTGTTTCATCTGCTCCGCGACCGGTGGAACTAATTTGTCCACAAACTCATTATATGTGCCGCACAACTGCTCCACTACTTCTATGGTATCCTGTTCAACCTGTTTTACTGTGTCGAGCAGTGGTGGAGTTATCTCTGCTCTGATCTGTCCTTGTACCTGCTCCTGGTTGTCACGCAGTTCTTCCAGCTTGTCTTCTATCTGTTGTGACACCGCCATTGCATCCTCCAGGAGCTGCTGCGACTGATTATACATCTCAGTCTCTTTTTCTCGTAATGCCTGAACTTCCTTCTTTAAGCCGGATATCTCCTTGTATCTCAGAAACCTCTCCTTAGGTGGCAGAGCTTTGACTTCTGTGTCCAACTTTTCCAACGAGGTCTGTTTTTCTTTTACCGGGGTCTTCACCTGCTGTAGCCCTTGATCTTCTTCAAGGGCAGTGAATGCCTTTGAAACCTTCTCCAAGAGATCTTGGCACTTAGCCATCTCACCCGTTATGCTCTGCGTGGCAGCACTCACGGCTTGCTCTCTTAACTGTTGCTCAGTTAATGGCGTCTGTGTACTCAGCTTTACCTTTAATGCAGCGATATCAGCCTCATAGAGGATATCCTTATCCTGCATCTCCATCTTCAAAGATTTAACCTTGTCTCCAATCCTCAGAACTGTGCCCGCAGGATCATCCTGGAGTTCTAGACCTTCAATATCTTGCACAACATTAGATATGGTAGTCTCCAAGATTTGTCGGCGGTCTTGTTCATTTCATAGCTTCATTTCTGCTTGCAACTCAAGCTGCCTGTTTGCTGCATGCAGCTCCGCTTGTGACTTCATTGAGTCCACCGTTCATTCATGCGTCTCCTCCACTATATGCATGTGCATAAAATGTAATCCTGGCAAGGGGATTTTGACCAAGTCGAGCTCTACCCGCTCGACACCCTTTGTGTCTAGGATGATCTGTTCTGTCATTGGCAATGAGATAGCCAATGGGTCCAAATGGACAACCCTGGTTTTTTACGGCAGCGTTATGGCTAGTTGCGGTGGCGTTTGCTGCGAGGTTCCTGCTGACATCCCTTCAGCTGCTGTGTCGCACGGCAAGGTTAGGCTTTTTCGGACATCGTCCATTTTCTTCATAAGGCCTTGTAGTGTGAGCCAAGTCTTTTGCAGGTCATCCTAGATTACCTTATCCTTTTTGTCTTTGTCAGCCTTGAGCTCCTTCATCTGCTTTGAGACTGTTTCTCCTATCATCTCGAAGTCATCTTCATTCAGGACTATCTCAGATTGAGCCTTTGTGGCCTTCATCTTCTTCCGCGCCTTCAGCTTCTGCGAGGTCTCAGGCTCTTTATGCTTCCCTGTTTCTTCAACAATCGGGCACGATAGTGGGATTGGCTCATCTTCTTCAGAGTCTGTCGCCACGTCCATGACTTCAACATGGAACTCGGGCGGCCAGTCTTTCATGAGGATTTCAATGTCGTCCTCATACATATGGTAGTTGCCCCTGTACCATTCTGGTTTCTTCATTCTTACTTTGGGTGCAATAAAGATGCATCGCATGTCTGCGTTGAAGTCAAGAACGAGAATGTACTTCAACGTTACCTGCTTTGTGATGCGGGCTGTATGGGTAATCGCATCACGCAACTGAGTGTAGTATTGATAGAAAACCTCATCTGTCGCTCTGCGTTGATATTTTCCCAGAGGTTGGAATACCAGAATCCTTTGAGATCATTGGTTTCAATAATGACACCCACGTAATCCTTTGGCTCCTTACATCCGGCAAGGGCGATGAGGATGATCATCCATGTGAAGTGGAACTGTCCGCCATTTTCCTGGGTATCATTGAGTTCTTCCAAGAACTCATTAAGAATAAACTAGCACCAATTGAATTGTGTGCCTTCAACTGTTGTGGCACCAAGTAATATTGCGCCCACAGGCACCTCCGGCGGCCTAGCTGTTCTGAGGATTTTTCCTGCGAGAAACTGTGTGACAAATTTTGTTGCTCTATCTTCAATCTCTTCTGTCGAGAATCCTCTTTTTCCCTTCACCAATGCATGGGTTTTCTTCATCTTCTCGACCGCTTCTTTTTCTTTGCTCTTCCCTTGGAAGAACTGCTTGGGATCCTTGTCACGCTTGCTTAGCCCGGTGATGCGGTGGATCAAATCAATATTTATATTGACATTTCTGTCGAGCCACAGATATCCCTGGTGGATTCACGCCATCAGCATGCGAGCCACCACATTCACTTCTGGTGATGGATCAAAATGTGGCAACCTTAGCAAGTTCAGTAGTCCTGACTGAACGACAGGTGTTAGCCAACTTTCGGAAACCAAGTTAAAAGTTCCCTTGGCATCCTTTTTCCAGCACATATACTGGTCAGGCTGGAACTATGGGAACTTAGGAGCGTTGGGCTCTTCCTTCTGCATGCCTAGGAGGTCAAAGTCCTCCCACTTACAGTTCGGAATCTTTCCAAGCAGGTTCTTGGCAACCTCTACATGTTTGGAAATTAGCAACAATGGAATTTTATATCTGGCATTCTTGGCCAATTTAAAGACTGGGGCATCCAACGCCCATGGTGATATATACTCTGGTGTCAGCTTTAAGAGTTCCTTCTGAAAGACTGGCGATTTTGGCGCCGTCTATCTTGCCTTCAGAATCTTGCTTCGTGGTGCAGTTATGTCTTTCCCTTTATATTTCCCTTTCTCCTGCATGATTGGAGTATGGAGAGGTGATCTTCTGGACGCTTGACTGGGTTCAAGTGCAACCTTCTTGGAAGGGGTTTTCATTAACTCTGCAATCCCCCCATGCTGAAAGACTCTAATTGCTTCTTGGAGTGTAAGCTCTTCTTCTCTATAGGAGGGTTCGGGCATTCAATGGTTAGCTAGCAGCTGTGATAATCAGATGATAGATGGCTATTAGCTCAGGGAATGATCGCAAGAAAATTCTAAGTGCTAAGTAACGCCCGCGAGTCTTGAAGCGGTGTTATTTATAGGCGCGGCTGGGTCCTCCCCACGCCTTCCAACGACTAGATAAGCCTTTAATGTAGTGTCTGTTGGCCAATTTGAACGAATCCTTCAGTCCCTTCCGTCGTCAGCGTGTTCAGAACGGCTATCTTCTATTTAAATGCTCGAGCGGTTCATTGCAACGGTCACATAACGGCTAGTTGTCTTAAAAAGCCATGTAACGGCTATTTTTCTGAGTCTTGCACCGAGCTGCGTGGCAAGCCATCTGCAATTCTGCGTGTCTTCTTCGTAGTGCCAAAAATTTTCCAACTACACGGTTTCAAAATTTCATTTTTTTTCCCTCGCGCAGCTTCAGCAGTGATACGCAGTGCATACATCGTCCTTTTTAACATACTTTGTTCCTTTTATCATACATGTACAGAATCCACATTTCTAGTGTCCAATTTCAACTGTACTTGACACTTAGAAATCTCTTCCTCCGCTTGTTATCCAAGGTTCTGCGAAGCAGGACTATCATGGTACAACTTTAGTCTGCTTCCATTTATCAAAGTTGGTAAGGTATCGCCAGCTAAATTGGCTAACTGGACTACACCATTGTTAGTAACATGTATCACAGTATATGGGCCAAGCCAATGCATCTTAAATTTACCAGGAAACTTCATGAATTTACTATCGTATAGGAGGACTAGGTCACCTACCTGAAAGCACTTGTTCTTTATATGGCGATCATGCTAGGCTTTCTCACGGTCTTTCTGAACTTGCTGGTGGAATCCAGCAATGAAACGATCTTCCTCCAATCCAAAAAGGTGTAGCAACCTTTCTTCTAATGCCGCGCGGTCTACCAACCCTGTAAACGCAGCGATCCTTAAACTAGGGACAATATATTCCATTGGCATTATAGCTTCCTGCCCATAATTTAACTGAAAAGGTGTATGTCCTGTCAATTTCTTGCATGTAGTCCTGTATGCCCATAACACAGATGATATGCGCAAATCCCAATCATCTCTATATACATTGCAGACTTTAGTGAGTGCGTTCTCCATAATTTTATTGAAAGCCTCAATAGTGCCATTCGCCTATGGGTGATATGGAGTACTGCACTGATGGCAAATGTGGAATTCTTCTGTAAGTGCCTCAATAGTCTTGTTCAAAAAGTGAGTACCTTGGTCACTCATCAAAATCTTCGGACAACCAAATCTTGACAATATTTCTTCAAAAATGAACTACACAGCAGTACTGGCGCTGCAGTCCTTTACTGGCTTTGCTTCCACCCATCTGGTGAGGTAATCATTAGCAATGATAATATACCTCACTCCAGTTCTCTTTCCTGGTGGGTTTATAGGACCCATGAAATCAATTGCCCATTTTTCAAACGCCTGCAGGGTCAACTGTGGGTTCAGTGGCATCTCATCTCTTCGCAAAGGTTTCCCTGTCCTCTGACAGACATCATAGTTCCTGCAGTGTTCTCTAGAATCTTTGTGGATCGTGGGCCACCATATCCCTACGCACAATATCTTCTGCGCGGTGGCTCTTCCTGAATAGTGACCTCCCACGATCCCCGTATGCGCGTCTGCTAAGATAAATGGATTTTTATGATCTAATATGCATCTGCGTAGGACTTCATTTGGTCCAAGTTGGTATAACTGACCTGCAATTATAGTGAAGTCTGCGGCGTGCACCACTAGCTACTTCTTCTGCTGGACAGAAAATTCCTGCGGTGTTAGCCCTGTTGTCAGAAAGTTAATGATATCCTTATAATAATCATCGGCAACCTGTATAGCAAATAGCTGCGCATCAGGCAGACTATCTTCAATGTTTGTCGGCTCTTCTCCTGACTCAATCCTTGACAGATGGTTAGGTCCTAAGTTCAGTTTACCTAGCTTAACAATAATCTCAAAGACATATTCTTGGAACAACAATAGCCATCTGCATATACGTCCCCCTAACACTGGATTATTGACCAAGTATTTCAGCGCAGAATCGTGAGTGAACATAAGGAAGTGTGCATCAAGCAAGTAATGTCTGAATTTCTATAGTGCATATACCATTGCAAGGCCTTCCCTCTCGGTAGTAGTATAGTTCTTCTCTGTTGTTGAGAGCTTCCTGCTCGAAAATGCAATAGGATGGTCAATACCTCCTTCTCCTGGCTGAGCTAATACGATTCCGAGGGCAATGCATGATGCGTCAACATGGACATGGAATGGCTTTGTCCAGTCTGGGAAGACTAGAATCGGCGCAGTAACCATCTTTTCTTTTAGTGTATCAAAACCCTATTCCCATTCTGCGTTCCAAATGAACGGTGCATCTTTCTTCAGCAGCTTTTCCATTGCTGCGGTTATCTGCGCATAACCCTTTATAAATTTCCTGTAGTATCCAGTATGGCCTAAGGTAGAGCGCAACATCTTGACTGAATTTGGTGTTGGCAAGTTCACAATTATTGTGATCTTCACAGGATCCACCATCAATCCTTGCTTACAAACAATGTGTCCCAGTAAAATCCCATAAGGAACACAAAAAATACACTTCTTTAGATTTAAAGAGATCTGATGCTGTCGACACTTCTCAAACATCATTCTGAGGTTCGCACAATGGTTCTTCAATAGACCAAACACAGTCCAATCATCAAAATAAGCTTCAAGAAACTTATGCATAAACTCTTTGAATGCTGAGACGACCACTCTGGAAAATATGGCAGGTGCGTTCTTCAGTCCAAACGGCATTATTGTGTACTGGAACGACCCCCATTCTGTAGCAAAAGTCATCTTATGTCTGTCTACGGGATCAATCCTTATCTGATGATACCCTGAAAAACCATCAGTAAAAGAATAGGCCTCGTTCCCTCCAACATTATCAAGCACTTCGTTTGTGAAAGGAGTAGGGAATGGGTTGTGCATGGAAGCATCATTCAATTTTCTGAGATCCACACAAATCCTAATCTCACCTTTTGTTTTCTTGTCTTGAAAGACCATGGGACTAATCCACTCTAATTCCTCGACAGGTTCAATGATTCCCGCTTCAAGCATCTTATTCATCTCTGCGCGGACTCTTTCTTTATAGCGCGGATTTAATTTGTACAGTCTCTGCTTCATAGGCTTTGCGCTTGGCTTCAAGGGTATTTTCATGACCCCTAGGTCTCCCAAAATGCCTTTCATTTCTGTGAATTTAGTTGGAAACAGTTCCTGATATTCATGCAAGGTGTCTGCGATCTCTGCAACAGTCTGATCATCCCAATAGTCTCCTATTGCTGCGAACTTTGGCTCTGTGTCTGTGCCAATGTTAACCTTCTGTGTCTTTACTGGCCCACTCATATCTGGGATTTCTAACGGAGGTCCTTCTACGTCACGCACGCCCTCCGATTCTGGTATGGCTATATTGCGCAGATCGTCTTCATCGTTATCATCAATGTCTTCAGCCAGATTATAACACTCAATGAGGTGTTCTTCGTGTTCCGTCCATTCTGACTGTAGATGTGTGGGAACGTGATCTGCCCCGAAGAATTCTTCCAATGTCATATTTCTGTGAGGACATTTTTCCCTGAATATGTGTTCCTTAATTAGCTATAACGCATCATGGATCAAAGGGTTCTCATCTTCAAAATTGAAGTCCTTCTGGAAGTTCGTAGTGAGCATTTCCCAGTCAGCGGTTTCGCTGCGTAGCTCCAGATCTAGGTACCATTTCTTTGGAATACCCTCATCCAATGTATGTACAAATAGATGGACCATGTGGTCTTCCCACCCATGCCTGTGAACAGACTTCAATGTGTTGACTAGGATCTGTCTGTCCATTAAACTTTTCAAAGGGTAAAGTAACCTCTTTAGCAAACCGAATCTGCATCTTAATTCTACATTGATCCCAAGTGGTCAATGTTTGCTTATGTGCATTCCACCATCTAGCAGGTGTGTTGCGCAATGCCATATCCAATGTTGGTAATCCGTGCTCGTCTGAGATGGCTACAATATATTCTTGGATAAAATTGTAAACATTAGCAGATCCATCATATGTGGGAATAGGACTTACCTCTTTCCCAATCCAACGCAGTGATTTTGTAAGCCGTGCGCATCTTCTTGCTGATACTTCATGCATGCGGCTTTGCCAATTTTCTAGTCCTGCCTCTGAGTCAGAGACACAGGAGATGTCGCATCTCCAGCTGAGTGTACCATCTGTAGTAAGATTAATGTAATCTTCCTTGTTCGCAGTCATCTTGTATAGTCGGTCTAAGTCTTGAGCCTGGGATTCCTCCTGAATCGGTCACTGTATCTGTCACCATCTTTAGGATCCAATGGTGCGATGACCCTAAGATGCTTTCCTTCAAAGATCATTTTCTTTGTCTTCAAGTTTATGATAGCCAGGTTATCCATAGCCCAGTCAATTCCTAATAATGCGGGAAAAGGTTGACTATCATCCACAATTTCAATAACTTCAAAGTCTGCATGACTCTATACTCCGTCGATGTCAACTACTATATTGGCTAAGCGACCAAAAGGTATGACCTTCTCTTGGTTAGCCATTCTTAACTGGATAGGTGACCAGAGCAACTTTGGTCGACCCATCTACTGCCATGTCTGCTTATTCAAGACATTTACTTCAGATCCCAGATCAAGGATGACTTCATCCATTTCAAAATATCCTATCTGCACGGTAAGCCTCATTTCTCGGCTTGTTCTTTTATGCTTCTTTATATGATGTACTGCGCCATTAGCAGTATCTGTTTTGGTCTATGGCTCATATTGGTTTATGAGCTTCTGTAGCTCTACTATGGCATTCTCACTTTTGAGTAGCTTCATGTAGCTTCGCAGGAACTGCACAATGGAAGTGATAACATCCGTCACAGTGCTTGTTTTATCATAGGCAGCAGGTATGTCTTCAACTTGCGATATCTCACTGCGTAATGGGATCCTCTGCTATTGGGGTACCGATTCTCTAAAGGTATCCCGTGCGTCGACAAAGACTTCCTTGTTCTTTTGTAAGTCAAGAGGAGACATTTTTCCTGGGGCCTTCCTTATCCATATTGTTTCAAGCGGGGTCTGGCTTGTGTGAGCCGTCCCTGACGTGGAAGCTTCTGCTCCTCTATCGCGGCCTGTTTCAGCGCCACTGCACGTGACCACATTGATGCTCGGATCAACTGGTCTGCTTTCCACTGTGATCCATTGGACGTTCGTGTTTGGTGTGTCCGTCCATATTCTTTTCTACATTTCAACCTCTAGTACTGGGCAGTCTTCAATAACATGGTCAAACGATTTACAATAATTGCACGTAGTGCATGGGTTAACATAATCTCTACATACGTGACCTGGCTGGCCACAATTATAGAAAATTACCTGGCCGCGGCCTCTTCCCTATGCTGGGCCAGCATTTCTTCCTCTGCCGCAGTATCCAGCACCACGACCTCTGTATCCTCCTTGATCATATTGCATATTCTCCTGTTTGGGATGGCTATCTTCTTATGCGTGGTACAAGCCAGCGCCTCTCATTGAGTCCATATCCCGTTTTCTTTCATTCATTAGCTCATATGCGCGACAGTTGGATTCATCATGTCCAACTGATTTACAGAAAGTGCAGTATAAATTTTTAGGTGTTTTTACATACTTCTGTATAAGATAGCAATCTTGAGGTCTGTGTCCTGTGGCAATGCTCCTAGTCATGGCCTTCTCCTTTGCAACTTGTACACCAGACCTCATGTCTAGGTTCATACCTTTGTTCTTTGCCATTCTTCATGCTTTGCAGTTCTAATGTCAGGGTGGTCAGCTGGTTCTAGATCTGAGACATGCCAGAACTAGTGTCACCAATCGATGAAGCCTCTAGCTTCATTGCAATATCTAAGGCCTCTTCCTGCGACGTAACCCTTTGTTGCATCAATGGTAATCTAATATGGGGCAACACCACAGCAATGAACCATTCCTTGTGTTGTTCCGGAGCTATAACAAAGCTTACTTGGTCTAATAGGGTCTTGAACTTCTGATCAAACTCCCACACCATTTCAGTCAGTTTCTGCTTTATTTCTTTCAACTCGATTATACACTGAGATTCAGATTTGGGTTTCTTAAACTCAGCCACGAGCACAGCTTTGATCTCTGCGAGGGTTCTCGGCTGTGTGTTAGAGTATTTCATGAACCAATGTAAAGATTTGTCCCTGAAAGTGGTGATGAGTTGTGCTCTCTTCGCGTCATCATCTTGAATTTGTCTGACACTCCATACAGCTTTGCAAAGGAACCAATGCCGGTCAGGGTCTTCTAGGCTAGTTCCTTTGAACATGGGTAGTTTCATATCTGTGTTTGCCATTGTCCAATTAGGTGGTGGAGCGCCCAAATTAGTGTGTAGCTGCTGTGAAGGGCTCTTTGCATTGAAAACAAATGGGATTATCAGGAGAGATGGACTGGGCTGAGTAATCTGCGGGGTGGGCTACGTAGCGGGTGGTTTCTAAGATAAGGGTGGCGCGGTTTCTGCAGCCGGTGGGTTCTCAGGGGTAAATGGTGGTGTGACTTCGTTGTCAAGGTCACAAGGAATCTTGGTATCTATGTGGAGTCGAGGACCTCCAGGATTCTTATTAAATTTATATCGCTTGCCACTTCTAAGATTATAAGTATCTTCGTCAGAATCACTAAATATACTGTTTACCATGACAAACTTGAAAATATTACTGAATTCTTAAAACACCTTTCTCAACTAACAACATCTTAATGTATAGACTGAGATTGTTCAGTAACTTACCTTGGAATCTTCCGAAAAAAGTATGCTTCTACTTGGTTGTAGGATTTGAGTGTGTCTACAGCAAATTCTGTTACAAAGCCTTCTAGCATATGATCGACCCAAAAATCAACTACCCGTGTCAATGGGTTGTCTATCGCTTTGAGCCACACTGTGAGCTCAGGATTCCACTCTGTAGGAACTCCTCCTTGAAAACAAGTTTTCTTCTCTACGAGCCGCAAGATCCATGCATGCAGCTCATTTGGAAATGATACCCAGAAAATCTTGTGAATATCGTTCAACAGATATCTATCCGACCACTGTGTGGTGTCCCCTTCTCCCGTTAAATGCAGGGGAGGAAACATTAACAACACACCGGGATTTTGTAAATACTTAGCCTCAATATTTTAACTCATAATTTCATATCAATTAAAATCTTTGGTGTGTAGATTCAATTCAATATCAACACAGCGGAATTAAACATTACATATGCACACAGTTTCATCATGCATTCAACATATAAACAGTAGTCATTAATTAAACTATTTGCAAAGCATAGAATTAACATAACTCAACCACAAGAATACTTATCTTGAATTGCAACGGTCCAAATGACTGGCTATGGAAGAGCAACGTTCCTCCCAATCATAGACCTCTGTCCAGCTTGTGTTCTTTCAGCTGAGAGGTCACCCCCGAGCTGGGCTGTGTATCCACTAAGAAGTAACTAGCTGGGCTCACTCACATCCATGGTTCCGATCATCAGCTTTGCTAAGCCAACACACCGTTGGGTTTATCAAGCATACCAGAAGATAGAGGAGGGTAACGCTAAGCCAGTGAGCTCAACCACAGAGCTACAGGCATCTCAAGTGAACTCAACAGTCAAGCACCCACATTACCTACCACATCCAACACAAGGAAGATCCCCTTCTCTGTTACACAGTCCCTCAGGCAACTCTTCCCTCCAGTGCTCTTTAGGATGGGCATAGAAAGGTCCATCTACTAATCCTTGAGATCCTAGCCTTCACTGGGTTTATCAAGCATACCCAACCTCTGCATAGTCATTTCCAACTTGATTTCTCACCATTCTGCTCACCAAATAACTCAAATCCGTCACTAGTTTTCTGAGCTGCAAAAAATGGGTTTTCCTATTGATTTCGGGGTAGTTCAGGCTCCCACATTCGCCCCAAGGGTCATACCAATGGATTCCCCATTCGATTTCACTGCCCAATACCAAATCTTGACGTTTTTGGCTTCCCAAAACGTGGTTTCTCTCACAGTCGCGATTTTTGGTTTTCTCCCTACTGGGAGCTCGTTTTTGGATGGATAATGATGCCAGGTTTTTTTCACTAGGGAATGGGGATGAGAATGAAGCAACCTCCCATGAGGTTGAGTGACTTCTTGTACAAGAAAATAGAGCTCATAACTACCCATACGAATTTCTGGGCTGCCCATGCTCCATTAAATCCATGGGCTGAAATCTCAACCACTTCCTTACAATAGGCATAAATGTCATCTAGGGAAGTCAATGGGTTCTCATAATGACATGTGGCAGCCTAGGGTTTAGTCCCATAGCCCCCTCACCACTCCCTAGTGGATACACATGGCCCCTTCTCATTCGTTGCCTCCATAGCCATTTTTGGTATTTTATTTCCATATTAAATATTTATATCAATTTACAATATCCCATGGCTTAATAGCACGTAGGTAACAAAATATCAAGCGTGTCTAATTCAAATAAAATCCGAGCATAAACTAGCAGGGCCTTGGCCTTCAGCTCCACGCTAGGGAAACATACAACGTGTGTATACAATATTTACATTAGAAGCCAATATTTCCTAAGGGTCAAAATTGGGGTATTACACACTGTGTGTCACTTAGACGCGGATGTCTATTCTCTTGCCTTTTAAACTCTCTTATGGTCTTATCCCACCAAGCTTGTATTTTTGTCTTTTCAGGATGCCAGTTGTCAGAGCCTTCCGGGAACTGGTATTCTTTGTCACACATCACAATTGTAACTCATCATGGATTCTAGCACGGAAACGGAACCATTTGTTGGCTATATCTGACCTAGAGGTTTTCTATAAGACCCAGGTTCTGTTGCGGTTCTCCCTTTGACCAACAAAACCCCTTCGCACCGGCCCTTTCGGCAACAGCTTGCAAGCAGGTTGAGGTCTCACCCAAGGTGTATCTATGGGGTACTGCGGAATCAGGTTTCCACAGTAAGTGATGAGTTGCTTGGATGGACGTACTGTGCAGCACAACAAGGGGTATGTGCTACGAGGTGATATTGCGCAGCGATGGGCAACGTTGCAATCCGCACCACTTATGTTCTTCTACCACGGGACTTCTCCTGAAGCTGCAAACAATGCAGCTTATTCTATACGTGGATTATCTTGGAAACACTTCAAGCACTGAAACGAATATCACTCATCCACTCGTTCAGGCACTTAACTGACTGTTCTTCGAACATTCATTTGTTACATCGGGATGCTGTGATTTGAACATATATACCTATACAATCCAACTGTTAAGCCTTCCTTTACTGCGTATAAGAAAGTGTTTAACCAATTGACTGATTCATCGTCTTCAAACACTACACTAAATGTTCATTATTCATCTGTTCATATAGAACTTAACATATCATTTCCATACTTCTTCTACTGGCAAATGCATATAAAAGCTCTCATATAACAGCATGCAAAGAAACACTTAGTCATTCATTGATAGAAAACGTAAATAATCATTCATTCATAAAACATAAGCACACAACACGAGATTTAGCGTGGTTCACTCCCCCGGGTGGGATGCTATGTCCACAAGAACGATTGGAAATATATTTCTTTAAAAAGGGATGGGGACAACCGTTCTTAGTCTACGCACTCAGATTTAGACTATCCTTCCTCTCAAAAATAGGCCTCTACGCAGACAGCTGCAGAGTCTTTACAATCTTCTCGACTCAAGATATTTTACAATACATCAAAAAGTCATACAAAATGTTAACAATCCCCAAAATGTAACCCCATCCCATACAAAATTGTCTTCTTTTATAGATCATGCCTGCAGGTCATGTCTTTACAATATCAAAGACCTAAACCCAAAACCCTAAGGGTTTACAAAATTGTGTCGGTTTCCCTGAACCAGCTTGCTAGCATATGGTAGCGTCTTCTTCGTCGTGGCGGTTCTCCATGTCTTCATTATATCGCTATCAGCCTCTCTGTTGCACGTGTGCCAACAGGCTGCTTCCGTTGAACCATTCACATCTAATGGTCTTGCCCACCAGGCGTGCCAAGACATCACTTTCCTTAACAACCTCGCGCATTGGCTGCCTTCATGATTTGCTCGTGCCCGCCGTTTGTCACTCCTGGAGCATCTTTCCAAAATTAGACCACTACCGATCCATCCGGTACCTGCACCTGATCCTTGTCCAGCACTCCGCTTTGCTGGCTCCACATGGCATGAATGCTTTGCAGCACTGCTTTCTCGCAGCGCTAGTCTTCGCGGTGCTTCCAAAATTTAGGTGTTGCACACAACCTCACAGCATGATCAAAACTTGGATGCTGTACACCTCTTCGTAGCGTCCTCAACACTTAGACCAAATTATGTTTGTGATCTGCGCTCAGCTCAGCTTTTCTTGCTTCATCAAAACTGTTACCAAAACTTTTACCTCAACCTGGGCCCAACAAAGCACCAATACAAAGATCATAAAGATCAAACCCAAGAGATAGATGACTGCACCAACTACTCCTCCTACACTAGTGCGCACTCCTCCTCTCTGTCACTAATGTGAAGTGAGTGAATTAGAGAATGTGTCAAATGAGAGAGTTTCACTCTCTATTTATACTTTTACTTTCACTTGACCTTTACTCAACTAGGTCGGCCCCAACTTAACCACTTAACATAACGTTGACTGGGCTGACCCCACTAGGGTGGTCTAATAACCCTTTAACCCACATGACTCCTATAGGGCCGACCCCATCAAGGTGGTCTAATAACACATCAAGTATAAGTTACGACACTTACAATATAACTTGCAACACTTGCAAGTACAACTAACGACACTTCCAATCGAAGGAATCATACATCTCCATTGGGGATACAATAAAGTACAAATACAATATTAAAGTGAATATCTTCCGAAGTTACAAATACATCAACACTCCCTCTTAACTAGGAAGGTATTCTCTTGACACAGGTCATCAATACATATATGCACAAGTGTTAGAAAAATAGGATCACAGAGCAATAACAATAAATAGAAATGAAAATATAATCACACATACACATTACAGGAGAGACATGGATATATCCTGGTTCATCCAACTTGGGCTACGTCCACACTGAAGTTGCCAGTCCTTATTATTATACCGTCCAGCAAAGTGAAGGGATACAACCTGCAGCACAATTGCTGCACTTCCTCTTCACTGTCTCATAGTCTCTCTTCCTGATCTCAGAGATCTTTACAATGCATAAAACCTAATACATCAACCCTAGCCATATTACAATGTCTTTCTTTTATAAGGGAGATACAATGGGAAAATAACACGGGTTACCCAAAACCATGGGACCG
The DNA here is from genome assembly GCA_027924585.1 of Larix kaempferi. Taxonomy (NCBI): domain Eukaryota; kingdom Viridiplantae; phylum Streptophyta; class Pinopsida; order Pinales; family Pinaceae; genus Larix; species Larix kaempferi. The sequence continues at coordinate 3,082,749 of BSBM01001114.1, read as the reverse complement.
AAAACTGTTGGCGATCATAACCAAACCTAGGGTACAGACACGGATGAATAATAATATCTCTGAATCTGGAGATCAGGTTCCACAACCAACAACTAGTCTTCAATTTTGGAGCTAGATCATCGTCACTGGATCACAAAGCATCATCGTCACTGCTATTGTACTCATCATCTCGATCACTAGGTTATCTCTCAATTCTTCTCGCCATAGGAAGTTCTACAGAGCCAACCCTTTTTCATGTTGGTTGTAGGCCTAGCCTCCTGTAGGTCTTCATCATCTCTGCGAGCGGGCCATCCTGTGGAATCCTCAGGTTTAATTACGTGCGTCAACAAAACCTCGAAAGAGTATCCCAGGATCCTTTATGTGCCTAAGCACGATCAACAAGATCTCCCAAGGAGCTATTACATGTGACCATCACAAAACCTTAAAAGAGTGTCCCGGGAACATTTATGTGCATAGCATGGCTGGAAAGAACTCTAAAGAGCATCCCAGGATCATTTATGTGCCTAAGCACGACCGACAAGATCTCCAGGACTGATTACATGTGACCACCACCACAAAACCTTAAAAGAGTGTCCCAGGAATGTTTATGTGCACAGCACAACCAGCAAAAACTCTAAGAGCATCTAAGGACTTTCACGTGCCTAGCACAACCTGTCCGGATCTCCAAGACTTATTACATTTGGTCCCCACAAAACCTTAAAAGAGTGTCTTGCCCAGCAAGAACTCTAAAGAGCATCCGAGGACTTTTACGTGCCTAGCACAACCTGTCCGGATCTCTAGGACGTATTACATGTGGTCTAGCAAAACCTCAAAAGAGTGTCTTGCCCAGCAAGAACTCTAAAGAGCATCTGAGGACTTTTACGTGCCTAGCACAACCTGTCCGGATCTCCAGGACGTATTACATGCTACCCTCGCACAACCTATCCATGTCCACAGAGTACCATCTTGATACTCAAGATCAACCTAATTATCCTCGCACAAAGCATCATCTTGATGCTCATGATCATACTGATCATCATCATACAATACATCATCCTGATGCACATCATCATCGCATGATCATCCTGATCATCATCATAGCATCGTCCTGATGCATATCATCATTGCATGATCATCCTGATCATCGTCATAGCATCATCCTGATGCATATCATCATCGCATGATCATCATCACAACATCGTCCTAATGCATATCATATGGAGCATCGTCATGATGCTCATCACACATGATCGTCCTCTTCAGATCATCTCATCGTCCATGGAGCATAGCCCAGATGCACATCATACAGCACTTACACCACCGACATGGGAGAACACATCTACCACCATTCGGAGAAGGCTCAAGTCCTTACTTTTTCACCATGGCAGAACACATATACCACCATGTGAAAAAATGGCTCAGCAATTACATCATGACCATGGGAGAACACATCTACAACCATGTCAAAAAAGCTCGGCAATTACATCATGACCATGGGAGAACACATCTAAAACCATGTCAAACAATCCCATGTGAAACTACGTCTTCTGGACTCATCACTTCCCCTTAGAAGGAACCTCGATCTGAAGTACATCAAGCCTCTCTGTGAAGTACTCGAACTTCACTCTGGCGAGTGGTTTGGTCAACACATCTGCAATCTACTCATTTGTCGCAACATACTGGAGCTTTACTACTCCTCTATGCACGATATCCCTGATATAGTGATATTTGATCTCGATGTGCTTCAACTTGTCATGGAACACCGGGTTCTCCGACAACTTCACACAACTCTAGTTGTCACAATAGATACAAGTAGCATCCAACTGGAGATCAAATCAATCAAACAGTAGCTTCCTTAGCCATATTTCCTCGCAACTAGCTGAACAAGTTGCGACATACTCTACTTTGGTTGTACTCAGTGCTATGCAGGATTGCTTCCTGCTAAACCAAGAGATCACACCTGATCCCATACTGAAGCAGCACCTTGAAGTGCTATTCCTATCTGCAGCACCGCTTGCCCAATCTAAATCAACATAACCCTCCAAGTTAAACTTTTGATTCACATCATACCTGAGCCCATAATCAACTGTACCCTTCAGGTACCTCAGAATATGCTTTACAGCAATCAGGTGAACATGTCTAGTATCCGTCAGGAACTGGCTCAAAGTGTTCACCTCAAAGCAAATATTTGGTCTTGTGTTCGTAAGGTACATCAAGGACCCAATCATCTAACGAAACATCATGGCATCAACTGACTCTGATGAAGCATCACTCAATAGCTTCAGGTTTGATTCCATAGGTGTGGTTATGGCCTTGCAGTCCATCATCCCGAACCGCTTCAGGATCTCTACTGCATACTTCCCTTGTCCAAGGAAGATTCCATCTGCACTCTTCCACACCTCCATACCTATAAGGTAATGCATCATACCCAAGTCCTTCATCTCGAACTCAATAGCAAGCTTCCTCTTCATGTCAGAAATCAATCTATCCTCACCTGTCTCAAACAGGTCATCCACATACAATAGGAGTATCACTGGATTTCCTTCCTCAACCTTGTAGTAAAGGTTGGAATCCGCTTTACTCTTGGTAAAGCCCAAACTAGACAGGAAGTTGTCTATCCTGCCATACCATGTCCTAGGTGCTTGCTTCAAGCCATACAAGGATTTCTTCAATCTGCACACATATGACTCCCTGTCATGTGTCTCAAAACCAAGTGGCTGCTCCACATACACTTCCTCTTTGACTACACCATTCAAGAAAGTTGTCTTGACATCCATCTGGTGTATCTTCCATTTCATCACTTGCCTACCATCTGCAGCATGCTTGATCTTGTAGATCCACTTGGAAGTCACAACAGACTTCCCTTTTGGTCTCGGGACCACATCCCAGACATCATTCTTCATGATCGACTGGTACTCCTCAATCATGGCATTCTTCCATTACTGCATCCCGAATCCTGGGAACTTCAGATTCTTCAATATCTTCAATAGATAGTGAACTTTGTTGCTGGAACAAATGTTGTTGTCCTTCTTTTGTAGGCGATTGTACACGATCTTTCCTATAAGTCAAATTCAATTGCATGATTAGAAACTTCTCATGGTTTTTCAAAACAAATTCTTATGCATAAAGACATATGTCATACAGTCATGCAATTATCTTAGCCAATGCTTCAATACAACATTTATCCATATCCCGTATTCACACGGTAACTTTCTAGATGCTTTCCATCTATACCAGAACATTTGTTAAGAGTGTGCACAACTCCCAACATGTTAGCAAAGAGGTTTCATTCTAGATAAGTAGCAATGGAATGTTGTACAGTACCATAGGCCACTTACCCATTACTTGCATATTAGTAGTATCTTGTTCATTAATTCAACTTTTCTAATATGCATAATATACATCCTAAATCTAGGAACATAAGTATGTACATGACTGGACAACATTAATTAAGTAATCATATGACAATTCAAATACTTATCTTTGTTTAGTTGTGGGTGGACTCCCTCTCAATCTTTTCTTCCTTGCAGGAACTACTGGAGTGTGCTTCCTCTTGATCTTTGCTTCCTGGATTATTTGTCCTTGAACTTATATCCATCCTAGACCACTATGCATGCTTAAGTGTGCACTAGTGTCATCATTGTGTCATCCTCAAGATCTCATACATAATCATACATCCATTAGTATAATCTCAATACTATCAAAACATTATGATTCTAAATAATATTAAACATGTATGGTCATGATCATTTCATACACAGGTAATTGCGTCAAGAGGTGCTCTACAACCCAGTATGAGGGAGATCTTGTAACATGTGTCGAGTTTGTTGAGTGTTTTTCGAGTAACAAAATAATACAAAGTAAACAAAAAAGAATAATACAAAGTAAAAAGTAATAAATATTATGTCGGCCATAAACAAAAAGAATAATACAAAGTAAAAAGTAAATATGAGACTTAAACTAGAGACTTTAGAGCTTAGGATTAGGTGATAAATATTATGTCGGTCATAAACAAAAAACAATAATACAAAGTAAAAAGTAAATATGAGACTTAAACTAGAGACTTTACCTTTTACTTTTAATACAAAATAAAGAGTAAATATGAGATTTTAGAGTGTTTGTTGAGTTTGTCGAGTAACAAAATAATACAAAGTAAACAAAAAAGAATAATACAAAGTAAAAAGTAATAAATATTATGTCGGCCATAAACAAAAAAGAATAATACAAAGTAAAAAGTAAATATGAGACTTAAACTAGAGACTTTAGAGCTTAGGATTAGGTGGCTCAGGTATTGCACTCAAGGAGCTATTCAAGGAGAGGTTTGCACCTCAGGAGATTTGATCCCTCTCGACGCTTGATAGAGCATAGGATTTGGATCTATGTTGGTTTATCACAAGCGTTAGTATTCAAGGTTTCAGGGAGTACTTCTTTTACTCATGCATATTCTTATTTGACCATAGGACTCTTCTGGTTTTCCATATCATCAATCAAAGTAAGAAGTATAATATGCATAGAACCATGATTACTCAAACCTATATCTTCATGAATGATCATAATTAATCATACAAAAGTATACTTATATGAGATCCTAACACAAAGTAGGATTCTAACTCGATATAAGAAAACATACCTGGATTATCATGCTTGTATAATATACCCAAACAATGTCTTCTTTGTTCTCTTAGAGACCTTGTGTTAGCAACCTGTATATCTCATAAGTTAATAATTGTAGAACCAAGGTATACATACCTTATAACTGGAGCTTCTATGTGATCCATGACTATGGATGAGTTTTTGTCTTCATGTCACCATGGTCATATGTTCTTGATATAGAACTTGATTTGTCTTTCTTGATGCACCCTTCATGTTAGTGGACAACGTCATCCTCATACAACAACACAGTGTATTAGTACAATCATAAGTGTCATACCCCTAATCAATGAATGTATTCACATGCATTCATACTTTTACTAGGGTGATAAGACAAGTCTACAAATTAATCAAGATTGTACTAACCTCAATAATATGAAGACAAACATATCATAAAATTAATCATGAACAGATTTCAAAACATACCTATATCTCTTCAAGTCATACCTATTGGGATTGCTTGTAGCCTTCTTATGTAAGGCCATAGCCTCATCTCCCTCTGGAACTAGAACTTGTTCACTTATGAAGGTGTCCATTCATTCTCTTCTAAGATTAACCCAATCCACTTTGATTTGTTGAAACTGGATCTGGAGCTAGATTAGGGTTTGTCAGAGAAACCCTAAAAAATAAAACTTTGAATTTCAAACTTCTGATTGGATGAAAAGATGTGCTTTGCTGAGCTGATCAAGCTGGCATACTTCAATTTTGAAATCTCCAAAATTTTACCCCTCAAAAATTGCCTTTGAAACTTTCGGATCTTCTAGTCAAAATCCTGAACTAGGGTTTGATAATGCCCAGGGTTTTTCCCAACCAAAAGGTTCGATCTTGTGCTCTAAACTTTGATTTTTCTGAGGAGCATCCACTCGTGGTCACATATTCCAAAATTTTCAACTTTTGCAAAAACCCTAATTTTTCACCTTTATAATCAAGATCCCGAACTAGGGTTTGATAATGCCCAGGGTTCTACCCAACCAAAAACTTTGAACTTGGTCTCTAAATTTCGATTTTGATGAGGAGAGTAATCCTATGCTAAGATCACTCCAAAATTCCACTTCTGACAAAAGCCCTAATTTCCCGTAGCAGTGACAAGCCAAAAATGAGAATGCTCAGAATCCACAAGGTCTAAAACTTTGGCCTGTGGTAGCCCGACCTTTCATATTTATAACCCCATAGGTCTGACCTCAATGGATTCTATGAGAGAGATATGTCAAATTTCGCAACGTGACCTCTTTATGGGATTAAACAGTATAGCGAACTTGTACGGAGTGCCACATGTCACTGTTTCAACTTCAGCCTATGAAACCTAAACCTGTGAAACTACAGTCCCTGCTCTGTTAGGAACCCATGTCTTTACTTTGTTAGTATATTGTTGTTGGACGCATATGCTTTGTAAGTCGTCCCATAGTATTTGTCGATCCATAGTTTATATTAGCCCATAGTATTGACCCACAGTATTGGACGCATATGCTTTGTAAGTCGTCCCATAGTATTATATGTCCCATGGTTTTGACTCATAGTATTGGCGCCTAGACTTAGCCCATGGTTTGTATTGACACATAGTATTGACCCATGGTATTGGCACCTAGACTTAGTATATAAGTGTCTGTTGAGGCCTACGAAGGAACCGTGTGAAGTTAATTGTATTGAGCTTGCTCAAAGGAGGTTGCCCCCTCGAAGTGGCCTGTGATCAATATAAAAGTGATTCTGAGTTCTATTATTTCTGATATCTCGGTGTATTTGCATTAATTAATTATTACAGGTTCATCACATCTGGTATCAGAGCACTTTCTTGGGCTCGTTGGGTGGAATTTCTGCCAAAAAAAAATTTCGCATCTGTTGCAGCTTCGGATTTGGGAATAATCCCTATCCGCTTAACTGTGAGAAGTACTTGGGCATAAGCCCTAAAACTCATTGTGAGGAGTACCACAGGAACCCCAAAGTAGCTGGCCCATTGAGAGGACCTACCAACGAAAAGGGCAACGACCCCTACCTGATTAACTAGTTCCCACCCGTGAGGTAAACCAAGAGTTGTCGTTTGTGGCAAAGTGGTTATCAGTTTTACCTGAGCCGTGGAGTGAGGGGTACTGCCCCAATACGCAAGCCGTCAGACAGCATTGGTGGCCGAGTGAAACACCTAAACTGTTAGGAAGTCGTACATACCTGGGGTCCATATCTATTTTCAGTTGAACTGTTGCCGATCACTTCCGCTCTAGATCCAGCCGTTTCAGATCTATTATGAAAGTCATTCCAGATCTAGTCGCCATTTCAGATCCATCTGTTGCGGATCCCTTCCGCGTCATTGCAGATCCATATGTTGCGGATCTCTTCTGCGCTGATGTTGCCAATCCATTTCTGGGAAAAAAAAAAAAAAAAAAAAAAAAAAAAAAAAAAAAAAAAAAAAACTTTTTTTCGGCCATATCTCCCTTGTTTCAACTCTGTTTTCCCTGAAACTTCACTGACATCCCTGCAATCCCATTTTGCATATTTCTTTCCTGAAGACCCTATCCCAAATTCCACTTCCCAAGACCATAAATCCCACATTTGTCTATTTTTAGGGTTTGCTATAACTTCTTCAATTTTCACCCGATTGCCTTCAAATTTTACCATAGAGTTCCCGCTTCTGAAATCCCCATTTTTTGCTTCCCCGTCCCTCAGAAAGTGTCGAAAACCTAGTCAAACCCTAATTACCCCTCCGATTTTTTCCCAAATCCAAATTTTTCCTTACTAAATAAGCTTTTGTTTGTGTTTTTCTATCCATTCCCCCCCCCCCCCACGCAAAAAAAAAATAAAAAAAATTACTGGTTATCGTTGTCACTCGCACAGGAGCAAACACCATGGAGGAAGCACTTGCAGCCATCCAAACCAAACTCCAAGATCTGGATGAAAAATTTCTCAGCCTCCATCTTCAGCATTCAGCCATGAACAATAACCAACAGCCAGAATCTTTTGCAGCCACCAAGTTCTCTTCTTCCAGCAATTTTCATGGGTTGAAGCTTGATTTTCCTCGCTTCAATGGTATTGATCTGACTGGATGGATATACCGAGCAGAACAATATTTCAGTCTGCATAATACTTTTGATGTTCAGAAAGTTCCACTTGCATCCTTTCATTTGGAACAGGAAGCCCTTCAATGGTACCGTTGGTACATCAAAGCTCATCCCGAACCAAACTGGACAGATTTTTGCCAACTCCTTTTGCCACGATTTGGTCCTAGTTCTTTTGATGACTTCACAAGAGCACTCACTAAACTTCACCAAACTAGCACAGTGAGAGAGTATCAGATGGAATTTGAGAAACTAGCCAATCACACAGAAGGATTGTCTGATGAATTCTACAGGAGTTGTTTTATCAGTGGTCTCAAGGATGAAATCTGCTCAGAGGTCAAAATGTTTTGTCCCAACACAATGATGGAAGTCCTAGGGTTGGCTAAGTTGGCCGAGGACAAGATTGCAGCTCAACAACACTCCAAACCCACCTTTGTTTCCTTCAGAAATATGGGTTCCCAACAACCTCCCATCACGCCTGCTCCTCAACCAACTCCTATCAAGCAATTTTCTGAAACAGAGATGCAGGCACGTCGAGAAAAAGGGTTTTGTTATAATTGTGATGAGAAATTCGCTCGGGGACATAGATGTGTTCCACAAAATCTCTATCTCTTGGATGTGGATTCTCCGCCTGCCTCAGAACTTGATGAAAAATCTCCAGATATAGTAGATGATCAGGTCGACATTCAACACCCGCCTGTTGACACCCCATCTTAGGAAAACCCACCCGAGATCTCTCTCCATGCTATAACCGGTGTCACCACCCCACAAACAATGCGAGTCAGGGGATACTTCAAGAGGCTCCCTCTTACCATACTCATTGATTCTGGTAGCACTCATAACTTTATTGATCCTTGGATTGCCAAACAGGCTAATTGTTTTGTCCATCCTTGCTCCAACTTTGAAGTCATGGTTGCCAATGGGGGCACCTTACCTTGCAAGGGGAAGTGTCACAATGTGCATATCTCTATGGAAGATTATAACCTGCGCTCTCACATGTTTGCCTTGTCATTAGGCGGATGTGATGTGGTTTTGGGCGTTCAATGGTTACGCACACTTGGCCCCATCTTATGGGATTTTGATGAACTTTGGATAGAGTTTTCAGTCAATGGGGCATAACACAAATTTATGGGCTTACAACCAGGGTCTCTCTGCATCATCAGTTCACATCGCCTGGAAAAAATACTTAAGAAGAATTCACATGGTGTCATCACTCAACTCCATTCCATTCAGATGCACCCATCAACAGTCTCCACTACTTCCTTGGATAGATATGCAGGTGTCTTTGTTGAACCAATGAGCTTGTTGCCTTCAAGAGACCTTTCCGGTAAGAATTTAGCCGCATCTACCTCTCAGCAAGAAATGATGACTATTTTGCATACAGTCCAGAAGTGGCAGCCATCCCTATTGGGGAATTATTTTTGCATCAAGACTGATCTCCAGAGTCTGGAAACTTTCCTGGAACAACGGGTCTCCTCCCCAACACACCTGAAATGGGTTATCCAACTCATGGGTTATGACTATGTGACCACTTACAAGAAGGGTAAGGACAATATGGTGGAAGATGCTCCTCCTCGCACATTTGATGACCCAGTTTCTCTTATAGCTATTTCTCTACTTGTTCCAAATTGGTTGCAATCTGTTCAACGGGGCTATCTCTTCTATGAACTCCATGCTTCTTCATCAGTAGGGCACTCTAGGTTCCTCAAAACGTATGACCAGGAACAATGTAACTTCTTTTGGCAGGGACTCAAAAGGACAATTCAACGGATGGTGGTTGACTGTGATACTTTCCAGGTCAACAAGGGTGAAACGACCCACCTTTCAGGACTGCTCGAACCCTTACCCATCCCTCCACAGATTTGGACAACTATTTTTATGGATTTCCTAGAAGTGCTCCAGTGGTATAGTACCACATCTCAAAGGACACCATATGAAGCAATCTTTGTACATGCACTACCAGTTCTTCTTCCATACACCTTCAGCAGCTCCCCAGTTCAGGTAATTGACTCAATTCTTCGAAACCGTGATCAGCTTCTTCTCATTCTACAGGACAATTTTCACATGGCAAGAATTCGACTGAAACAACAAGCCGATCAGCACCGTTCTGAGCGCACTTTTCACATCACTGATATGGTTCTTCTTCGTCTACAACCTTCCATGCAATCCTCCCTGAAACTCCAAAGGCGCCAGTGGCTCGGAATGCAACTCGAGGATGCTACAGGGGACCCACTCCTTCAGATTCTGCATCAATTTCCACATCTAAAGCTTTGAGGACAAAGCTTTTTCTAAGGGAGAGGGGATGTTAGGAACCCATGTCTTTACTTTGTTAGTATATTGTTGTTGGACGCATATGCTTTGTAAGTCATCCCGTAGTATTTGTTGTTCCATAGTTTATATTAGCCCATAGTATTGGACGCATATGCTTTGTAAGTCGTCCCATAGTATTATATGTCCCATGGTTTTGACTCATAGTATTGGCGCCTAGACTTAGCCCATGGTTTGTATTGACACATAGTATTGACCCATGGTATTGGCGCCTAGACTTAGTATATAAGAGTGTGTTGAGGCCTATGAAGGCACCGTGAAGTTAATTGTATTGAGCTTGCTCAAAGGAGGTTGCCCCCTCGAAGTGGCATGTGATCAATATAAAAGTGATTCTGAGTTCTATTATTTCTGATATCTCGTGTATTTGCATTAATTAATTATTGCAGGTTCATCACATTCTCTTACTGTCACTTTTTACAGAATTCCATTTGGAGCTCGCTATCCTAATATATGACCTTATTTTCCTAGAAACCCTAACTTGAATGGATGATATCTCACAAAGTACAATGAATCTGAGGCTTTCCTTCGGACACAAGGTACATGGACATTTCATCTTCGACCTGTAGAAGTTTCAGATCTTGAACCTTCGCCAAAACGGAGTTATAGAGAAAGTGCCACGATGACGGGTTTTTACTATACCAAGCCCTAGCTTCCAGTTTGTCACAAGTGCAACAAGTGTCATAAATGCCATACCATGCCTTCCTTCAGGCTAGCTTTGATACCATGTTAGCTTTTCATCATTTAATTCAATAGATCTAGGATCTTAACTGAAAGAACAACATGTACAGCATATCAAGCATAAGAGACAAGAGACAAGACACACAAAACATTTCATCGGGGAAAACCAAGAAGGTGAAAAACTCCGCAGCTTCCTCAGAGATAGAATAAGCACCAATACAAAGATCACAAAGATCACAAAGATCAAACCCAAGAGATAGATGACTGCAAAAGCCACTCCTCCTCCACTAGTGCGCACTCCTCTCTCTCACTAATGCGAAGTGAGTGAATGAGAGATGTGTCAAATGAGAGAGTCACACTCTCTATTTATACTTTTACTTTCACTTAACCTTTACTCAACTAGGTCGACCCCAAATTAACCACTTAACATAACATTGACTGGGTCGACCCCACTAGGGTGGTCTAATAACCCTTTAACCCACATGACTCATACAGGGCTGACCCCATCAAGGTGGTCTAATAACCCATCAAGTATAAGTTACGACACTTACAATATAACTTGCGACACTTGCAAGTACAACTAACGACACTTCCAATCGGAGGAATAATACATCTCCGTTGGGGATACAATAAAGTACAAATACAATATACAAGCGAATATCTTCTGAAGTTACAAAAACATCAACACAACTAGATGATGCCCACTTGGTTACCAACACGCCCATTCCTTGCTGTCGACGCGCCCCTTTTTGGTCCACTTGCAACCGACACCCCATGCTTCAGTTTTCCTCTTTGTCGATGCATCTAATGTTGTCGACATACTTCATCCCATGCTCTCTGGTGTGCTTTTTCCTGAGCTCCCAAGTTGATTTGAGTGTCGTCCAAGCTACCGTGTTCGAAAAGCTTTTGTGTGAAGTCTTTGCGACCGGGCTTGCCATGCACCAGTGCCTTGGTGTGGGTGCGCGCTCCTCATGAGACAAGCTTCTAACTCATGCTACTCTTTTGTTGAACTACCATGTCATGCCACTTTTGTCGTGATGCCAACCACACCATTCCAATGGGCTCCCCGGTGGGTGATGCGCCTAAGATTTCCAAGCCTATGGGTCATGCTCTCGTTCCTTGGTCGCACGCCTTCTCTCCAATGGAATCCACATGTCCATACCAACACTTCGAATAAAAATGGCTAAATGGCATGCCATCTATGGTTCCAAAGGTTCCCAAGCCATCCTCCTTGGGCGAGTGAGGTGTGGCAAGTGCCCGAGGCACCTGAACCGTTACATCCTTCCCTACTCAAAATTTTCAGCGTCCCAACAACGTCTCCACAATACTTCGCTTGTTGTTGGAAACATACAACTGCAATCTTCTATTTCCATTGCAACCAAATATCCTTAAGAGTCCTCTCAATTCATATGTTGTGCCTTCTAACCTAATGTTGCATCAATACTTGGTCAATCCATTGATACCTGCATTTGCTACACGCCCCGAGAGATGAACTAGTTGGGTATCTAATCCAACCATCCGTTCACTCAAAGGAATGAACTTTGTCATGTCTGAACCCCCTTTCCTTCTGTGCTTTGGTTTTTCACACCCTTTTCCAAACCCAAGCAAAGACATCAACTTTTCCATACTTGTGTCGAACTTCCTACCTGCAACTCGACTGACGATACCTTGTGAGGTCCGTCCACATGATTTTGCATGTTCCCTGGAAAAAAATTTCTAATGCTACCTTCGCAAGGTGCCTATGGCCTCACTTCTAATGCCACCGGTAGTGAGTCGTTCTGCTCATGCTTCATCTGGGAGTGAAGTGGAAGTGTCGCTCCCGGCTGCCACTTCAAACCAACCTGCTAGTAAGATTCTCATACAACCTGAGTGCCATCTCTTCTCCCAATGAAGTGCTTTCCAACTCTACCAATGGAGTTGGTCTTATCCCAAATCCATTGATCTCCCTACCCAACTTGTTTTTTGCATGGTTCAAGAGGTGTTATGCACCTCCCATTGTGGCATTCATCCAAGGGTCTTGCATGCTAGCTACTTCCAAATCCAACTTCTCACTGTACTACTGCCTCGACTTGGTTCTTTGTTCTACCCCTTTACTTGTCCCAGAAAAGGGTGGATGAGCCTTGTCCCTACCTTCCTCTTGGTTAGGAAAGCTTGATGCTCCAACATCATGTCATTGCAAGGTATCCAAAACTTTACCTTCCTTTTCTTCCTTTCCAAATGACTTGCCAAGTTGCTTTTATTGCTTATTTGCATCTGACTCCACCAAACTATAACCCTTGTTTATCTATTGGACGATCTTTCTGTCATCATCCTCAAGATTTCGCAAGCCTTTCTTTCCATGCCCACTTGGCTTCTGCGTTGACCCTTGGAGTTCCTCTACCCCTCTGACTGGGTCCACTATTGTGGAAGCAAGTTTCACCTTTCCATCCTCTATTCGCTCTTGGTCCTTTATGACAAACAAGTGCACAATTTTTTTGGTTTTCCCCTTAACCGAGCTTGCTAGTAACTCCAACCGATCAACCTGATCTTTGACGTCAGAGTCCCTATTGTTTGAACTATTGATTCCTTGATTTGCACCTATCACTCATGGTTGTCTTTTGGCTTGGCTCTATTCATCCGTGGGATCATTTGTTTTCTCATCCTTTCTCATGGATGAAGACACAGTAGTCTGCTCTAACTTCCTCTTTGCCAATAACACTTCCCAAGTCTCGGTCTTTTCCAAAGACACTAGTTCATTTGTGTTGGGAGCTCCTCCAACTTCCTTTGATGCATTGCAACTCGCTGCTACAAATTCCAAGTCTGTCACTTTACTGGTGGACTGGTTGTGTTTTGGCCTCACAACTTGTTAGTTTTCCAAAACATGGGTATCATTGGTACCAATCACCATAGCCGCCCCCAACTCGCACTTCATCACATCCACAAGAAAGGCTCCTTGCCGGAATTCAACCATCACTGCACTATAACTTCTCGTCAAGGCTCTAGTCACCTCTTGAACTTTCAAAGGTTCTTGAACTGAGGAAGCAGCCTTAGCTACAACTTCCTCGACTAGATTCCTTTGGACCAACTCCAAACGCATCTCCTGCATTGCCTCTGTCAAGCAAGCTTCTGCAGAATGACCAACGCAAAGAGCTTTCATCTCCTCACTTCCCCTAACTTTCAGTTCTGGTGTTGCGGTTGTCTTTAACTGTGAGTTGTTTATCATGTTGGCCACTGCTTTTCTAAAATACATTACATCCTCCAAATCCCTCTCAACTCGTCTCTGTGCGGTCATTTGCTCGAGAGAATTTGCATGGACTTGGAACAATCGTTTCATTTCTACCTGATGTTGTTCCCATTCCCTTTGTCTGGAATCACGTCTAGTTTCCCATGACTCTTCCGCATCAAGTGTCTTTCCTTGTGACTATCATTTCCTCCAACTACCATGCATCTAGAAGACTTCTGAAACCAAACGAATCCTTCTAAGTGTCTTGGGCGCACCCACTTTCAGCGGTATGCTTTGTGTGACTCTACACTTTTCCTAACACTTTCGTTTATGCATTGAACTACACTCAAATGAAGCCTTCACTTTCCTTGGAAACTTTGTCTTTCATTTAATTGGGAAATTCACTACCCAAGCACACCTATAAACTCCTTGCTAAACTTGGGCACTTTCCATCCATCTCCACTAATCATTCGCAAGAACAAACCTATCTGTAGATTTACCTACTACACCGCAGATCTACTTCTTTCTTAGTGAGCCACCCAAAAAATATCCCAAGGTGTGCTCCTTTGGAAAGCTTCCCAGGTGAGTTCTCACCAGAGCTTCCACCCAAGCTTCCAAAGACAACACTTAGTCGACTCACTTCATCAACTTCAAGCCTGACTCTTGCCTTCATCTAACTAAGTGCTGCCCCATCCACGCAACACAAACGAGCTCTTTCCGAACTATTGTTGCAATGTTTCCCCAACCAAGCAACAGTAAGAGCTTATGAAGTCCTCTGGATGTCTCTGTAGCCAACTTCCAACTCTTCCAACTAAAGTCCTCGGAAACCCGAGATCCCAACAACTGAACACCAAGTTCAACTTCTATAGCCAAGAAGTTCACACCAAAACGTGCTCTGATACCACCTCTTCGTAAGAAGAGTGGTGAAAAGCTATCTACAAGCTCCTCAATCTACAACCTTAGCTTTGCTTTGATACCACCTATCATGGGATTGGCACACACCCACTTTTCTTGTGGTTTTCCAAGTCGTTCAGAACCACCTAGAAGCCTCCCGAGAACTTGACCAACTCGGGCGCTCTCCAACAGACTACGCCTGAACCTACAAACCACCTTACTCTTGGTTTATAACACTTGTTACTATTATCACTTGTTACTTAGACACTTTATCTTGATTTAATGCAGCATTCCATTCTTAGTTATTTTCACAAGTACATGCATTCAACAGTAAACAAGACCAACACAATATGGAGTGGCGAGAACCCTAATTAGGCTCTCTGCAAGGTTTATATAAAGATGGCAAGAATATAGAAATTACAAGTTTACAAAGTGGAGGTTTCGAACCGACAGAGCTCCCTGCGAGGCACAAACAAGCCCTTCCGCAGAAACCCCAAAATTGTGTACATACAGTAAACCAACTAGAATCCCAACAAAACCCAAAAGACTGTCTCCTGGATAAAACAGGATCCACATGTGTTTCCTACCAACTATTGTGAATGCCTATAATTCGATGTCTTGCCACTTGCTTCCCCGCAAAGCTTCCTTTTGTTTGAGTCTTAGTCGTGCTTTTATACTTTCTAGGTGTGCTAGTAGGGTGACCCAAGTTTGGTCACCTGCCACGGCACTTTGCCTTGGCCCACACCTTAATGCCCTCTTTTGGTCCTTGCCATGCAAGCTTTGGTCAATGCCCTCCTAGCCGATGCCCATATGTTGTTCCACTTGTCAACCACTTGGTCATCTTGAGCACCTAGCTGACGATGCCACTTTCCTTGTTTCCCAAGTCTTGTACGTACCCAACTAGTCGATGCCTGCTTGGTTACCAACGTGCCCGTTCGTTGCTACCGACACACCCCTTGCCGGTCCACTTGCAACCGACACCTCATGCTTCCATTTGCCTCTTTGCCGATGCGTCCAATGTTGTCGACGTGCTTCACGCCATGCTCTCTGGTGTGCTTCTTACAGAGCTCCCAAGTCGAGTTGAGTTCCGGCCAAGCTACCGCATTCGACGAGCTTCCATGTGAATTCTTGGCGACCGAGCTTGCCATGCACCGGCACCTTGGTGTGGGCATGCGCTCCTACCATGCTCCTCGTGATCTGGGCTTCCAACCTGTGTTACTCTTTCTTTGAACTCCCACACCATGCCACTTCTATCGTGATGCCAACCAAGCCGTGCCGACAGGATCCTTGGTGAGTGATGCGCCTAGGATTGCCAATCCTACGGGTCGTGCTCTCATTCCTTGGTCGGACGCCCTCTTTCTAATGGACTCCTCATGGCCAGACCAACACTTCAAATAAAAATGGCTAAGTGTCCTGCCATCTGTGGTTCTGAAGGCACCCAAGCCATGCTCCTTGGGCGAGTGAGGTGCAGCAAGTCCCCAGCGCACCTAAGACGTTACAATATAACTCACAAAGAACTGCTACTATCATGGTGCACTCCATTAATACTTACACACCATTCATAGTGCGACGAGTGATTTATGGTGTGCTTATGTGTAACAGGTGCACTGTTATTTTTTGAACTTGTCACAAACCCACAAATAGCTGCACCTACTACAGTGCACTCATTAACATATGTGCATTGTTTACAATGCGATCAATTCTCTACAATGTACCGGTGCATTCGATTATTGGACGCACCATTAAATGAAATATATTATAAAAAAATCACCATGCTCACTGGTGCGCTTGTTTATTCTAATGCACCATTTGCATTGTTTGTCTTCTTAAAGAGCAATGTGGGTAGTGAGTTCCTATAATTTAGGCGTACCTCTTTTTAAATTCATCTATTTTGAGAAAACATTTATTATTTGATGTTAATAAATAACATGCTCATTTAATGAAATATTTATAATTTTTTTTATGTCTATTTATGAGATTGGTCGATGTTATATATGTATCGAAGACATCAGCGGCGAGAGGTGGCGGAGCAACAGTAAGCACAAGTTGATCCATACAACTTTGTGCATGGTTGGGAGGCTAGAGAGATGGAGAGATATTTGTTCCCTTGGCCCATCATAAATCATACACAAGATCTCTTGTTGGTTGTAGGCCTACTAAAGTTCTATCAAGAGGCTACATCCCTTAAGGAAAGAAAAATATTAGGGGTGAAATTTCGGCCAAGGGCAAAATTTAAGGGGTTTCTAATTTTCCTTGGACGAATTTTGTATGGTAATATTTTATTATTTTTAATTTTATTCGCCCTCATATTATTTAAAATTAATTTATGTATAGAGGATTAGCCCATGTGTATTTATTTTGAATAGAGAAAAAAATGTTTTTAGCTGTGAAATTTGAGCTACAGCTTCCCATTCGCCCCTTTATTTTTAGGATTGGACATTTCTTGGAGCAATTTCGCCCTCCCCATTTGGTGTATGTTAGACTTCAACTCCCATTCGCCCCTAATTTCATGGAGCTAGGATTTTTTTGGACTATATTGCCCATATTTTGTTGAATAGTGGTTACATGAAAACCACCATTTTAGGGATGTTTAAGTCATTAAGCGACAGGGCAGCTTTAAATTCGTGAGGGCAAGGGTTTGAAGCCAGTTTTGAAGAGCGTCATAGTGTATAAATATTTCATGAATCACACGGCCATGCTTCCTACTAATGAGAGGTATGTCATCCACTCAATAACAATGGTCGTTGTGCTCTGAGCGAAAAAATGAGAACATCATTACAGATTTTTGAAGGAAACAATTTATTGTTTAACGTTCATTAAGGCTCGTCTTTGTAGCATATCAAAGTGGAGTATAGTCTAGGGGGATCGTTAGTGAGTAGATCCCGTAACCTTATCTCCTATTAATACTTTGATTTCTCTTCATCAATGTCAAGAATGATGTCTATAATTCCATTGTTCGTGTTTTTCTACTTCCTTTTGTCTATAAAATCTGAGTAACAAAAGGGACTTAAATTTTCTTTTCTTTTGTAAGGCTGCATTACTTCCATATTCCTGGATAGACCATGACCATATTTATCTGTATGATTACCATGATAACCATTGCTTACAACTTATAAACCTTACCATTAGATCTTCACTATATCGCAGGAGAAATGGTTGAACTGTGCCTGCTAAAGTTCGAAGAGTAGACTCGATCGCCATCCGAAAGAAATTTCCTACTATTCATGTATTGAATTGAATTAAAAATTGATGTACTCGTGCCAATTATGATCAGATAGAGTGATGAGATGGATTTACTATTTTCTATTCAACTTATGAATTGTGATAAAACCTTTGGAATAATAGGGTATATTGCAATGCTTGCAACATTGTTATCTACTTGTTGATTGAATGTAGTAACCAATTTGAAACCATAAGAAGATACTCACTCTGGAGAGGAAAGAATAAGTATAAGAAATCAAGCAAAAGGAATGAAAACCATTTCCAGATAAAATAATCATGTTTTTATTGTTTTGTATCAGTGAATATTGGAATTACACTCTCGAAAAAGATATGTGTTTGTTATCAAATTTCCTTAAATTTTTGTAGTAAATATAATTAATATTTGATTAATATAGTAAAATCCATGTCAATGGCATGTGAAATTAGTTCGCACATTCCAATGCTAAATTTTCTTTCATAACCATTTTATTAGATCCTCGATGCCGTGTAAAAAAACCATGTCCTCTCTGTATTCTGTATTAAGAATATATTTATCAATACTAAAAATAGTGTAGTAATTTTAGTATCTTTATCAATATACTAAGTGTTTTTTTAAAATGTTGTGGTAATTTAAAGTATTTAAATGAGCTTAATAGTTAAGAACATGTGTTATTTCTGTGAAAGTCACAAGTTACTAGTATATTTGGTTTATGAGCTGATGTAAAAAAATAAATCTTTTCTTTTTTTTTCTCTTATAAACTCGTTCCTATAATAATAACAATAATACATAATGTACATCGAACCATCGTGAGAAAATGTATAACATGAACTCCCTTACACCACCCACAAACATATATATATTTCACCACAAACATATATATATTTCACCAAAAACAAAAGTAGTTTTGATCTTGAGCACTGTTATAAATTAATAAATGAAGTGATAGTGAAAACGAGAGAAAGATTAATAAATTTACCAATCCTAGTTGTAAACATATAACATACCTTTCTGGTTGTTAAATCTTTGGATTATTGCATTCTCGCTACATTTTGCGGAATGTGTAAAATTGTGTGGTTAATTACAGGGTAGGCGGCTAATACAATTAACTTCCCTAATTGTGGGTTAAATATATCAAAATCTTGTTTGCTTCTCACGCAGATATTCGGAAACGTTGGGACTTTATATTTAGCGAGGAGTGTTACATGGTTAAGCCTCCATTTTAAAACGGGTGGCTAATTTGCGATAGAGTTAAGTATGGGTATATTGTTGTCATTTAAGCTAAGTAATAAGTACCAAAATGTTTTTATATAACATGTTTTTTTATATGGCTTTATATAACGTGTTTATTTATATCGCTTTATATAACATGTTTTTTATATGAATATGTCTAATTCTTTTTGGACATACTCCTTCTGTTATTAGCATTTTGTTATTAAGGGTTTTAAAGATTTTAAATATAAATTCATTGTTATTTTTTTTTAAGATTTAATATAAATCCATAGTAATGTATAATATATGTTTATATTTAAATTTATTAGATAAAGTGATATATATATATATATATATATATATATATATATATATATATATATATATATATATATATATATATATATATATATATATATAGTATTGAGTGAAACTAGGTTTTTTACAGCCCAGTATGGGGGAGATGTTCTAACGTATAAAACGTTAAAAGTAATTTTTTTAATTAAAAATAATTAAAAAAATTCATGTCGACTCATAAAATAAAAAAAATTATGGAAAGTATTTAAAAAAAATTCATGTTGGTTCATAAAATAAAATATTATGAAAAATAATTTAAAAATAGATGTTAATTTATAAAATAAAAACTTGAAACTTAAACCCAGATCTATAAATCAAGAGAGATCAAATTTATTGAGTTTAAATTTAAAAAAAGAAATACACCTCAAGAAATTGGATCCCTCTCGATGCTTGATAAACACGGGTTTAAAATGAATCTATGCTGGTTGTTAGAACATTTAAGGACATCCCATGGAAGATTTTGTTTTTAAAATATTTGTTTATATACATTTGACACTATGTATATATATATGACATTTTTTTTTTCCATTGTTTAAATGTCCTAAATTTAGAGCATTGTTTTGCATTGTTTGAAGGTTCTAAATATAAAGTGATTATGCATTGATATCATGAGGACCAACAATTAAGAGCCAATGTTAATGATTAATTTTGTCATTTGTCACTAAAGACTGATTATCTTTCAAAGTGAATAATAAGCATCAAATAATGTACCATATGTTTGCATATCAATTTCATTGGATCTTTGTATACATACATTCAACATTATGTATATTTCACATATATCTAGTATTAAAACTTTGTTGTTCAATTTTATTGTTTGTTGGGCAATTGCAATAAAATTACCTATTTTCATACTATTTTCTAACCATCATCTTTTTAATTAAACATAATACTCTTTTGTAAGTGTTGTAACTATCCTCATGAAATTTCATGTCTTTGCTCGCTACTATATTCTACTGTACTGAAATGTAGATTTTGTAAGACTTGAAGGACTCATTGTATCCAACCAAACATTGTCCAAACTAGAGGGTTAAATTTTAGTTTTGTTATTCAATGTAATATGAATATATATAGAGCAACATGGGTTTTTCACTAGTGAAACCTTGCTATGGTCTTTTGTCCGTCAATACCTTGTTAGGACACCTATTGTTCCTTTTAGTAACCCCTTTCTATTGTAGTTTATATGAAATCGTTAACTCTCTCTCGATCGTTGATTCTATACAAAAGTAATCAAACTCCGTATAGATATAATCTGCTTCATTTTTAGGTTTGAGTACCTTCAACTTCATAGATGTCTAGTTCTCCACAATATATTTGAAGTCTTAGCCCTTACAAAAGACCTCATCCTTGGACTTCATAAAATAAATCCAGGTTTGTGAAGAATAATCATCAATGAATGAAATATAATAGATATTACTTGTTAATGGTGTTTATGGAATATGTCCACATGCATTTGAATGTACCAAGTCAAGAATCCCTCTTGGTTTGTGCTCAATGATAGGGAAATAAATATTGGTTTTCTTGTTGAGTGCAGATCCCTTGCATGCTCTTATCCTATCCACCTTGAAATCTTGGAGTTCCACCACTATGTGCTTCAGGAGAGGCAAGTCTCCATTTCCCAAGCGAGTTGATAATTCATGCCAATGCTCATTATATATAGCACAAGTAATTTAATCATTTGTGCCAAGGATCACCCCAATTGTCACTTTTAGTCACCAAATCTCCATGCTTCATAGAATTTTCTAGCAACTTGTAAAGGCCACTCTTACAAATTACTTGTGAGAAGAACTCAACTATCATGTGAGGGAAATATTTTTTAATAATCACTTTTCAATTTAACCAAACTCAGCCATACACTTTCGATCTATTAGATGAGAAATTCGTTAAAAGTCTTGTTTAATCTAATAGCATACAATAGCTCATGTAGCTTGAGGAACTCTCCTTCGGGCATTTAGGATGAGATGGAACCCATCCCAATTGATAATTTCTTGACATCATCACCAATATCCACCTGCATGGAAGAATGTCATTCTTCTATTTTGAAGAATGTTGAATAGTTAGTTTCATGAGTCTTGAATCTCCACTATCCACAAACCACCCAACACTAGAAATAATGTTAGTGGAAACACACAACAACATGGAGAAGGTTGTATCCAATATAATCATTTCTTGCAAAATATTCTTCTCCCTGCAAATTGGTTCTACTACGGTTACCCTTCCCCTTCTTGGCAAGACACTTAGAGGCATAGTTACCAAACTTGTGGCACCTAAATGACTTCACATGCCTCAAATATTTCCTCTCGTTGTTTTAATATCTCATTGTTCCATGGTATTTTGATCCTTCTTGGATCCTCCCTTATTTCCTCCTTTCCTCACTTCTTGATGAGGGCTAGGTATTGAACTTATTTCAAATTGGTTGAAACCATCTCTAACCTTGTATCTTCGTAAAAATTCATCTCGTAGCTTCTCAAAAGTGGGTAACTTATCACGAACATAAATAAATTGAATAAGGTGATGCCACAATGGATCAAAGCAATTTATAGTGATCCAAACTAGCTCATTCTCATATTTTTTATCTAATGACATTGTGTATATATCTCAAATTTGTGATATTCATCAGATAGCTTGCTATGGTATCATTCTTTCTAAAGCTACTACCATTGAGGTTCTTCAAAAGTATTTAAATGACAACTTAACACACTAGTAATACATGAATAGGGAATCAACTATATCCTTATCATCTTCATTGCAATGTGATTGATCAAGTGATCCTTAATTGAATTAAGGATGATTTGCTTCATCTTGGTCAATTTCTTAATATTTTTTCCAAGTCCTTGGGATTAGTGGTGGGTATGACCTTTGTATCCACAAGATATACTCATTCAACTTATTCCAAAAAAATTTGTAGCCTACACTTCCATAGTACAAAACTTGAAGCACCTTCCAACATGTGACACTCTCCTAGATTAAAAAATTTCATTGTTCTAGGACCTAACAAAACACTTGAACAAACATACCCAAATTGAAATGAATTAGAGATAAGACCTATCATAGATATACAAAATCTATTTTAGTGTAATAACAACCTTCCAATCATTGTAAGATCCTAGGCATGCCAACCAACAACCTATCACGGGTCCAAATATTCAAGACTCACTTAACCTCAAGCATCAAACATCTTGAAACCTTCCAAGGTCAACTTTATCTCACAAGTAACAATGCATTCCATACATGGATCTTTAGGATTTTAATGAACATGCTCAAATACCATGCTTGATTTCAAATAAGGTAAATATATTCATAGCTTAAAAATTGAAAACTTAAATTAAAGCAACATTTTCTAATTAGGATAATGCAAACACATATAGTTGGAAAAAAATGCAAACAACAAACACATAATGTGTAATACCCCATTTTTCCCTTGATGTAAATACTGCTTATGTACAGTGTGTGTAAATGCCCTAGTGTGGAGCTCAAGGCCAAGGCCCCACTAGTGGATGTTTTGAATTATTGCTTAGGCAAGTGTTGATACAGTTTGATTATTCATGGGCTGCTAAGCCATGAAGAATGTAAATGAGGTAATTATTACTGAATGAATAAAATAACCAAGAAGTTGGCTAAGGAGGCAACGAATGAGAAGGGGTCCGTGTGTATCCACTAGGGAGAGGTGAGGGGGTTTGGGATTGGTTGTCCATGCTGCCACATGTCTCATTGTGAACTCATTTGACCTCCCTGCTGACATTAATGCAACTGCAGTAGGTAGTTGGGAACTTTGATGGTTGAGGCTGATGGAGTATGGAGCATGCCTACAATTTCGTATGGCAGGGCATGGCTCTGATCGCTTGTGCGTGAAGGCATGGTATTGCCTAGAAAAACTTGCAGAGCCTGTCGTGAATTGGGGGGGGGATTCACGGACTCATCGATTCATTCATCACTCATGCACTGTTTCCCTGTTAGAACGCTCGCGCTACCATTGTTGGGACGATTGACCCTCGTAGAGGATTCACCTGTGCGTTTTCCTGTAAGTAGCGTGCCCCTGTGTGTGAGAACTACCAAGAACGAGCAGCCGTGACACCCTATGTGTAAACTCCTAGTACAGCAACGGACAGAGTCAATAGAGAAGGTTGCAGAGCGGTTTTCGCACAACAATCGTGGGAAAACCCCAAGTCGGGATATGTCTTGTTGTAAACTGTGGGAGAAGGGTTGGGTTGCTTGAGGAACTTAGTGAAGGCTATATTCTCAATGAACTAGTGACTAGACCTTTCTATGCCCATCCTGGAATAGCACTGGAAGGGAAGGACCTTGTGAGACTGTACAGCAGTGATAGGATCTCCTTATGTTGGATGTGGTAGGTATTGTGGGTTCTAGGTCGGCTGTGAGCGACTAGACCTTTCTATGCCCATCCTCGAATAGCACTAGAAGGGAGGATGCCTTGAGAGACTATGTGATTGTGCAGTAGGTCTTCCTTATGTTGGATGTGGTACGTATTGTGGGTGCCAGGTCAACTAAGTGCTGAGATGCCTGCAGTTATGTGGTTGAACTCACTGGTTCAGCAATGCCTCCTTGTTATCCCTGTGTGCTGGAAAAACCCCTATAGGTTGGCTTAGCATGGGAAGGTGCCCTTGAATGCTTGGTAAACCCAACTACAGTCTATTTTAGCATGTGAATGGAGCCTTAACTATGAGAGAACCTATTAGCCCTCCTTAGTGGATACACTGCCTAGCTTGGGGGTGATCTCTCAGCCGAGAGAGTATAGGTTGGATAGAGATCTAAGATTGGGTGAAACGTTGCTCTCACTTAGCCAGTTGCTTCGGAATTCAAAGATAAGTATTATGTTATGGTAAATGATGTGGTTTCATTATTATGGTGAATGTTGTGTAATCATGGAATTGTTGTATGTATGGTCATATGATTGACATGAAGTCATGTACAGGCCTGAGTAACAGGCTGAGTCCACTGTGTGTATTTATCTTGCATTGCAGGAACTAATGCTTGTGATTCTTGCATATGATAGATGTGCGAGTTAAATCTGTAAATGCATTTTACATGTGATGATGTATGATAGAGTTCCATTGTTGTGTAATGAATGTAAGGTATACTAACCCTGTGAAGGAATGTATGTTGTCATCTGGTCCCGGGGAAAGAGGGAAGCCCTGGAAGTGTTTTAGGACCCTCTGCGGTCAAATGGATGGGGAAGAGATCTGATCGAGTGGTATAAGATTGGAAAAGTTTAAGACTAAGGATAGAACTTTAGAGAGGGAAATGAGAAGGATAGATGCCTTACCTTGTCAAGGGGATGCTACCATTGGATAGAGCTCTCCAAGAGCTTTCCAACGGTACTGACCTTGCCCCATTTGGATGCTGGAGGGAGGAGTTATGCCCCTTGGAATATTGGTGAAGTTTCCCTCACAGAAGCAAGATTCAGCAATCCCCGAATCCGCAATGTCGGGTTGCAGGTTGCGGGATCGTCAAACGCACAGTTCCATACTTGGGATACCCATGAACCCGCACCCGCAACTACGGGTTGCGGGCCCAGTGACTTGCAGGTTACAGGGTCTACAAATTGCGGGTTGCGAGCATGCCAAGATTCGCGTTGTGAGTTTTGGGCTTTCCGCATTCCCGAACCCGAAATTGCGGGTTTCGAGTGTCGGGTTTCGGGTTATGGGAATCAAGATGGACTGTTGGGACTTTCGCATTCCCGAACCCGAAATCGCGGGTTTCGGGATCGTCGAGTACACAATTTCACTTTGGGATTTCCGCAATCTCGAATCCACAACTGTGGGTTGCGGGTTTCGGGATGTCGATTGCGGACGTGAGTTTTTTTCCAACTGTGTGTATGGGCGCACAGTCATGGCTTTTGGAGAAAAAAAATGGATCACGGTCTCCAGTGACCAGGGAAGTCTGAGGGGATGTGACAAAGTGGTATCAGAGCTTCAGTTGCAGCACTGGGAGCTGTTTGGGACGGACGACGCATGAATTTTGGTCAAGAAATGTGCCCATGGCGTGATTGTGTTATGAACTTAGTTGCTTGATTAATTGATCAGATGAATAATTCCTGGTTTGGATGAGTATGATATAGTTTATTTACATGCTTATGATGTCTAACAGAATGTATGTGATGTACACAGAGTTAGCAGCAGCTGTCAGACAAACTGTATCACGGTGCAGCGCACAGTACGGGGTGAGAATGGTTACCCTGAATGATGCGCAGGACCTATTTGGGCTAGAAGATGATGTATTGGGTGAGAATGTGCAAGAAGCACATACAGAAGCTGAGTTTGATGGAAGAAGGGAGCAAGTGACGCCCCCAAACTTGGCTGAGACTATGGTTAGCTTTAATGAGTGAATGATGAAAGCGCAAGAAGAGCAGCATCAGCTCGATGTAGCCATTTTGCAGAGTCTCACAGACTTGCAGCAAAGGATTAACAGAGGTTCTAACCCGAGCTACGAAGGCCAAGAAGAAAGGAACGCAGAAAGTCAGCCTAAAGCCATTCCATGAAAAGAACTCCAAGCCCTAGAAGGGGTTCTGTGGGCCAGAAGCACAGGACACCCTCTCCTAAGTTCTCTTCCAGCAAGTCAGAGGATTCTAAGGGTTCTCAAGGGAGCCCAGGACGCGCTTCCAGCAAAGTTAAAGGCAGAAAGAAGCACCGAGGTATTCCACAGGGTGAATTCAGGAAGGCTAGGCCTCCTACTTTTGATGGTGAAAGTAAAGAAGGTCAAGAAGCAGAGGCATGGCTTCTTGGGATGAAGAAGTACTTCAGAATGCATGAGTATTCGGAGAATGAAAAGGTTAAGGTTGCTATCTACAACCTTAGTGGAAGAGCTTCTATCTGGTGGGATCACCTCATGCAGGTGAAAGGAATTAGTGAAAGAAGAGTCAGTTGGGGCAGATTCCAAAGGTACTTCTAGGATAAATACCTATCAGCTAGATATTACGATAGCAGAAGGAAAGAGTTCAATGAACTCAAACTTGGACAGAACACCATGGATGAGCATGTCCACAAGTTTCTAGAGTTACTGAGGTATGTAGACTACATCAGGGATGAAAGAGTGAAGATTCAATGCTTCCTTGGTAGTCTGCCACAGAATTACAGAGACAGGATAGAGTTTGTAAACCCACCCAACTTGGATGAAGATATCAGGATGGCAAAGCATTGCTATGAGCAGAATAAAGGTGAAGCAGAGGCACAGCCACCGTGGAAAGCTAAACCCAAGGGAAGGTTTGATCAGAAGAAAGGTGAGTCTAAACCACCATTCAGGGATCAGCCTAGGAGATTTCCACAGGGTCAGCAAGCAAGAAGAGAATTCAGGCCAACAATGGACAAGACACCAATGGGGCCACTTCAGTGTTGGGGTTGTGGGGAGAACCACAGACTCAGAGATTTCCCAACTGCAAAGAGGAACCCCAAGGTCTTGCACAATGTTAGAAGAGCAGCTACAGTGGGGGACATGGCCAGAGCAACACCCATAATTTATGCAGCACTGGATGATCACCAAGCAGACCATCAGTTAGCAATAGTAGAAATTGCAAGTAAGATTGCTGAGCAACCTATTTATGTTTTGATTGATCCAGGGTCTACTCACAGTTATGTATCTCCTAAGGTAATTGAGATTTGTTCCCTTGGTAAAGTGAAGCATGACAATGCTTGGTTAATTCAATTAGCCACCGGTACCAAGAGAAAGGTCGGTGAAATAGTGAAGGAATGTCCCATAGAATTGAATGGACTCCTCACACATGCGGAATTGAATGTCTTGCCATTGGGGTCGTATGATGCCCCGATTGGCATGGACTAGTTGGAAAGGCATAGAGCCAAGGTGGACTGTTATGAGAAAGCATTGGAATGTCTTGATGATGAAGGAAAGCCAAGGCTAGTTAAAGGGATTCCAAAGCATGTTTCAGTAAGACAGATTTCAGCTCTGCAATTGAGGAAGTTTCATAAAAAGGGTTGCCAGTTATATGTTGTACATATATCAGGTTCAGCAGAGGATAAGGGGCCTAGGATAGAATACTTCCATATATTGCAGGAGTTCCAGGATGTGTTTCCAGATGAGGTTCCAGGATTGCCACCTAAGAGGGACATTGATTTTTCTATTAAATTTTTTCCGGGAGCAGCACCCATCTCCAAAGCTCCTTATAGAATGAGCACACCAGAATTGGTAGAGTTGAGGATGCAGCTGCAGGAATTGATAGACAAAGAATATGTCAAACCGAGTGTATCCCCGTGGGGTGCACCAGTATTGTTTGTTAAGAAGAAGGATGGAACATTGAGGTTGTGTATTGAATACAGGCAACTCAATAAGGTGATCGTTAAGAACAAGTATCCATTTCCAAGGATTGATGACTTGTTTGATCAGATGAAGGAAGCGAGGGTATTTTCCAAGATCGACTTGAGGTCTGGGTACCATCAGGTAAGGATAAAGGATGAAGACATTCATAAGAGAGCCTTCAGGACTAGGTATGGTCATTATGAATTTACAGTGGTGCCGTTTGGTCTTACCAATGCACCTGCTACATTCATGTGTCTCATGAATAGCGTCTTCAGCAAGTATTTGGATAGGTTTGTGATTGTGTTCTTGGATGAGATTCTTGTGTATTCCAAGAATGAGGAAGAGCATAATGAGCATTTGAGGATGGTGTTACAAGTCCTTAGGTAGCACCAGTTGTATACTAAGCTAAGTAAATGTAACTTATATCAAGAGAAGGTACAGTATTTGGGTCATATTATATCGGCAAAAGGAATTGCAGTAGACCTAGAGAAGATTGAGGCCATTATGGATTGGTCCACTCCAAGGAATGCAGCAGATGTTAGATCTTTCATGGGCCTTGCTGGTTACTACAGAAGGTTCATTGAGGGCTTCTCCAAGATAGCCCACCCCATCACTTCATTGCAGAGGAAGGACATTAAGTTCACATGGTCTGAAAGATGTGAAAGAATTTTCCAACAGTTGAAAGAGTTGCTTACTAGTGCACCTATTCTAAAGATTGCAGACCCAAGTAAGGATTTCATGGTATGCACAGATGCTTGCATTGAGGGACTCGGTGGAGTGCTAATGCAAGAAGGTTCTGTAATTTTTTATGAGTCAAGGAAACTGAAAGAGCATGAAAGGAACTATGCCACCCATGACTTAGAGCTAGCAGCCATAATTCACGCTCTCAAGAGATGGATACATTATCTTTTGGGAAGGATATTTGAGCTCCGAACTGATCACATGAGTTTGAGATACTTGTTCGACCAGCCGAACCTGAATGCAAGGCAGACTAGATGGATGGAGTTCCTTTGCGAGTTTTATTTGGAGATTAAACATGTCAAAGGTAAAGAGAATAAGGTTGCTGATGCACTCAGCAGGAGATTCCATATTGCATCCATAAGCAGATGTGAATCAAATTTGAAAGCAAGAATTTTAGAGGCCCAAGATGGTGATGAAGTCTATCTCCAGATTAAAGAGAAATTTCAGCAGAACATTATAGAGGAGAAGGATGCAAGATATCAGTTGGGTAAGGATAATATTCTCATCTATCGGAACACCAGACTGTACATTCCAGATAGTGCATATTTAAAGAATCTGGTTATGGATGAGATACATCAGAAGCCATACTCGGGACACTCAGGGTATCAGAAGACTATAACAGCAGCCAGGAAGCAGTACTTTTGGCACGGTATGAAGAAGGACATAGCTGAGTATATTGCTAGATGTCAGAAGTGTCAACAGATCAAGGTAGAGCATCAACATCCAATAGGATTGTTGCAGCCCTTACCCATTCCGGAGTGGAAGTGGGAAGTGATTTCCATGGATTTTATAACAGGACTGCCCATGACAGTGAAGAAGCATGATTCAATCATGGTTGTGGAGGACAAGCTATCTAAGGTAGCTCATTTCATTCCAGTCAAGTCAACCCACAAGGCTAATGACATTGCAGATATCTTCATGAGAGAGATATTCAGATTGCATGGATTGCCCAAAGCAATAGTTTCAGATCGTGACACCAAGTTCACATCCAATTTTTGGAAAGGTTTGTTCCAAGAGTTGGGAACTCGGTTGAAATTTAGTACAGCCTATCATCCTCAGACAAATGGCCAGACTGAGAGTGTAAATCAGATCCTGGAAGATATGTTAAGGATGTATGTGATGGATAAGCCATCTAAGTGGGAAGTCTATTTACACTTAGTGGAATTTGCTTACAACAATGGGCAGTAAGCATCAATGAAAATGAGTCCTTTTGAAGTGTTGTATGGCAGAGGATGCAGAACTCCAGTGAGCTGGGACAGCCCAGTGAACAGAGTAATGCTTGGACTAGAGATGGTTGAGGAGATGGAGCAGGAAGTTGTTAAGATCAGGTAGAATTTGAAGGCAACACAGGAGAGGCAGAAGAGTTATGCAGATCTAAGAAGAGTGCATAAGGAATTTTAGATTGGGGATCATGTCTACTTGAGAGTGAGACCCAGGAAGAGTTCCATGAAATTGGATAGTTGTGCCAAGTTGGCACCCAGATATTGTGGTCCATTTGAAGTCCTTGATAGGATAGGGCCAGTTGCATATAGAATTGCATTTCCTGCTAACATGAAAGCTCATAATGTTTTCCATGTATCTATACTTAAGAAATATGTACATGATCCTAATCATATCATTAATTGGCATGTGATACAGGTGGAACTAGAGGGAGAGTTCCAGGTGGAGCCTACATGCATCCTCGACAGGAAGGTTACCTTGCTCCAGAACCGAGCCATAAGGCAGGTAAAGGTGCAACGGAGGCACCTTAGCCCAGAGGAGGCCATGTGGGAGATAGAGGATGCCATGAAGGAGGCATTTCCATTTTTGTTCAGTTTTAAGAACACCGAGGACGATGTTATTTTAAGGGAGAGGGAGTTGTAATACCCCATTTTTCCCTTGATGTAAATACTGCTTATGTACATTGTGTGTAAATGCCCTAGTGTGGAGCTCAAGGCCAAGGCCCCACTAGTGGATGTTTTGAATTATTTCTTAGGCAAGTGTTGATACAGTTTGATTATTCATGGGCTGCTAAGCCATGAAGAATGTAAATGAGGTAATTATTACTGAATGAATAAAATAACCAAGAAGTTGGCTAAGGAGGCAACGAACGAGAAGGGGGCCATGTGTATCCACTAGGGAGAGGTGAGGGGGTTTGGGATTGGTTGTCCATGCCGCCACATGTATGATTGTGAACTCATTTGACCTCCCTGTTGACATTAATGCAACTGCAGTAGGTAGTTGGGAACTTTGATGGCTGAGGCCACTGGAGTATGGAGCATGCCTACGATTTCGTATGGTGGGGCATGGCTCTGATCGCTTCTGCGTGAAGGCATGGTATTGCCTGGAAAAACTCACAGATCCTGTCGTGAATTGGGGAGGGGGGGATTCACGGACTCCTCCATTCATTCATCACTCACGCACTGTTTCCCTATTGGAACGCTCACGCTACCATTGTTGGGACGATTGACCCTCACAGAGGATTCACCTGTGCATTTTCCTGTAAGTAGCGTGCCCCTGTGTGTGAGAACTACCCAGAACGAGCAGTCGTGACACCCTATGTGTAAACTCCTAGTACAGCGATGGACAGAGTCAATAGAGAAGGTTGCAGAGCGGTTTGCACAGAGCAACCGTGGAAAAACCCCAAGTTGGGATATGTCTTGTTGTAAACTGTGGGAGAAGGGTTGGGTTGCTTGAGGAACTCAGTGAAGGCTATAGTATCAATGAACTAGTGACTGGACCTTTCTATGCCCATCCTGGAATAGCACTGGAAGGGAAGGACCTTGTGAGACTATACAACAGTTATAGGATCTCCTTGTGTTGGATGTGGTAGGTATTGTGGGTGCTAGGTTGGCTGTTAGCGACTAGACCTTTCTAAGCCCATCCTAGAATAGCAATGGAGGGGAGGATGCCTTGAGAGACTATGTGATTGTGCAGTAGGTCTTCCTTGTGTTGGATGTGGTAGTATTGTGGGTTCCAAGCCAACTGAGTGCTGAGATGCCTACATTTTTGTGGTTGAACTCACTGGTTCAGCAATGCCTCCTTGTTATCCCTGTGTGCTGGAAAAACCCCTGTACGTTGGCTTAGCATGGGCAGGTGCCTTGGAATGCTTGGTAAACCCAACTATAGTCTGTTTTAGCATGTGAATGGAGCCTTAACTGTGAGAGAACCTATTAGCCCTCCTTAGTGGATACACTGCCCAGCTCGAGGGTGATCTCTCAGCTGAAAGAGTATAGGCTGGATAGAGATCTAAGGTTGGGTGGAATTTTGCTCTCACTTAGCCAATTGCTTCGGAATTCAAAGATAAATATTCTGTTATGGTAAATGATGTGGTTTCATTATTATGGTGAATGTTGTGTAATCATGGAATTGTTGTATGTATGGTCATATGATTGACATGAAGTCATGCACAGGCCTGAGTAACAAGTTGAGTCCACTGTGTGTATTTATCTTGCATTGCAGGAACTAATGCTTGTGATTCTTGCATATGATAGATGTGTGAGTTAAATCTGTAAATGCATTTTACATGTGATGATGTATGATAGAGTTCCATTGTTGTGTAATGAATGTAAGGTATACTAACCTTGTGAAGGAAATGTATGTTGTCATCTGGTCTCGGGGAAAGAGGGAAGCCCTGGAAGTGTTTCAGGACCCTCTGCAGTCAAATGGATGGGGAAGAGATCTGATAGAGTGGTATAAGATTGGAAAAGTTTAAGAGTAAGGATAGAACTTTAGAGAGGGAAATGAGAGGAATAGATTCCTTACCTGGTCAAGGGGATGCTACCATTGGATAGAGATCTCCAAGAGCTTTCCAACAGTACTGACCTTGCCCCATTTGGATGCTGGAGGGAGGAGTTATGCCCCTTGGAAGATTGGTGAATTTTCCCTCACAGAAGCAGGATTCAGCAATCCCCGAATCCGCAATGTTGGGTTGCAGGTTGCGGGATCGTCAAACGCACAGTTCCATACTTGGGATACCCGCGACCCCACACCCGCAACTGCGGGTTGCAGGATTAGCGACTTGCGGGTTGCGGGGTCTACAAATTGCGGCTTGCGGGGTCTGCGAATTGCGGGTTGCAGGTTGCGGGTATGCCAAGATTCGCGTTGTGAGTTTTGGGCTTTCCGCATTCCCGAACCCAAAATCGCGGGTTTCGAGTTGTGGGAATCGAGATGGACCGTTGGGACTTCCGCATTGCCGAACCCAAAATCACGGGTTTCGAGATCACTGAGTACACAATTTCACTTTGGGATTTTTGCAATCCCAAATCCGCAACTGTAGATTGCGGGTTTCGGGATGTGGATTGCGGACGTGATTTTTTTCCAACTGTGTGTATGGGCACACAGTCATGGTTTTTGGAGAAAAAAAATGGATCACGGTCTCCAATCACCAGGGAAGTATGAGGGGACATGACATAATGAAAAACTCTCAATAGTCCATCTATCTTATATTCACTAAAAGAAGAAAAAATACATTGGTTTAACTCAATTAAAACTCACCAACTAGCACAGCACTGTACACCAAGTCTCCTTTATATAACGAGGAAGACAAGGGAAGTAAGATGTAGCTAGGGAATCATTGGGATGGCCCAAGTTTCAATGTCAAAAACATATTCACAATCTCCTCAATGAGTGGACAATAGCTACATGGATAGAAGCATGTGGAATAGAACACCCAACATGAGGATAAACTACAACATGCATGCATGTATGATCCACCTATGATTCTACATGCTCTTTCTAGAATGGAATCATCCCATGAAGTGCATCCTAGCGACCTAAACATTTGTGCCCTCTTCCAATAATGGATAATGCATTCAAAAACACAAATATAATTGAAGTGAATTTCACTTATAAGGTTGGCATACGAATTCTTATAACATGAATGTGCCCCTATCACAAATTAAAGACAACCTCGAATAAATGTCATCACAATTGGACTTGAAAAAGACTTGGCTAGCCTGAGACTCTACTAGACTTGTTGACTTGAGGAAAACACAACAAATACAAATACAAAAACCTTAAAATATAGTAAATTATGTATAAAAAAATATGGGTATTTACAACACTTACAAAAGAGTATTTTGTTTAATCAACTTATTTGGTTCTCTATTCCTTCACTTTCTTCCAGAGTCATAGATGATCCCTATGGAGGTTTTGTAGTTGTATAAGTTTTTTCACTATGCCTTGGGTCATAGATGATCCATACTTGGATAGAGGCAACTCAAGGTTCTTTCCTACAAGGTATCATGGTTATCCATCCATTGCAAAAGGTATATTCATCATGGAGTTCACGGCAACACATTGATAATAAAGGCTTGTAGTCCATGGAGGGTGGGGGTGTCTATATGAAGATATAGTGCCTTGGTTGCAACTTTTAGAAGCTTCCCATGATGCTTAAATGTTATTTTGTAGATGCTTGTTCTTATCAAACCATTTAACCAATTCACAATTTCCTATTGACATCAAAGTTGGTGGTAGAATTGTCATGTACTTCTCTAGTATAAAGCCAATAAAAAGGGAACTATGCTAAGGAATCGATAGCTGAGTTTAAGATTTGCATGAAACTTTTAAAGATAGATTTTAGTTAAGATAGTAGAACTTATAACACTCTCACATGGATCATCTGCGTGGAAACACCGCCCTTATTGATATTTGATCTTTCGAAATTCAATTAGTGTTGGATATATTGCCTGCCAACATAATACATTTGTGAAGGATATTCATATGATTTTGTAGAGCTTCCAAAGTTTCTTTGGACGCCATTCATTGAACATTGAATTGGAGACTAGGAAGGAGTCCCTTTCAAGGCCAATTGGACATTTTAAAGAGGTAAGTTGACAATATTGAGATCAAATTTCTCGGGTATAATATGTAAATGGTGCATCCTTTTATGATTTTTAACTCTGAACTTTGAAGTATCTCAATTTGTGATGTGTTTCATAAATTATATGGTGTTTTCTTTTGTTCTCTCTATTTATTCTTGATTTTGCAATTCTAGTCAATTCTGGATAATTGGGAATTTTTGAGACTGTCAGGATTGCTATTTGAATTCATATCTAGAGTTGATTTGCCAATTTTTGTAACTAGTTAGATGCTTTTGCAACTTGTAAATTGATTTTAATTTCTTGAATGGATTGATTTGAATTAGGGTTTGAGTTTCTTGCACATACTATATATTCAAATAAATTTCCATGGATAATTTTTTATACAATAAATTAGATGAACCAACACCACCTATGAATCTTTTCACGTGGCTGATGTATTACTTAGGAGAATGGAAAATCATGGATTTTAGTCAAATTTAGTTTCATGTAATAGTATCCTAATGGAATTGCTTGAAGAAATCCTTTCCGAATAGGCAACAAATCAAATAAACTTATCTTAATTCAATAAGCAGTGGATAATGGCTTTTGTTATAGATATTACAATTTAATGAATATGTCTTTTTTATTATATATGGTTTTATACATTATCGAAAATTCACCAATTATTCATAATGTTTAATAATTTAGTAAACTATTCGCCAAGACTTTACAAGGTTTTATAATTTAATAAAAGATTCACCAAGATTTTACAAGATTATATAATTCAATATGAGATTCGCCAAAAAATTATGCATGCATACTATATTATTAATAAAATAGCCTTCAAATTTTCCTATGGGTCATGGGGATTCGCCCATTTATTATACAAATAAATTTTGGGGGAGTTCTTAAAATTTTTGCTGCCTCAAGGGGAACTTGTCTTTATTAGCATAGTTGATCCGTCGTTGAGACTACAAAAAATAGGCATTTTGTATTGGTCCCAGTCAATGGTTCCAGCCCACTAAGGAGGATATATATTCATCACTAGCTTATCTAGGAGAGGGGAGGATTTTCCCCAATTACCTGATGTCCCAGTAGGTGTTTTGGTAGAGAGTCATCTTTCTTACTCTTAGAGATATATCATTGCACACATCGTTGATCCTACTGATTTTCAGGTGTGGTGGACAGCTTTAGATTGGTTCTTTTGGTGGAGAGGAGGTTAGGTGCCTCTCACTATTGGTTATGAATATCGTGGACTCCACCACTGATGGGAAATGCATTAGTTTCCCTCTTTTATATTATGTAGATTCTTTAGTGTGGTCACCTAGATGCATTAGGTGGTCCTCCATTTTTTTACAGCAGTTTTGTTTTTCTCTAGATTGATGTCATGTAGTATTTGATGGGAGGGACAACTTTCCTTTCAGTTCGGAGCTTTTTTATTTATTTTTTGGGGGGATTCCGGCCATGATCCATCATTTGACCACCTCCCTCCTAAGTCGCTAGCCGAGGTGCATATGTGGATGTGGGGATAGATGATTCCCAAGAGGGGGCAGCCTGACTTCCTAGCACGGATCACATCAGTGGTGTTGTAGGTTTTATCCAGCAAGGAGGACCATGCATTGGACCTTCTGCCATATCCATACACCGAGTTGGACTAGAGAGCATGTCCCAACATCTTTTTCACCCGGGCTGAGCCACCGAATGGGAGAGGTAATATTATCATTATTTTTAAATTAGTATAGTTGTATCATTTTATTGTCTTATTTAATGCAAATGAAATATATTCTAGCATTTTCTTTAAATTGTTTTATTAAATTTTTTAATGAAATTGTCTAATTATATTTGTTATCTACTATATATTCTGCAGTCATTAGCACATTCGATAGGGAGGTGCCTCCTGATCCGGTTCAGGATGATGAGGATATGAAATAGGTTGAGGTGCCTGCATATCCCAGACCCGGCCTATGGCGTAGGCCAAATCAAAGGTTTTGACAGGATGTGGAAAATAGGTTGTCCACACTGTTGGTTCGATGAGGAGTGGATCTTGTATGAGTTGCAGATATCTTCTGAGACCCTAATCTCACAGAGTTATGGAGGATGTTTTGTGATTTTTGATGTAGTATATAGTTGGTGCATATATTCCTTTATATGCTTGGAGGTTGACTAATTATTATACGTCATCTAATGAGGATGGTGATCCTCATCCTCGTCCACCTCCTCCTCCTCCTCATCGTGATGACGTGGGAGCATCGTCATCTCATGCTCCACCTCCTCCACCTCACCATGACACGAGAGCATTGTCAGCTCATACTCCACCTTCTCCTCCTCACGATGACGTGGGAGCATCGCCATCTCATGCTCCACATCCTCCTCCTTCTCCTCACCATGATCATGACCGACCACCATTTACTCCTCCACACCTAGTTGACCCACCACCATCTCCTATCCATCCACTCATCCTACTAGCCACTCCACCATCTCCTACTCCACTCACCTCAGCTGTAGATATGATGGTCATGGCGGGTGATATTCGTCTTGATGGAGATATCTATGCTACTGCCTAGTCTACTTTTTCTCTTGACAGAGGTACGGATGCCTCTGTTGGTGGATGAGATATATTATAGTAGTTATTGGACTGGAGATGTACATTTGGCATGTATGTGTTTTTTAGGTGTGCTTGATATATGTGTATGTTAGATGGTGTTAGTTAGATGTGTGCATGATGGTTATGTTAGATAATGCAGCTTGTGTTTTGTTAGATGTTATTATTAGATTTGTGTTAGATTATGTTTAAAAACCTATTAAATGTATATGTTAGATGACGGTAGATAATGTACATGTGTATGTTAGATTATGTTAGGTATTTTTTTATTTGTTTGTAAGATGGTGCTTATGTTTGATAGGTGATGATAGATGTATATGACGTTATATGATGTTTGTGATACTTTTGTTATGGTTATGTTAGATAATTTTTATGTTTAGTAGGTGGTCATCATGATGATGATGATGATATTTTACATGATGTTAGGTGATGGTGGTGGTGGCCATTGATTTGATTATCACACTGTAATATTTTTTATTGTTATATATATGGACTTATTTCTTTATGAACTCAATGGGATGTCAAATTATTTTCTAATATTTGTGTTCATGTGTATGATGTATTTTCTTTATGTCGATGAGTGTGATTAATGTGTGTGATGCAATTTTATTTATGTATTTATGTATTTATGTATTTATGTCGAAGTCTTTTATATTAGCTATAATTATAATTACAAATTATGCACAATCACAATTATAATTCCAAGTTACAATCTCATCTACAATTTACAATAATTATTAAAATTTTACAACTACAAATTACAATAACAATTACAATTACAATAAGTAAATACTAATTAGATTTACAAGGTACAAATTACAAATTGGACAATTACAACTACAAATTACAATAACAATTACAATTACAATAAGTAAATACTAATTAGGCTTACAAGGTACAAATTACAAATTGGAAAATTACAACTACAAATTTAGAATTGCAAATTGCAGTTGTAGTTACAATCGAAACTTGGAAATTACAATTACAGATTTGCAATTATGATTACAAATTAATTTGCAAATTATAAAATTATTTACCAAATTTAAAAATTACAAAATAATTTACGAAATTAAAAAATTACAATCATTTTAATCATCTTATCGATTAATTCTGGGGTGGTCAACTATAAAATATGTAATTGATCAACGATCGATTTTAAGTCTTTTACGAGATGTCATGCATTATATGTGCAAGCCTTAGATTTTCTTGATACTAATATCTATAATGTGTTATACAAATAAGTTGCAAATAATTCTAAAATCGAAGTTGTAGTCACTCTAACTAAAAATCATAATTGCATCTATATATCATAACTTTAAACTCAATGACATGAACACGGTAAACAATGAAAAAACACTATTATAATCATTTTAATAGCAGATGATGCCTCCATAAAACATATTTCAAAAAGGATTTTTAATAGTAGAGGTTTTTTTCTATGTTCACAAATAAATTCTTGTACAACTACCATTACTGTAAGATTTAGTAATAGCATTAAGGATCTGTTACAAATGGAGCACGAACAAGCCAAGTACTGAAAGGATGCACTAAGGGTGAAAATAATAATTAATAATAAATAATAAACCATTCTATGATTAGAATGTTTCATCTAATCAAACCTTACAATTATTTAATTAATGATTGTTTAGACAACATAATTCTTTGAATTTAAATTTTACATTAATAATTAATTATCCCATCCACATAAACCACATGTAACCTAGAGGATGGGAAAAATTAATCTCTCTCTCTCTCTCTCTCACACACACACACACACACACATAAACTAGAAAAGAGAAGATAAATATGTCCAATGATGACCAATGAAGACATGATTATAAATCCATAGCCCATTAACAATTGGCTTACCTACAACCAAGTGTGTCTCTCTAGAAAGAGTCATGTTAAATAACCAAAATTCATTTAATAGTACTTGCATTGACTTGCCATTTTTTTCCAACAACTAATATCACCGGCATAGATCCATCTTAAACCTAGATCTATCAAGCATCGAGAGGGATCCAATTTCTTGAGGTGTATTTTTTTTTTAATTTAAACTCAAGAAATTTGATCTCTCTTGATTGATAGATCTGGGTTTAAGTTTTAAGTTTTTATTTTATAGACGAACATCGATTTTTAATTACTTTTCATAATATTTTATTTTATGAGCCAACATAGATTTTTTTAATAATTTCTATAATTTTTTATTTTATGAACCGACATGAATTTTTTTAATTATTTTGTTAGGAATGAACATTACAACATCTCCCCCATACTGGGTTGTAGTGCACCTCGCTCCTGTAGGTGCAATTTTTTTTAAAGTGGAAATTTTTTTATAGATAAATAAGATTAGTCATGGCTTAAACCATACAACCGTAATACAATGGACCCAAGCAAATTCAAAAGATCTTCTAAAATCAAGCTTTCTCTCCATCCCCAAATAGGATAGGATTGGGTCAAGTGTTTTTTATTTCATATAGAAATTTTTCTTTATCCACATGATTAAGGTATATCTTTACAAACTAATTATATATAAACACACATAATCTTTACATTGAAAACACTATTTTGATTGCCTTGATGTCAATCCTTCCCCTTCATATGTTTGGTCATCGTGTACTTATAATTGACCTTGTAATTATTTTTAAATATCTTATTTGTTCACTAAATCAAATCCTTGGGATTTTTCTAGAACAAAGTGCATGGCACATGGATAGGAGTACATATTAGTCCCCTACTGAATTCTCCTCACTAGTTCCGATAGCTTCATATTTTAATTTTTCCTTCAACATCCGGTTGGGATACTTCATTTGTGAAGGGTCTATCATGTCCCTAGGTTTCTCCTCCTCTAAAATTTGGGTTCCCTCCAAAGGGGAGAGGATCAATTTTTCAATGTATAATGGTACATCATTTTCTTGCCTTATATTGGGGCATCTTATTTAAAATTCAGGTGAACAATCTCCACTACAACCTTCAAATTCCACTAAGTATGTTAATGGATGTTCCACCTTTTAGTGAGTGACCTAACAAAATTTTGGTGTTCCTTCTTAATTTAAGATTTTCATTTAGGGAAAATCACTATTATGTATTCAAATCAAGATGTACACTAGAAATAAATATTCTCATAACCTAGGTTTTACACATAGTCAATGGCTTCTAACAACATGTCCTATGGTAGTCCTCCATAAGGTTAATTTCCTTTTTGAAAGAAATTACATAATCAGTTGGAAAACCTTTCAATCAAAAAGTGACAAAAAGGAAATTGTTGAACATAGTATAAAATGGAAGGAAATTGTTGTATCCTTGAAATATTTCTTATATCTAATAACTTCTTCCAGTTCTAGAACTATGGGGCCCAATATGTTCAATAGAGAGATGCAAACCTAGGAGGAAGAAAAGCATCATGACTTGAAGAAGGAACCTTCACACTAATGAGGGAAGAACCATCTACATAGAGACACATCCCTATATTGGATAAATTAAAATATAGCTTTGAAGGATGATTGAAATGTTGAGCTAGAGAGTCGAATTACTGACAACTAGGGTAGAACCTAGCTACACAGAAAGTTCAAGTTCAAGATTTCCATTATCATATTATAAAATTATAGCTATAAAAACTATTATAATTATTATAATTTATTGTATATCTCTATTATTTGTATCTTCGCTTGCAAAAAAAATTCCATTTTTTTATGGTTTGCAAAAACATATAAAGGTGGGGACTAAAAATCTCAACCAAATCAAGTGAAACAAATATCTCACTCCCATCACTTAACTTTAAAATACAACCCATTATGTTGATTCTCAACATTTCAATGGTGATGGATGGTGGAGACTGAAGCTAAATAGGAAAATTCAATTTTCCCTTTAACGACATTCTTGTTTTGAGGCTTTAATGACATTCAAACCATGGTTAGTGTGACAAAAAAATGCACAATCCCTACATTTTTAGAAATACACACTTCAATTTCAAGGGGGCATTGACCTATTCTCTTTATTAAAGTATCAACGGAACTACAAATTCTTGTGTTTAAACAATTTAATTCTCTAACAAACTTAGTTCCAATTGCTTGTGTTCCTTAAATACTAACTTAATTGTCCCCATTCTTTGAAATTCTCATACATTTTATGCCATCAAAGGATTCTTAGATGTTTTAAAGGGACTAGTTTCAACTATAAGTATTTCTAATGGTCAACATAGGTGGTTGAGTCAAATATGTGATTAAGGGCCACTAGGGACACTAATTGTGATTAAATAATATCATTAGCAAAAAGGGGGTATGAAGTACTATTGAACATTAACTTAATCTTGCAAGTTTTTCTCAATATGATGGTTCTTTGATTTGTGCATAAATTTCATTTGCATATTATTATTCATGTCCAAAATGTTGATATGGGCATAGTGAATTTTAATATTATTATCATGTCCAAACTATTAATATGGAAGTGGTTCATTTGTATTCATCTAGAAAAAAGTATGAATAATTTGTAAAGGGTTACGAATCAAGAGAAATTCCATATCCTCGAATCGGAGGCTATCATTAAATACGACGGCCATTATGAATGATTTTCTCAATGTTGGGAGTCGGAATAATGTCCCATTTATTTTAAACAAAATAACGGACATGTCCCATGGTTCCACCCGCCGCTCATTATCATGATCTCAAAGTTTGAGCTTTCTAAATATGGAATGGTATCTACTTTGAGCTTCCTACATAAGGAATAAAATGTTACAATAGCACTTTTTTAATTAACAATGGTGTGCCATGATCAAAACAACCACCCCGATGTGGCCTGATTAAATAAATGCACCAGTGTTGCAGAACCACATATGCACCATCCTGGAACATCGGCAAAACAAAATATCCTCTATATTTGATAGCATATAGTTATATATGCAGGTCTCAATATTTTCCAAACCAGAGTGTTCGGTATACAATGGTGCACCATTGCAAAAGTAACTTTTTACGCACTGTAGTATGATGCTTTTAATTTTTTATTGTATAGCAATACATTGTGTCATGCAAAACATAACGCACCAATGCATTTATGTTTTTTTGGCACACTGCTATTTTGGAAATTTTTAAAATATATATATGCATTGTGTGTTTCATGTTGTGACGCATCAGTGCCTGCTTGTAAGTAACACAGCAATGTCTGGAAAAAAAAATTACACGAATTATTTTCCATATACTCAAAAAGAAGTGTGAATTTAAATTTCAAAAACATTTTATAAGGTAATAAAAAAAACTAATCATTATTTTATTATTTTGTCGAAATTTCAAGGGGAGAGTTTTGGAAGAGATAATTATCAGGGAGGAGTTTGGAGCAACCAGATTCTTTTGAAGATCGAAATTTGTAAGATATGTTGAATCAAGCAAGACCCTGCATAGTAGAAATTTATGTTAAATATACAGCATCGGGAGACATTCTCCAAACCAATATTGTTTAGCCAAGATTGATCCTCCCGTATAGAGGTGAGCACTTTGATTTCCTTCCCTATAAAGGTTATTCCTCCCGTATAGAGGTAATTGATCAAAGTAATGATGTTGTAAAGTCTTGTTGGACAAGGCTCCGAACTTGTGTGTATCAAGTCATGATTATCATGTGAACTTTCCGTATAAAGGTATCCATAATATGGACCTCCCATATAGAGGTGAACCTTCCGTATAAAGGTATCCATGAGATGGACCTTCCGTATATCTTAATTTTTTAGCATTAATTCAATATACTCTAGGATCTTTACTGAGAGAATAACATGTACAGCATATCAAGCATATCAATCACAACAAGCAATCACATGAGACAATAGACACATAGAGTTTCACTGGGGAAAACCATAAAGGTGAAAAACCTCACAACTTCCTTAGAGATAGAAAGAGCAATGATACAACCCAAGTACAAGAGATAGTCTTCCTAGCATCTACTCCTCCTTCCTCACTTGTGCACCACTTTTCGATGAGTGTAGAAGTGAATAATGAAGTGATCAAATAGAGTTCCTCCCGCACTCTATTTATAAATGAACTGACCTGCCTAATAAACTAGCAGGGCCGACTTGTCTAACTCAGTCTAATAACCCATGGTAATACTAATCAGGGTCGACCCCACACTTGGTGGTCTAATAACCCATCACATGCAAGTTGCGACACTTGTGACACTGGTCAATACAAATGACGACACTTCCGTATAGGGGAATAATAACATCTCTATAGGAGTACAATATACATAGGTGAAATACATTCTGAAGTTACAATTACATCAACACTCCCTCTTAACTAGGAAGGTATTTCTCGACACAGATCTGCTAGCACAAGTCTTCTTCTCTAGATCATCGTCATCGAATCATTGCCCTTGAATCATCGTCATCGTCACTGCTATTGCTATCTCAATCAATCTCAAATCTACTCGTCATAGGAAGTTCTACAAATTCAGCCCTTTTTCATACTAGATGTAGGCCCACCACCTATAGGTCTTCGTCATCAATGGCCATACTGTGGAACCTAGGACTGATTACGTGCGTCAACAAAACCTAGTGCAGACTATAGGTTCTTTTACATGTTGACCTTCACAAAACCTACTCGGAGCATCCAAGGATGTTACGAGCACATTGCTCTACCTGTCTGGATCTCGATAGAGCATCCCAGGTTGTTACGAGCACACTGCTCTACCTATCCAGATTTTAAAGGATCTTTTCTATGTGAACTTTCGCAAAACCTACTCAGAGCATCCTAGGATGTTTCGAGCACACCGCTCTACCTGTTCGGATCTCGATAGAGCATCCCAGGATGTTAGGAGCACACCGCTCTACCTGTCCGGATTTTAAAGGATCTTTTCTATGCAAAACTGTAGGAAAACCTACTCAGAGCATCCCAAGATGTTACGAGCACGCCGCTCTACCTGTCCGGATCTCGATAGAGCATCCCAGGCTGTTACGAGCACACCACTCTACCTGTCCGGATTTTAAAGGGTCTTTTCTATGCTACCTGCACAACTTGTCCACGGCCACAGAGTATCAACTTGATACTCACCATACATCATCCCGATGTACATCACCACATGATCAACCTGATCATCATCACAGCATCATCCTGATGCATATCATCTAGAGCAACATCCTGAAGCTCGTCATCTGTGATCATCCTGATCACCATCATAGCATCATCCTGATGCATATCATCTGGAGCAACATACTGAAGCATCATTTGTGATCATCCTGATCAACATCATAGCATCATCCTGATGCATACATAAGTACATGATCTACCTAATCATACAACGCATCCACCTGATACATACATAAATACATGATATACCTGATCATACAATGCATCCACCTGATACATACATAAGTACATGATCTACCTGATCATACAATGCATCCACCTGATACATACATAAGTACATGATCTACCTGATCATACAACCTGATACATACATAAGTGCATGATCTACCTGATCATACAATGCATCTACCTGATACATATACAAATACATGATCCAACTGATCATATCAAGCATCCAACATGATGCATATACAAATACATGATCAAACTGATCAAAACATCCAACATGATGCATATACAAATACATGATCAAACTGATCAAAGCATCCAATTGATGCATATACAAAGCAGTAACTGGAGCATCATCCTTATGCTCATCATCCAGCGCTTACATCCACAGCCATGGGAAGGATCCTCCTCTCACCATGCTTGGAATGGATCCTGCA
This sequence comes from Larix kaempferi, assembly GCA_027924585.1. Taxonomy (NCBI): domain Eukaryota; kingdom Viridiplantae; phylum Streptophyta; class Pinopsida; order Pinales; family Pinaceae; genus Larix; species Larix kaempferi. The sequence continues at coordinate 3,038,083 of BSBM01001114.1, read as the reverse complement.
AATGTGTCCATCACTTCTTCCTCAAAGTGTCGTCAATATGAAGAACACCAAGCCTCTCTTTGAAGTATTCAAACGTCACTCTGGCTAGTGGTTTCGTCAACACATCTGCAACCTGCTCATCCGTCGCAACATACAGGAGCTTCACTGCTCCTCTCTACACCATATCCCTGATATAGTGATATTTGATCTCAATGTGCTTCAACCTATTGTGGAACACCGAGTTCTCAGACAACTTCACACAACTCTGGTTTTCACAAAATATACCAGTAGCCTCCAGTGGGAGATCAAATAACTCAGACAATAGCTTCCAGAGCCATACTACCTCACAACTAGCCGAACAAGCTGCAACATACTCTACCTCAGTTGTACTCAGTGCTACGTAGGACTACTTCCTGCTAAACCAAGAGATCACACCTGATCCCATACTGAAGCAGCACCCAAATGTGATCTTCCTATCTGCAGCACTGCCTGCCCAGTCTGAATTAACATAACCCTGCAGGTTAAACTTTTGATTCGCATCATACTTGAGCCCATAATCAATTGTACCCTTCAGGTACCTCAGAATATGCTTTACAGCAACCAGGTGAACACCTCTGGGATTCGTCGGGAACTGGCTCAATGTGTTCACCGCAAAGCAAATATCTGTTCTAATGTTCATCAGGTATATCAAGGACCTAATCATCTGATGATACACAATGACATCAACCGGCTCAAATGAAGCATCACACAGAAGCCTCAGGTTCGATGCCATAGGTGTGGCCATGGCCTTGCAGTCCATCATCCTGAACCTCTTCAGGATCTCTACTGCATACTTCCCTTGTCCAAGGAAGATTCCATCTGCACTCTGCCACACCTCCATGCCTAGGAAATAGTGCATCATCCCCAAGTCCTTCATCTTGAACTCGGCAGCAAGCTTCCTCTTGGTATCGGCAATCAACCCATCCTCACCTGTTACAAACAAGTCATCCACATACAATAGTAGTATCACTAGATTGCCTTCCTCAACCTTGTAGTAAAGGTTGGAATCTGCTTTACTCTTGGTAAAGCCCAAACTGGATAGAAAGCTGTCTATCCTACCGTACCAAGTCCTAGGAGCTTACTTCAAGCCATACAAGGATTTCTTCAATCTGCACACATATGACTCCCTGTCATGTGTCTCAAAACCAAGTGGCTGCTCCACATACACTTCCTCCTCGACTAAACCATTCAAAAAAGTTGTCTTAACATCCATATGGTGTATCTTCCATTTCATCACTGCAGCCAGGGCAAGTACTGATCTGATGGAAGTGTACCTGGATACAGGAGCAAAAGTCTCTTCATAATCTATCCCCTCTTTCTGGGAGAAGCCACGAGCTACAAATCTCGCTTTGTACTTTTCTATGCTGCCATCTGCAACATGCTTGATCTTGTAGATCCATTTGGAAGTCACAACCGGCTTCCCTTCAAGTCTTGGGACTACATCCCAAACATCATTCTTCATGATCGACTGGTATTCCTCGACCATGGAATCCTTCCATTCTTTCTTTTCCACTACTTCTTCATAACTGGAAGGTTCTTTGTTCATAATATCATAGAGTAGGGCAACATAACTGGTATGTGATCTAGTCCTCTTCCTTTCTTTGTGTTCTTCTTTTGGAATGCCATATCTTTCTGCATCTTGAATGAGCTCTCTAGCCCATGCAGGTTTCCTCTTGTGAGAGTTCTTCTCACGGGGTGGATGTACAGGTTCTTACGGATCTTCAACTTCACGATCTACTTCTGGAATTGATTAAGTCATGATGGTGTCTTGGAATCTGTTTTGCTTTGGTTCTTCATGATCTTCAACAGGTGCCTTCTTTGATTTCATGTAAGCTGAGTCCTCATCGAATGTTACATCCCTGCTGACATCAATCTTCTTGAACCCTGGAAAGTATATTCTGTAAGCCTTCGAGCTTTCACTGTACCCCACAAAGATGCACTTATTTTCTGAAGGATCTAGCTTTGTCCTCTTTTCCTTTGGAACATGTGTATATACTAGACAACCAAATATTATGAGATGGCTGACTTCATGTTTCTTACCAAAGAAGACCTCTTCTGGTGTCTTGTTGTTCAATATCTTGTGAGGTGTTCTGTTCTGCACATATACAACTGTCCTAGCTGCTTCTTCCCAAAGATGCATAGGCAAATCCTGGTCATGCAACATTGCCCGTGCTGCTTCCATGATTGTTCTATTCTTCCTTTCTAAAACTCCATTCTGTTGTGGATTGTAAGGAACAGCCAACTCCCTCTTAATCCCTGAATCACTGCATAGCTTCTTGAAGTCACCTGAAGTGAATTCTCCGCCATTGTCGGATATGAAGGTCTTGACCTTCTTATCAGTTTGATTTTCCATCAAGTCTTTGAATTCCTTGAACTTATCAAATACTTCATCTTTGTTCTTCAAGAAATAAACCCAAGTCTTCCTAGAGAAAACATCAATGAAAGAGACATAGTATTCATACCCACTCAAAGAACAGGATGACATCGGACCGCATACATCGGAGTGGATAATTTCCAAGATTCCTTTAGTTTTGCTTTCACTTCTTGGAAATTCCTTCTTAATGTTCTTCCCTTTTGCACATCCTTTGCAAACCCCTTCATGCTTTGTCTTGATTCCAGGAAGACCCTCTACATCTGGTCATGGATTCATGTACCATGGCATGTTTAGGTTGTCCCTTCAATTTGTACAATCCTCCCTCTTGCTCTCCAATCACTACTGCATCATCTATAGTTTTACCTTTTGGCCACATTAGGACTTGACCATCTACAAATGCAACCCTCATGCCTTTTGCATTCAATGCAGATATAGAGAGTAGGTTCTTCTTGAGCCCAGGTACATATAGAAAATCTTTCATCTTCAAGGACTTCCTAGAGTCTAGGTTCTAGGAAGCTTCACCACTTACCTTGATAGGATATTGATAGTCATCCCCAAGTTTCACCTTATGGGGTGACTCATGTTCAAATAGATTTACAAAAGATTCTTTAAACCCATTCATGTGTTTGGAAGCCCCACTATCAATAAGACAATCATTACATCCATGAGAGATAGTACCTATGAGAGCAGAGATTAGAACATATTCATCTTCACTTGATGAAGCATCACTTTCTGCCCTAGCCTTCTTCTTGGGAGGTTCATCATCCTCAGCAACATGAGCATGAAATCTCTTCTTGTTGTACCTCTTCTTCTTGTTGAATTTGTTGTTGTTGTCTTTCTTCTTCTTGGGACAATTTGAAGCAAAGTGTCATATTTCATTACAATCGAAACATCGAACATGAGATAGATCTTTATTCTTGTGATCAAGGTGAGAATGTTTATTGTTATGAGATCTCTCCCTCTTAAACTTGCTTCCCTTGGTGTGTGCTATGAGAGCTTGATATTCATTCCCCATCTTGTCTTCTCGAGCCACAAGCCTTGCATCTTCTTGTGAGCATTCCTCCCATAGTCTACTGAATGAGATCAACTTCCTTCTTGCACAGATTCCTTGGATGAAGGAGTCCCATGACCTAGGTAGGCCATTCAATGTGGTCATGACAACTTCACCATTATCCACTACTTCATCCACAGCTTCAAGTTGTTCCTTGATCTGAGAGACCTTAGAGAAATAAGATTGAATGGTCTCTCCATTCTGAAGCTTTACCCCTTTCAATTGGTTCCGCATAGTCATCTTCTGATTTATGTTCTTCCCTTCGAATAGCTTGGTTAGGGAATCAAACATCTCCTTGGGTGTCTTTAGAGATGACACACGTGGTATGAGATGGTCTCTAATAGAATCAGCAATGATCCTATTTGCCTTGACCAAGTTCTTCTTATGTAAGGCCTTAGCCTCCTCTTCCTCTAGGACAAGGACCTCAGAACTTATGTAGGTGTCCAATTCATTTTCTTCCAGGATTAACCCAATCCTATACTTCCATGCTCGGAAGTTATCAGCCCCTTCAAGCTTATCCTCAAGCTTGGTGTGGTGAGACATCTTAAAAATTACTTCAAATGGAAATAGAAAATATTTAGGTCTTACCACTTGATTTGCAAAAATATCGATCTAGTGCTGGATTAGGGTTTGTCAAAGAAACCCTAAAAATTCAAAATGTGAATTTCAACTTTCTGAAAGGATAGAAAGATACGCCTTGATGAGATGATCATCCTGGTATACTCAGAAATTGAAAAATGCAAAGTTTCACCCTTCAAAAATGCTTTTCAATCTCCTGGATTCACTAGGGAGGACCCTAAATTAGGGTTTGATTTTCCCGGAGCTTCAACCAACCAAAAAGTTTGATCCAAAGCTCTAAACTTTGATTTTTCCAAGGAGCTTCCAGCTATGGTCTCAGAATTCAGAAATTCCTATTTTTGTTGAAACCCTAATTTTTAGGGCCAAAAATGAAAGTGCCCATGATTGAATTCTGATTGGACAGAAAGATGTGCCTTGTTGAGGAGAGTCAAAATACCCTACTGCCTTTCAAGATCTGTGGAGAGAAACCAAATAAACAAGAATCCCTAGCTTCCACAACTGCATAGTGTCTACTTCTCAGGTTAGCTCTGATACCATGTTAATTTTTGAGCATTAATTCAATATACTCTATAATCTTTATTGCGAGAATAACATGTACAGCATGTCAAGCATATCAATCACATCAAGCAAACACATGAGACAATAGACAGATAGAGTTTCACTGGGGAAAACCATAAAGGTGAAAAACCCCACAACTTCCTGAGAGATAGAAAGAGCAATGATACAACCCAAGTACAAGAGATAGTCCTCCTAGCAGCTACTCCTCCTTCCTCACTTGTGCGCCACTTTCTAATGAGTGTAGAAGTGAATAATGAAGTGATCAAATAGAGTGCCTCCCGCACTCTATTTATACATGACCTGACCTGCCTAATAAACTAGCAGGGCCGACTTGTCTAACTCAGTCTAATAACCCATGGTAATACTATTCAGGGCCAACCCCACACTTGGTGGTCTAATAACCCATCACATGCAAGTTGCAACACTTGCGACACTTCCGTATAGAGGAATAATAACATCTCTATAGGAGTACAATATACATAGGTGAAATACATTCCGAAGTTACAATTACATCAACAATATAAAGGTCATGCTTTACTTGTTGAAAGCATTTAATGTTGTGTGATATATTATTAACCATGATCACCATATTGCTATTAAGTTTCCTTTAAATATTGATCACCTCTAAAGTTAATTACTTTAGCATATGATCATTTGGTACGGAATGATATAATATGATTACAGTATCTGATAATTCTTCTTAGTATAATGTAATGTGATGGATAATTAAAGTTAGCACATATTGACCATGCAGTAAGTGATAAAGAAATAAAAGATAAAGCATAGAGATCAAGAGAAATCGAAATTGCCCATGCAGACACTTGAGCTAATTAAAGAGAACTCGAATTATTAAAGCTTTAGTTAAGTATCAATGCTTCAGTTAAAGCATCGGTTAAAGATATGTCTCAGTTAACTAGAGAACTCACAGTGGTCACTTCAAGTAAATCAATCATCATGATTTCAATTAACTAAGTGTTAAATAAAATGGACTAGTTAACTAAAGTATTTACACTTTAGTTAAACTAAAAGATGACACTTCAGTTAAAGAGAGATCTAATTAACTAAGTGTTATTGTATGACGACACTTATGTTGAACTAAAATATGACATGTGAGTTGTGACACTTGCATGTCGACACTTAAGTTAGCCACCTAACTAAGTGGGTAAGCTTTCAGTTAAGAGGTGAGTTCATCCTAAGTGACAACTCAGTAAGATGAAGCACTACATGAGAAGTGGGTCGCACCACTCCATGCAAGATTAATACATCCAATTTGAGGGTGAGTTTACTCTGAAGTTGGAAGCTAAAAATAGAAGAGAAGAATGTATAAATATTATATACAGGATTGTTGAATCCAGTGTCAAGCGAATTCTCTTCTCCATTGAAGGCAAGGCGCTTCTCTTTATGCAGGGTATTGTCCCTGCTTGTTATTGTTGTGTTGGGCACACATCCTATTGATCTCTCTTCTCTATTGCTTTCGTATCTTCACTAAGAAGTTTGGTGATCTCTTATCTTCCGAAAGCAATCTTCTATGTTGTAAAAGAAATCATTCTTTGCTATCCATTATATTATACCGAGAAGAATTGCTGGGGTTTTTGTTCTCATAATTTTGAGGATTTTCGCGAGGGTATATCTTGTGTTATGGTTGTATGAATTTCATGGATTGAATTGTCTCATTGCTTCAAGTATCTGCATCTAAAAGAATTAAAGATCAAAGCTCAACCAAATTTCAACAACTTCAAGTTTGTAAATTATTACTGTTGATCACAATGCATCCTTTATTTATTTTCCTATTTAGATTTTCTTGCTGCTTCCTTTCATTTTATATGGATGCAAAATTTTATGGTTTAAATCCCTTTATTGTTTCACAATTCGGATTTTTATTTTTAGGGATTTTAGATTTAATGGGTTTGTAGTTTTACTTATAATTCGTTCGGTATGATGGGACCACTTCTTGGGTCGAATCTGAAACCTAGTCAGCCTTGCCATTTTTTTAAAATTTAAAAAAAATGCTTACGCATTTTTCGGTGTGTTCGAGTTACTTAAACTCAAAAGGGCGTTTATAGTAATATCGCACTGGTAATGTTGGGCATGTTAATTTTTTTATTGAAAAAAATTCTTACGCATTGGTCGATGTATTATATTTATGATAATGCATCGGTACATTCATGTTTGGCGTCCTAGTGCAATATGGTATAACAAGCCTTGGTGCATTTTGTATACTTAACACATTGAAATGGCAGACTATTTTTTTTTAAGATATGTAATTTGTTTTGTATAATATACTTAATAGTTTCTCTATTTAACGGTCAAATTTGTTTATTGATGGAAAATGCATAATAAGTGTTCAATGAACAACAATTATGGTCGACGTGATGGGAGCACATGTAAAGTCGCAAAGAAGGCAAGTTATTTGTAATTTCTCTATAAAAGTAATATGTTTGAATTGTTTTATAAATTTAAATAATATGTATTGGTTAATGTGTGACATGCAAAGATAAAAATGAGGAAGCTTGATAAGATTCTTTGCAATCTAAGTGCAAAAGAGCGTAAAACCTTGATGGAAAATCTGCAAAGGGATGAATCAGGTGAAACAAAAAGAGATCAATATAATTTTTTTCTTGAATTTTGAGTAAGGCTATAGTTAAGAATATGTGGTAATATGTTTCAAACAATTTAATTCACATATGTTGAATGCTATGCAGATACTAACAAGGAAATGGAATAATTGCATCGTAAGATGAGCCATCTCAATGGCAACATGCTTCAAATGTATGAAATTTTGAAATTTTCTATTATGAACATCTATTTAATTAATTTAGAATTAAATATTAATTTTCAATTGTTTTATTGCAGAAAAGAAAACAACATGGAACCCATTCAGCACATAAGACGGGATGACAAGGAAAAAAGGGGCCAGTTGATAGCAAAATTTGTGAGTAGTTGTGATTTTAATTCACATTCATATGTATTATCTATTTTAATTTTCATTATTCCCAATGATGTAGATACACTCATTACACTTTATTTTTATGTTTGTAGATGGAAGCTGAAGAAGAGGAAAACAATCGAGGCAATCAACAAAACATTCAGCCAAATAACACAAGTCATGCAAGTGGCTCAAGTACTGACAGTAGTTCCAACGAACAATGATGATCTGTTTTGGATCTTAACGGAAGCTGTTGTATATTTTGACATAATTGTCCGTGAAAATCAGACATTTTATATAATGTACTAGACATAGTATCCCAATTGAAATTCAACATGTTACAACGTGACAATGACGTGCATGTTGACATTTTCATGATTGTTGTGGACTTTATGTTGTCCCATTTTGTATGACAAAGGGAATAATGAAGTTTTTTATTATATTGCATTCTCCAGTGTCATGAAATGTTACATCGGTAATTAAATATATCCAAATGATTAAATATTACAATAGATGTAAGAATTTATGATATAACAAATTAATCCAAAAATCATATCCATACACAATAATAAAAATTAAAATGAATACTACTTGAAAAAATATTTCAATTTTCGATGAATAATGGAATAAAATAAAATACATATATTCTAGTGCGATGTCAGTAGTCACTATTCACCAAATAGAAAATAACCACCAATGCATCCAGTCTTATTAATCACATCGAAGCTTTTCAAACAATGCAGCACCGGTGTGTTTTCTATAGTGCCACAAGGGTGTGCTAATGTATACTAACCACACAGTTAATTTTTAAAATATACAACCGGTCATCGTCCTGATCAAATTTATCAGTGCAGTTTCCTCCAGTTATCACATTGGTGCATTTTCCTCCAGTTATTGCACTAGTGCTTTTTAATAGTTTGTAAGCACCACTATTTTTTAATAGTTCGTAGGAACAGATGCGACAAGTAATATAAAGCACCATAGCTTCTATTGTGTAAGGGGACAGTGCGATTTAATCGTTCCTAAGCACTGATGCTATAGTTATGATAAAGCAACGATGCATATATTGTTATAAAGCACTGATTTTAGTTAAAATTTTGGTACACTGGTGCTATATGTATTTTCAAGCACCGGTACACAAATTTGCATGTGCACTAATGCTTGTATTTTTTGAAATGCTCTAGTACGTTTTACCTATGTTAGCACTGGTGCGTTTGACTAAATAAAGAACACCGAAAATAAAACCTCCACAAAATCCTCTGAATGCCCAATTTCTTTTAGTTATAATCCATTTCCAGAAGAGCCTCCACTAAACCATCTGGTGCCATTTGCAGAAGTTGTAGTGGATTTTTTTTAGAATTTTGACCAATCTTGTAGCACTAAAAACCTCCACTACAGGGCCTTTTCCTTGTAATGAAACATTTCAACCACCATTTTTTGTTTGTCCATTTCATCAAAACATTATATATTTTCAATCACTTCGCATGAATGACACATTTGTTATAAATTGCTCTTGTATCACTAGCAATGGGTTTCACTTCTCTTCCCTCTAAGGGAGATTTATACATCACCATAGATGTGGTATGAAATCACCTCTCATTTGCAAACCCATATCCTTTAGTTGGTATAGTGTAGCATAATGTGTTGCAAGTTTTAAACATTGGCCATTGAATCACTATGGTATATGCACATGAATAGTGTGGATTCTATTCAAATCTATGCTATAGGCCCATGCTGTGGACAACATCATGAACCCTAATGACACCCTCTTGTTAGGATAATTAATATGCCATCCTTGTCCTACTTAGCATTATTTTCATTTACCTAATAGTTGATGATGTCATTTCCCCCCTAGTGGTGTGCAGTTGTCATATAGGACCCATTATGCACCTAATGTTCCCTGCATGCATCATTTAAGGACCACATGAATCAGTTCCCTACATTTTAGGACCCAACTCAGTGTTCTAGTTCAGTCCACCTGAGTTAGCTAACTCTTGTGGGGGGTTTATGCTCCGATTGCCACTGTTTTTGGCCTCATGTGCCCTTTTCTGATTGATTTGCATGAAAAAATCACTAATGCACCCCTTTTGGTCAGTTAACTGACCGCGACTTCAGTTAACTAAGTTTTGGTTCAGTTGAGTTGAGTTTGGGTTTTCCAGAACACTCCAGTGGTAACAATTCCTATGCTAGACAGATTGAGACTTGAATTCTCCTAGGTGATTCGAATTCTCTCCATTGTAACATCATTGCTGACTATACTCATTATTGAACGATTACACATTATTATGTTCCTATCTGATGCATGATTAATTGTCTACTCATTTTTACTGCAATTTTCATTGTAATTCATCTTTTATGCTCATTCTTTATCTGTGAGGTATAATCATCTCCATGATATATTGTGATTTAGAATTTCACATGGTATCAGAGCTCAGTGAGTGTAGGTTGAGTAGTTGCTTTCAGTAGTGCACCAGAAGCCTCTGGATTTCCACAGCAAATCTTGGTGCCATTGCATTGAATTCATTGGAGAAATCCTTTGAGATCTAGCCAGGTGTGAAGGATCCGGAAAAATGTGCCTATTGTTTTAAAGCAGTGCTTAGTAGTATTTTATCTCCAAAATTGAGAGTTGTTTGCAGGATTTTGAAGGTTTTTCAATGCAATAGTCGCAATAGTTCAATTGTATCCGCTCCAGCAATTCATATGGAGAATTCAAATGCTCCCTTGTCTCCAAGAATCCCGACACCCTTCAATTATATTAATTGGAGGGATTATGTGCAGATGGTATTGTGCAACAAGTCACTGTACAAGGTCATAATGGGCAAGGAGGTCGAACCTCAAGCAGTTGTTGAGAAGGCCAAGTATCTGAAAAGATTGGATGAAGCATTTGGTTTCATGTGTATTCATATTTACAAAGTTCTACTCTTCCACCTTGATGGATTGAAGACTCCAAGAGAGGTTTGGTTGAAGCTAGAAACCCTCTTCGGTAAACAAGATGAGATGAGGGGGCATATTATGGAGAATGAGTTAATTTCTCTTCAACCCAAAAGTTTCGAAACTATACAACAATTCTTTTCTAAATTCAAGTCTTTGGTCATGCAATGCAAACAATGTGGCATTGAGAAAAAGGATCAACAACTGATGCGATCCATTCTAAGCAAGCTTAGTCTGAAGTTTTCCATTTTTGTTTCTACCTTCCATTCAGGGATATTGTCAATCCCTGGTTGGAAAATTCCATCCTTAGATGTATAATTCACTAAATCTCTCATCCAAGAACAAGACAAATTGATTCAGATGGGCACTTTGCAAGCCTCCAAAAATAATTCTCTTATGGTTGGGGAGTCAAAAAGCGTGGATGCAAAAGGGAAGCAGAAAGGAAAAGAGAAGAAGCAATTTGAATCCAAGCAGAATGCAAATTCTAATCCATTGGAAGGATCCTCCATCTCCAAGAAGGATAAGCAAAATGGGTTTGAGAAGACCAAGTGTTCCTATTGGAAGAAAGGAAACCATCCAGAGAACTCATGCATGACGAAGAAGATAGATCAATTGACCAAAATTCTTGAACAACGCAATATTTCCCTCCTAAAAGGTGCAAGGGAGTCTGATTCTGGAAGTGAGACAGATGATCATGAGATATGCCATGCACTGAAGGATGGATTCTCACAATCACAAACCTTCCTCTTAGATTATGGAGCCTCCAACCACATGGTTGCCTCTCGAGAGTCTTTCTCTTCTTTAGATCTCACTGATTTTCCAAGTATTCACATGGGAGATGATTCTCAAATCTCTACTGAAGGGAAGGGACCAATACAACTGGAGCACGGGAAGTTCAAAAATGTTCTATTTGTTGCTTCTTTGTTAGCAAATTTGTTGTATGTTTATCAGATGACTCACATAGGTTCACCAAAGAAATTTGTCTTTGGTCCTAACATAGTTGAGATTGCAGAGATCTCTTCTAGGAATATTATAGCGACAGGGTTTGCAAACCATGCCTCAAAGGCATATGAATTCTCTCACTTTTTTCCATACTCTCTGCCTACTCCATTGGCATCTGATGAAAATCAAGATGATGTCTCTTCTAATGAAGATGAGGCCCAAGATCTTGATGTTGAGTATGAAGTTCAAACAGATCCAGTACTTGCTCTCAATCCATGGCCAAGGCCAATATGGGCTCACAAAGTCCTTGAAGCTGCTAGGAACATAGCTAGGGATCCATCTGACCATAGAAGAACTAAATCTCAATATCGATATGCAAACCTTGCACTATGGCATACAGATCCAATTCTCTCAAAGAGGTGCTACATGATGATGGGGTCTGATCCACAATATTTCAAAGAGACTTTCCATGATGGATCTACAACCACGTACAAAGCTCGGTTGGTTGACAAAGTGTACTCAAGGGTTCATGATTTGGACTGCAATGAGCCACTCACTCTAGTAGCAAAAGATGGTTTCTGAAATACTTGTTTTGGAAAATACAACTTCGACACAGTGGGAGGTACATCAAAGAAGAGGATCCAAATCCAAATCCAGATCTAGCACCTGCATTACTATCCTACATAGGAGGAGATTGCCAACATTTTTACAAAGTCTTTCACTCACAAATTTTTTGCACATGTGAAGGCTGCTTGAGTTTTCTGAAGTTCATTTTTTAGGGTGGGTATTTTTTCCATGAGGTTTTTCTCCATTTCCTTAGTTTCATGAACAATTATTTTTATCATTTATTTGATTGTATGAGTGACCTTTGGTCTCAGTAACCAGGGCCCAGGATGTCCAAGTTTGGATTAACGAGGGGTGCTAGGATAATTAATACTCCATCCTTGTCCTACTTAACATTATTTTCATTTACCTAGTAGTTGATGATGTCATTTTCCCCCTAGTGGTGTATAGATGTCATCTAGGACCCATTAGCCACCTAATGCACCCTGCATGCATCATTTTAGGACCACATGAGTCAGTTCCCTACATTTTAGGAGCCAACTTAGTGTTCTAGTTTAGTCCACCTAAGTTAGCCGACTCTTGTGAGGGGTTTATGCTCCGATTGCCATTATTTGTGGCCTCAAGTGCCCTTTTCTGAGTGATTTGCATGAAAAACTCACTAGTGTGGCCCTTTTGGTCAGTTAACTGAGTTTTGGTTCAATTGAGTTGAGTTTGGGTCTTTTGGAGCACTCCAGTGGTGACAATTCCTATGTTAGATAGACTGAGACTTGAATTCTCCTAGGTGATTCAAATTCTCTCCATTGTAACATCATTTTTTGCTATATTGATTATTGAATGATTACACATTATTCTGTTCTTATCTGTGTTCTCATGCATGATTAACTGTCTGCTCATTTTTACTGCAATTTTCACTTTAATTCATCATTTATGCTCATTCTTTCTCTGTGAGGTATACTCATCTCCATGATCTATTGTGATTTAGAATCTCACACCTCTTTCACGTAAAATAAGGAAAAAATTTCAAATAATTTTACATAGCTAAGCCTAGTTTTTAATAAATAATTATACTCTACATTGTCTTTGGTCTTAACCAAGCCTTCTGTGATCCATCTTTGCATCATCATATCCACTAGAATTGCAACATCTTCACCCACCATGGCACAATAAAAAAAAAACTCTTTTTTCAAATTAGCATTATGCAAATTATCGTAAATCCATCTCAATCGCTAATACAAAACTTTAACAATTTGAGGATGAGTAATTGGAAATTTAAATCCACTTTTTTCATCTTCTTTAAAGTACTTAAGCTTCCACTCATCTACAACTATGTTGTCCATCATTATTGAGGCTAATACCTTTATCGCCAATAGAATCCCTTTACACTCCTCAACCACTTATCGCACAATGTTCTTTATATTATCATTTGTATCATGGTCATCTTCGAAAGCTACTTTCCAAAACAACTCATGGACCTCCATGAACCATTTTGCATTCATTTCTCTATCCAAATATGTATTTCAAGTTGTGAATACATGTTTGCTCACTTTTGTTCTCCCCAAATTTTACAACCAATTATTTCGTATCAAGTGCATGTCTAAAACCAAAAAATATTTTCTTGGTATTCATATATGCACATAACTTCATCTTCCACATATCGGTGGAACACTTAGCAAGATTTAAATTAGTTATAGGAGCAATATCATTTTGCATTTCCATAGTTGGAAATTTGTCAACAACTATAACCCAAAATTACATCTCCAAAAGCATTAATAATCTTGTAAGTGTTGTAGACTTATGCAAACATTGGGAGCTTAGAAACCTAGATATTTTGGTCAATATTTTGAAATGAATCACCATTAATCCTAAATATAGACACATTCATTCATGTGCCAAATATTAACATTCTCACCCATGTATGTGGGCCAACCTTCATTCAAATCCAACTGCATCTACATCAACAATCATTGAGTACTTTCTACGGGTTGGGGTTGGTGTCACTCTTGTCTTGGGTGGTTAATGATGGCTTGATGTTAATTTCCCTACTTATAACATTGCAAAATAAATCACTCATCAACTTTTTCATTATTCCAACCATCATAGTTGATGGTCTAGTTCACCATACATATTATATTTCAAGATTGTGCTTATCTGGAAAATGTTATGTGTATACTATTCTTCTATCCAAAAATCTTATTTTAATTATCTAAAATTATCTTCTAAAATAAATTTCTTAGTCAACATAAAAGGCATACTATTATATTTTAACACATCACATAGGACGTCCTTTACACCATTAAGGACAATTGCTAATTTATTTACTTATTAACTTTACCATTAATGTTATTAACTTTACCATTAATGAAAGGAGACCCCACCTTTATATCTGAATCACTTAAATTTTGAAAGTGTCATATCCTTGAAAGATATTTTATATAACTTTGAAACTGTAACTTCATATATATCACGCTACTACCTTTATGTAAAGTATCTTTTTCAGTGACAGAAATGCATCACAATTTGAACACAGGAACATTGAAAGCCACGATACCCTCTTTATATAAAATATCTTTAGTGACATAAATGCATTTCAATCTACAGAAAACCAGTAAGAAAGATCTTAAACTTCAACCTCTCTCACACAAGTTCTATATCAATCCATCATGGATAAACCCGATCATATTTCTTTTTGTTCATCACTTCTACGCATTACAATTTTCAATAGCACAAAAGGCATGGAAATATGAACTTGGAACAGAAACCGAGTTTTCCATAAAACAAACAAGAACTCTTATGGATGTCTGATGAATGTGAGAAGTGCAGTCAGGAAGGCAATGGCCTCGCATCCCATGGCTACATACGTAGCTCTCCTACACACCACAACAATCATCGGATCTATCGTCGCACCGTCTGATCCGCCCTGCAACAACAACAACGCAACGACGCCCATACCAGAGAAAAACGTGGCCACGTCCATGACCACGAAAACACGAAACTGGAAGCTCTCCATGGCCGCTTCTGCAGTGGCGTGGCCCATCACTCTCTCCAGCCCCATCGGCACACCGAACATTGCCAGGAAACTCAAAGAAGCCACCATCATGGCCACCACTGTAATCATGCCGCGAACACCGCCTTTCTTCCCCTCCATCTCGCCGCCCTTTGAAAGAAACAACTGCGCTTCCACGTCTTTGGAAACGCCCGGACTCTTCAGCGAATGAAAGTCCATTTGAAACATTCGGACGAACAAAGAAATAACGAGAGGCGTCCTGATCTTGATACGCTCAAACGATATAAAGCCGAGCCGAGATTTGAAGGAATTGCATACGGTATGTTAATACTGAAAAATGTTGATCGTCGAAGTATGTTGATAATAAATATATTGTGCAGGCCAGTCAAGGCGTTCATGGGCTTTACGTTTCCTAGCAGCTTCGCAAGCGTTGCTACGCAGATTCGAAGAAGTGTTGGGATTGTTTCGACGAAGCTGTCAGGCACCGCTTTCCGACACAATATGAACTGTTCCCGTATTAAATATATATTACATTTACAATCTATATTATGATGTGCAATTAAAAAGTGTTTCCTCCGAAGAACACATCACACATGTGGACACGGCTCACTGTTTCCACAAAACACAACTACTCGTATCTTCCTCAACAAGAAATCGCAATTTTGTCTGTACTATAAATTTATAAATTGAGAAATCATATGGAAACGATGTCGGTTGGGCTGTGATTGGGAAATTATATGGAAACCATGTCGGTTGGGCTGTGGGGAAATTATATGGAAACCATGTCGGTTGGGCTGTGATTGGGTGTATATGAGAGAATATTAGATTTCAGTTAAGATTCCAAATTGTTATCTATTCTAATTCAAACTTTTAGAGTCAAGTGTAGCCATATTTGTGTGAGGTGGGGATGGAAGACCACCGACTCCACACACCATTAATAAAGGGAGAAGAGGAAAGCCACTTGGTTGGTTGATTAGAAAAGGAAAGTAAATTAATAGTACATGGTAAATTTATAAAAAAAATAAGAAGTTAAAAAAAGTACAAAGAGAAGTGTAGAAAGATAAAGAAAGAAATCACTCGTGTGTTTAAGGGATGAAGTTACTTGACCTATTAAATAGAGTTGTGACAAGGCTCTTAAAGTAATTTATATACTTTGGTAAAAGAGAGTTGTGACAAGGCTTTTAAAGTGATTTAGAACTTTCAGTGATCTTTAATATTAGGGATGAAGTTACTTGACCTATCAAAGAGAGTTGTGACAAGGCTCTTAAAGTAATTTATATACTTTAGTACAAGAGAGTCGTGACAAGGCTTTTAAAGTGATTTAGAACTTAAGTGATCTTTAATATATATAGAGAACATTGTATTTTATATAGAGAGAAAACATTTAATTAATTAAATTATATATAGAGAAGGTATGTTGTTAATAAGAAGGTTATAGATTATTGGTTTAAGTACTAGCATAGATTCATCTTAAACCTATATCTATAAGCACCGAGAGGGATCCAATTTCTTGAGGTGTATTTATTTTTTTTAAATTTAAACTCAAAAAATTTAATCTCTCTTGATTGATCCAGGTTTAAGTTTTGAGTTTTTATTTTATAAAGGAACATTTTTTTTAATTACTTTTTCATAAAAGTCATACACATCATATTTATCAACTTGCGGGAGTTTATATCCATGATATGGGAATATTAGCAAGTTGTAAGGAAGTAAACAGGGTGTACGTGAGCACTAACATGTGAAAGTTGTATGCTACGTATTTCTCCCCTTACATGAACTGGTATCCATGAGATGGGCATAATAATGAGTTGAAAGGAAGGAGAGCAAAAAAGACAAGTGAAAATAAATAAGAGTAGCAAAAAAGCTAAGACAATGGTGCATGGGGTTTTCCTATGAGAGTGTGTAATGTGAGTTAATACCTAGACATGTTGAGGAAGTATATACTCCACTATTCTCCGCAAGCTCTAAGATGGATATAGAGATATCTAGTCATATCATGTAGTGTTTGGTACACAGTCATAACTTTTAGGGAGATGGGGATATAGATAAATGACAAAACCCATAATCATGACTAGGACAAGGCTAGGACTAGAGGGTTACTTTTCAATAATCAAGTGAAAACCGAATTACTCCTTGTGTTGGCTAGTTTATAAGGTAGTCCAAGTGACAATTACCACATAAAGTCTCATGTTACAATCACCTTTATCTATAGGAAGGAGGTTCCTCTAAGAGAAGTTATAGGACCTCTTAGAATTACAACCTATAAAATCCTATATTTTAAGAATATCCCCAAATTGTTGAATGGATGTTTCTAGAGATGTATTTTTCATATTAATATCTAGGTCCTTCCCTTAATTATCATACTTTGCATGGGGACCCCTAGCCTACTAATCAATGCAAAAAGTGAAGCCACAAAATGCTTAAATGAAAAACATGATATCGAGCATATGTAATTCAAAGAAAAATGAAAGATCATGAGGCATGAGATTCATAATAGGAAAGAATGTTGGTATAAAGGAATAAGAAATATTCACCACTCTGGGAGTAAGAGATAGCATGTAAAGTATGGAATGTAAATTATTAGATCATTGACAATGAGCAATAATCTAACTATCATGAAAGAGAGATAATGGCTATATTTAACTACTATGTTTGTGAAATAGAATGTAAAGTATGAAATGAAACATGAGTAAGTCTAACTTTTGAAAAAGCAATTCCAATTAGATGTTGAAAATAAATGTTTAAAATTACAATTAGATCATGAGCAAGATATTAGAAAGGAATTATGGGGGTATGAGTAAGAGGGTATTACCTACACCTACCTTATTGTGGGAGTTGATGGTAGGAGAGGGATATGATAATCTCATTGATCAAGGTAGACTTCAACAAAACAAAAGTTAGTGTATTTATTTGAGCATGGAAAGGGATGAAGGAAATAGATTCAATAGAAATACAACAATGAGTGAAGAGGAAGAAGAGGTGACAATGTTAGGGTGGAACTAGGGAAGGAAAAGAGGCAAGAGGTGAGAGGTAGTGATTCTAAGCTGCAACCAATGAGGTCATAGGAGGCGGTGATAGTGATGTGACATCAATGAAAACATGAGGTGGATATGCTTGAAAACACCATTGAAGTAACAAATGATGATGAGGTGACATTTTCAAAGATCATAATGCTATGACATTGAAAAGGCACCATCAAAGGCATCACCAATAGTGATTTGACATCAAAAAAGGAATGTGGAAGAATTAATGGAAAGGAAACATCAAAGGCATGAGGCAACAACACCAATACTATTGGATAATCAAAAGATTAGGTGGATCAAAAAGAAAGTATTCCAAGAGAGATGTTGTGTCTAAAGACCTTGTTACAACACTTAAGCACAAACAAGCATGGCCCAACATACAAAGAATTCTAAGAAACCAAAGGATTACATTACACAACACATTAACATTATTTCACTTTGTCATAGATCAACCCATAGAACCATCTTATATATTGTTAGTATGTAACTAACTCCCATTAATTGAGGAAGATGAGATCCACGTGGAAAGGTGAGGGTGCATAATGAACTCCTTGATTTTCGCTTTATTCTACATACCATATGATTGTTCTATTGTAATTGTTCAATCAGTGAAATGCTTAGTTGAACATTTAGTTAGTCTCCTAGTTGACTCTCCCAATCAAGTTTTATCAAATTCCTCAGGCTTGTGGGGGGTCAACATCATGGGTTTCAAATGATGACTGGGATGTAATGGGGCACACACCCATGGGGGAAAGATGTTATCCATAGTAGTGATATTGATTGCATATCATTATTGAGGATGAGGACCCTATGGTCATTGATGAACCCAAATTATAGGTATCCTATAGCCTTTTTGCCATAGTAAAACACAGGATATGATGAAGGAAATACACTTGTATTGTGGGTTAATGACTTACTTTGATTATTTAATGAAGATGTTTTAAGATTATCCGTTTTATGCTTAAAGGGCATCTTCTATAAACTAATTACATGAAAACGAGTATGTATGAGCAGGCGTAGGTACACTAAGAAGCAACACGCAAATCTAGCTCGAGGACTGGAAGACCATACGAGGCTCGGCACTCTTTTTCCCTGACTTATATAGAAGAGCTCCTGTTCAACAGGATCGGTGATTAAAGCAAGTAGTTAGGTTATAATTTGAGGCATATATATATGGACCTCTCGGGTAGCAAGGGGGCCTTGTTACTGTTTTGTGGAATTACGTTTTTACATTTTACTGCAGAGACAATTTGTGTTACAGACTATTTCTGAACCATGAAGTTATTATTTTAATGAGGAGACTGATGTTACTTTCAAGCCTGTGTTTATAAGTTTTTCATACTCCTGAGTACGAGTTGGGGAGGGCCCCTCCAACATGTAAGTCAGGAGCTTTACTCTGTTTTCAGGTATTTTCCATTTATGTTGTGAATTGATTTACTTCTTATCGTGTATGAAGATACCTTGATGGCATTTGAATAGTATGGTTTTATTTCAGTTAAAAGATTATTTTCGTTCAACATATTTTCTATAGTTGATCAACGCTCATTCTATAGTTCGGTAGGACGCATTCCGTAGTCCTGTACCTGCGTTCTACACATGCATAATTTGACATCTATTTTCACGCATTCTCATATTGGTTCTAAAACAATGATTCGGACCTAGAAGCTCATGCATATTTCTTTTATCAGACTTAGGTCATAGAGGTTAATTATTTTCAGTTCCTTGATTTAATGATCATCACTTGTAGTGTTTAAATTCGAAAAGATAAGAATGGTTAATTTGCAGCAGTAGATATTTATGTTCTGGATTTGGTTTTTAGCATTTGAGTATTTCAAATTACAATTCCATCTTTTAGCATTTTATTCATACATTAAATTTACCAAGCTTCAGCATTCAAATTCTTAGTGTAGATTTATTGTTTTCAGCAATTAAATTCTTAGTGTAGAGTTACAGTTTTCAGCATTTAAACTTCTTAACATAGGAATTTGTCATTCATAGATTTACAGTCTTTTTAACTCACCTTCTTCTTGATTAGATAAACATATTAGATCTATACCAACACCCCAAACACGACGAAGATTATCCTCTATTGCACATATAGTGTTAGCACCTCTGAAGTTTGTACATCCCCCAGGTTGATAATTAAAGTAGGCTCCTGGTCTAGCTGCCCTCACTAAGCATCCATTCTAAGAGCTCACCAGTCATATGCAATGCAAACAGGGGGGGAGACGTTGCCTATATTCTATTTTCGAGATGCTAGCTATGATAGAAGTCCAATGCCATTGTTGAGGGGTGCAGTCTTGTTCTTATAATGGAAAACAAGAGGTAGGAAAATCTCGGTTATCATTCTTCACATAGGGCGCAAATACCCAAGAGTAATAAACAGCACGACAAAGGTATTGATGATGCAAAGTTGAAAACCAAAACATAGTTTACATGAGGTTTGAAGGGAAGGACACTCGACCAAATGTTGGGTGAGGCAGATAGTCAGCAAAGCATCATGAAATCGAGGAGGTCGAGACAATGATGTGTGTAGTTCCCAAACTGGGAACAAATCAAACATGCGTGATTGGTACGAAATGATTTAGACTTAGGTGTGGGTGAATATGAGGTGCCCCTTGATACGGTCGATGGAGCATGTGTCAAACTGACAGGGGTGTTGAGAAGATTCTTGAGCTTTGTCAATGTGGGGCACAGTTTGGTCGCATGCCCTTTTTTCTTACAGATAGAACATGGTGGAGTGACCCTCAATGTGGGAGTATTGGTCATTACTAGGGCTTTTAACCATTGTTGGTTGATGCCCCTCGCTTTAGGCTCAGTGACCCTCGATGATGATTTGGGAGTAGGATTGGGTAGGAGGGGACCTTTCAACTTAGGTTTTCTCATGCCCCCATTAGCGAGTGTAGTGACTGTCGATGTTGGATTAGTCACAGATATCGTAGGTTCGACTGATCGTATAGATGGTGTGACTGGACAAGAAGGGGAAACAACCGAAATAAGGACAAACTCATAGTGGACGATGGAATTTGAATCCATCTCAGGGTATTGTGGTGTAAGGTACCACACAAGTGTACCCAAGGTTAACCCAAGTAGAGCCAATTGATCCATCATTGGTGTCCCTTGCACTCCCATGGGGGGTACAAGAACGGAATTTGGAATATAGGAGGTACCAATGGATTCAATGTTTGATCAATGCCATGGCTTAGGGGAGGTGTCGATGACGATTCCAAGGGAGAGGTGGGCAAATTTTCGTCGATGAAAATTGTACACATAAGTCCATAAGTGGATGCAGGGATCTCAGGCGGCAGACCGAAGCACACCCCTAGTAATTTGGAGTCCTTGTATATTCCTGTGGCAATATCAACATAAGGGGGTTGACTTTTCCTGGCTATAGTGGGTAGGACATTGTCGGGATTGGTGTTGGTATTGGGGTCGTAATAGTTGAGTTGGTCAAGGGTGACTATTTTCCCATTACAGGGAAACATCATTATGCAGAATACCAAGGAGGCGACTGCCTTCATGGAGTATATGTAACTATTCCCAAAGAGGATGTTGTAGTCAAGTTGGGCATCGACTACCTCAATATCAATCATGACCATCTTGTACCCTAGCTCAATAGGGACATTCTGGTACAATCCTCGGGGTTGGGATGGTCTCCCGTCGTAGGCACAGAGAGCGATACATGATGAAACTAGCTCACGAGATCCCAATCATTTCCAAACATTAGAGGACATGACGTATGTGGATGCACCTTCATCGATGATACATCGATGAATCGTGATGTTTTTTACCATGACAGGCACTTGGAATGCGATTGATGAGGGTAGTTGCAATTCACATTTGTCAAGATCAAAGATCATGAGGCATGATTTGGAAGGTTCAACGGTACCAAGTGCATTAATTAATGCATTTTGTTGAGTTGGGAAAGACTGTAGCACTTCTAATGTGGACATCACAGTGGGTGACTGAGCTAAGTCATCAACAATGCTATAATTGTGAGCAGATTTAATAATGGGGGTTATTCGGGGTGCGCCGAAGTGTGACCTTAAGGATACGTGGGAGATGTTCACCACTTGGGAATGGTATTTGCAGAGGGCCTCCCGAGGGGATATGAACATCTTCCAGTTGGGGGGCTTCAGGCCTATCATAACTTTTGGCTCTATTCTGGAGTTGGGCATCCAGCATGTAGATGTTCTGGAAGGGGTCGTCGTCAGAGGGGTGGGGTTCTTGTTGTTGAGTAATGACCCCTTGATTTGCAAAGGGTTGTTGTAATACAATAGTTTGGAGTTGTGTAGGGTTAGGGACCTGAGGGGGATCTATCGTTGTCTTCTTTTTGTCCTCCACCAACTATTGATAGTCGGGGATACGAGGGAAATGTGAGTGTGGTGACCATATTCTTCGTAGATGAAACAAGAGTAATTGGTCCTCATGTTTGTGTTCTTCCCTTACTTGGGGGGGCTATTAGCCCCTGCATTTTTGTTTCCCTAGTTCTGGTTTGGATGGGGAGGGGGTTTTCCCCATTGATCCTATGGTTGGTTTTGTTTGTTCTTTCCCTTCTTCTTCCCATTATTTTGAGGGTTTTGGGGATTAGCTTCATTCAATTGCTCAAATTGTTGGTCTTGTTGTGCGAAAGAGGGTTGAACTAGATTTACCCCCATATGAGGTGTGGGCCTAAACCAATAGGGAACGGGAACAGGTAGTAAGGGTTATACCCTGGTAGGGAAATAAATATTGTTTGTGCTCCATAGGATGTGGATGTAGGAGTATCTTTTTCCATTTGCGATGGAGGTGTCGTTGATGCTTGGATTGCATTGAGATAAGTCGGACTATAGGGTCCATTATGTAATTGACCAAGTGGAGGAGTTGGTACAGGAGTAAGGGGTTCCGACATGGTAGGGATGGGTGGCTACTGTAGTGCCATATTGAATGCCATAGATGTAGGATGGGAAGGAACCTTTCCTTAGTGGGAAATGAAACCAATAATCCCATCCGTTAAATGTGACGAACCCACAGGTGTAGGATCCAATGACTGATGACGAGGGGCATCGAGAAGGATGGTGTATAGATATGAAGAATTTGCATAGATAAGATCGAAATGATGGGTCTTCATGATGGCCTCTTCTTCATTTTGTAGTGTGGATGTGGCGACATCTTTTGCAATGGCCGGTTGGAGTGACTTAATGAACCAATCTAACTAGAATGGGGGTTGTATATTGATTCTACACAATGTTCAACATCTACACCACTCATGGATATGGTCCACGATGTCTGTAGATGTGTTTTGACAAAATTCTATGATAATTTCAAGGTCAAGATCATAGCGAATAGGAAGCTGGAAGTATGTGAGGAATGAGGTGGCCAATGTCACAAAGGTGGGGTGGGTCAATCCTGGTAAATTTACATACCATTTGGCTGCCATACCAGTGAGGGCGTGTTCAAAGAGGGGATTCATCACTGATCCTTCCACTATGTTGTTGGAGGAACACCATAAGTGAAGACATAACATGGTTGGTGGGGTGGTCTCCTTGTTTCCCTTTGAATTTAGGAATATCTGAGGAAAGCCTATCTGGCATAGGTGGCCATGTCTGATCATGCGTGATAGGGTCATAGATCAATTTACCAAATCTGGGAGATTAAGGCTAGCCATGAAAGGTAAGGATGCAATTGGTATTACCATTGTATGTTGTGTGTGTTTTTCGCGAGGTGGAGACCGAGGTGGTGTTAAAAATAATGAGTGACCTCCTATGAGAGAGGAGGGATCAAAATGATCCAAAGGATATCCAAGGGGAGAAGACAAAGGATAACCTCTTCCAAGAGAGGGAGGAGAGGTAGGGTTGCTTATTCCATGAGAGGAAGAGGCAAAAAGGTCAACACCTTCTTCGAGAGGAGAAAATGAATCAAGTAAGGTTTGGCCTCGCCATGTTGATCCTATCAATATGGACTAGGAGCGGCCCCGAATAGAGTATCTCCCGCGTGAACCACAAAGAGAAAGTGGGAAAATGACCCTCAATAGAGGAGATAGGCCTTGCATTCATCGAGAATACCTTAGGTGGGTGTTTTGTTCCTCAATGGTGAAAGCTTAGTGTCAAGTGAGAGTGATGTTGGAAATAAACACAATTGAACAAAAGCAAAAAAATGCCAACCACTACAGATGCAATATGGTGCAAAAGTGAGTGATATGTGCAACGTCGATTTAGTGTAAGAGTCCCCACATGTAGGTTCTTCTTAATTACGAGTTAGTGAACTTGTATTTAAAAATAAAAATAAGTGTAAATTCCCTAAAAGACCTAACGTCCTTCGTCTCAAATGTAATTGGGTCTTCCAAAAGCACAAGTGATGGTGACAATGGGATCCACACACCAATTGATTAGTGAAGGTAACAAAGAGACACTTCTATTGGCGATGGGGCTAATGTTCCATTCAACAAGACTTGGAAACACTTCCCAGTGGAAATAGTTGGCTTTAGGAGTCAATTGCTCCTTGGTGATGTCTTAATTTTTGCCACTAAGATACTTTGCGTCAAGTGTGGATAAGTGGTTTTGCATGGGAGGTATAGTGTTGCCTCCACAAAAAGTTGAATGTCTCTTTGGAGAGGGCATGTAAACTATACCTCAGCTTTGACCTCTTTGGGCACGATGCACTTCTTATCCAGGTTTTATTTTAATACTTGTTGATAGCAGGATTTTGATAATACCCTATAAGTCAACAATTCTATGCTTCAAACACCTAATGAAACTAGATTGGTGGGAATTAATGGATGCCTAGTCGAATCAATCCTACCTAACTAAAATGTTGTTTTGTGACCTCGTGTGGTGGATTTTATTTGGTTGGAAATTTACAAAGTTGAGTTTAAGGGTCTAGATTCATTTAATGAATGTAAGGGAGATATTTAACACTTCCCTCCCTTTCTGATTCACCAAGCTCATAAGAAGTGTGATGTGAAGAGCATACTTGGAATGAAAGAGATTTTAGGTCCCTTAGTGCGTGCTAGTGATGTAAACACATGTGAAGTAAGCAAATTAACTAGAAGAGTGTAAAGTAAATGCACATGGAAATTTAACTTTTAACTCTAAAAGATGCTAATGGTGCTTTGCAAAAATTAAGTGCTAATGAAATAAAAGTGTGAAATGGAGGTATTTCACACTTCTCACCCCTTTCTGATTCACCAATCTCACAAGAAGTGCCAGGTGAAGAGCATACTTGGGGGGATAAGAGTATTTAGGTCATTACTTGTGTGCAAAAGGTGGCTTCTACACTACTTCAGCCTAAAACATGTTAATTAAACAAAGAATCATGAGATGTCTTGAATACTAGTGACAACAATGAGGCCCGTTGAATTCCTCAAGGTTGGTTACCTAAGTAGATTTCAAGAGAGATGGGCTCTTTACTTCATAATCTTAGTCTAAGTGAGCTAATTACTATAGGAATATGTAACTATTGCAAGTTAATTAGATCTAGTTCATTAGTGATTAGTCATTGGTGCTGCAAGATTGTGAAAATTTGATAAAAAGCAAAGAAAATGAGCAACACTGCAAAAACAGTAGAGACAAGTGCATGGTAGGGCGAAGAAAATGTTAATATTTGGTTGAGATTTGATATTCAATTATTTTAGATGCAGAAACTTGAAACAATGATACAATTCAATCGCATGAAATTCATACATGATCCATAACACAAGATATACTCTAGGGAAAATCCTCAAAACTATGAGAACAGAAACCCCAACAATTCTTCTCAGTATAATATAATGTATAACAGAGAATGCTTTATTTTACAACATAGCAGATTGTTTTTGGAAGGTAAGATATCACCAAACACTCTTGATGAAGATGTTGAAGCAATAGAGAAGAGAGATCAATCAGATGTGTGCCAAGCACAACAATAACAAGCAAGAACACTCTGCACAAAGAGAAGTGCCTTGCCTTCAATGGAGAAGAGAATTTGCTTCACATTGGATTCATCAATCCCGTATAACATATTTATACATTCTTCTCTTCTATTTTTATCTTCTAACTTCAGGATGAACTCACCCTCAAACTGTATGTATCAATCTTGCATGCAGAAGTGCGCCCCACTTCTCATGCAGTGCTTTATCTCACTGAGTTGTTACTTAGGATGAATTTACCTCTTAACTGAAAGCTTTCGCACTTAGTTAGGTGGCTAACTTAAGTGTCATCACTTAGTTAACTATATCTTCTTTGTTGTCACTTAGTTAACTCTCTTTAACCGATTCTTGATAACATCACTGTAGTGATCAATTTGAGTTCTCCTTGATTTATTGAAGTTTCATCTTTTAGTTAACTAGTCCTTCTTATTTAACACTTAGTTAACTAAAATCATGCTAATTGATTTACTTGAAGTTACCATTGTGAGTTCTTTAGTTAACTAAGCCATATCTTTAACTGATGCTTTAAGGGAAGCATTGATTGAGGCATACATTGATACTTAACTGAAGCTTTATAACTAAAGCTTTAACAATTCAAGTTCTCTTTAATTATCTGAAGTGTTTGCAGGGGCAATTTCGAATTCTCTTCATCTCTATGCTTTATCTTTTATTTATTTTTTTCTTACTGCATGGTCGATATATGCTAACTTTAATTATCCATCACATTACATAATACTAAGAAGAATTATCGGATGATGTGATCATATTATATTATTCCAAACCAAATGATCATATGCTAAAGTAATTCACTTTAGAGGTGATCAATCTCTAAAGGAGACTTAATAGAAACTGGTGATCATGATTAATAATACATCACACGACATTAAATACTTTTAACATGTAAAGCATGACCTTTATGCGAAAGGTCCACCTCTATACGGGAGGTCCATCTCATGGTTACCTTTATACGAAAGTTTCACCTCTATACAAGAGGTCAATCTCATGGATACCTTTATACGGAAGGTTCACATGAGAACCATGACTTGACACGCAAGTCCGGAGCCTTGTCCAACAAGACTTTACAACATCATTACTTTGATCAACTACCTCTATGTGGGAGGAATAACCTTTACATGGAATGAAATCAAAGTGCTCACCTCTATACGGGAGGATCAATCTTGGCTACATAAGATTGGTTTGGAGAATGTCTCCTGATGTTGTATATTTAATAGAAAACACTCATTGGTGCGCAGTAGCATGATTACAATGTGAAAAGGTCACACAGACAATGAGAGACAAAACTTTGCACGCAAAGCTCTTTTAAACTACATGGATAACACAAATTTCAAAGGTTTCCATGTGCAGACTACACAGTTAGGGCGTCGGGATCCACGCAACTGTTGAAATATAAATTACCGCCAATAGGAGACCAAATTTTTGGGAATGGAGGGTATGGACCTATTCACCTGCAAAGGAAAATATACCAAAAATTAACTACCTAACAATTAACAACCTAGTTAAGGGAAAATGAACAAAAATGAAGTGGAGTCGCCATAAATATTGTTGTAATAAATTATGTACAAAGGTGTGTAGAATCTCCTACTTTAGGTGAAATCCCTTAAGCTTGTTGACTAGGCCCAGTATTTAGAAATAGAAATAAAATGTGACAACCCAAAAGTAGATCCTGAAAGGCTTTGTTAGTGAAATAGAACAAAAATAACTAAAATGATAAAAGTGTTAGGATAATTAATACTCCATCCTTGTCCTACTTAGCATTATTTACCCTTTCCTAGTAGTTGATGGTGTTATTTCCCCCCTAGTAGTGTGTAGATGTCATCTAGGACCCATTAGCCACCTTGCGATAATATGCAAGAGATCTAGAACCTATAGCAACTCACAATCAAACTCTCAAGTATGTTGCAAAGAAGAAGAGAAGGATACACTCAATAATCACTCATAAACACAGAATAATAGACCAAATATCAGTATCATACAATGAATAATGAATGTAGTGAATGTGTTACAATGAACTGCAAGGAGCATGATATAGGATTCAAATTAGCCAAGTAGGGAATTTGAATCTCTGAGCTCAGAGTCTAGCTTGGATAACAATGGAGACATCATCCAGTCAGTAGTATCAGTCATAAATGATAAGAGCCAGTCAAGTGTGTCCAACCGAGTCTAACAGAACCATCTAGGCATAAATCAGGGAAAGGAGACTCCAAGGGGAGCACATGAGGTTGTCATAGGGTCAAGTGGCACTCCAAAACTAGCTAACAAGGAGCTACAAGTAGTTAGGATGAGCAATCAGTGGAACAACTACTCAATCCATGCACTAACTGAGTGATAACTCCCGGTAGGTGAGAAAAGGCGCCCTAACTGAGTGGTAGGTGAGTAAAGGCACTCTAACTAATAGTGGTAGGTGAGAAAGGTGCACTAGTCATGCAGAACAGTCAAGAAGGGCGCATCAAGTAGGTAGGATACCAAATGGGGGCTAAAGACAGGCTCTGGAGAGCTAGAAACAAGCTTTAGGTGCTGGGGAAACAACCATGATGATGACTGGATGCATGCAGTGGCATGCAAATGCATGTAGCATGCAGATTTGCATGCATGCATGCAAAATATAAAAATGATGGTGTGAATATTCCAACACCCCCCGCAAGCTATACTATGAGAAAATAACTGAAACAAAAAATAGGGCCCTGGTGACTAAGACCAAAGGTCACCCCGTACAAACAATCTAAAAATAAACTAAGTGAGGAAAGAGGGAAAACCCAGTGGGAAGAAATCCCTCCCTCAAAATAGACTAAAGGATGCTAAAGTAGCACATCAGAACTCACCCCTGAAGGAGGCAAGTGACCTTCTTTTCATAAGAAGGGTTGATCGATCTAAAATGAATCAGAAATGTGAGAAGGATGAAACCTTCCATTCTAAAAATCTGATTTGGTTCTCCGTCGATCACCTGGATCACCAACAAGATCTTCAGTAGTAGTGGCTGCCCATCTCGTAAGAGGAGGAAAATCAGTTGAGAGATCACAAGGTTCTTGTGGAGCTGAATCTCCCATTTCCTCTTCTTCTTTAGCATTTGCTAGATCTTCAAGTTCTTGTGGATCTGGATCCAGCATTTTCTCTTCATCACTGTCATATTCTGAATCTGATCTGCTATGTGATGAAGGTTCGCTCTCTTAGAAATCACCAACACTATCAAGCTCTGAAATCTCATGAGGAGGAGTAAGTAAAACTGGCTCATCACGTGCAAACTCTGAATCTGAAATCTCATGAGAAGAAACATGTGAAGCTGATGTCTCATACTCTGAATCTGAACTATCATGTGATGGAGATTCGCTCTCTTGAAACTCATCATCACTCTCAAACTCTTAATCTGAAATCTTATGTGAAGAAGCAAGTGAAACTGGCTCATCATCACTTCCAAACTCTGAATCTGATGAAGTGGGAACAAAATAAAAAATGTAACCATCATGAAACTGTTTCTAAAGGAGCATGTATATCTCTGATATCTCCCTTGATCTATCACAGGTGAGACATTTTCCAAAAGAACTAGAATCTGATAATGATGGATCTTCAATAAGATCAGTGGTGGGACTAAGGAGTAGTATTCATGATCCCTTTTTCCATGAGAGTTGAATCAATAGGTGCTATATCTTGAGGTTCTTGTGGATCTGGATCTAGCATTCTCACTTCTTCAAGGGTCCTCTTTTTCTCAATCTTCTTAGACCCATCTTTGTCCTTCAAGCAACCTTTACAGGTGTTATGAGCAATCTTGCCAATTTGAAGACCTTCAACCACATCTTGAGCTTGTAAGTTGAGATGAGGTAGTCTACTCTGTTCATGAGTATGAGAGCGAAGAGAAGACTCCTTTGAGAGAGGTAAGAAGTGTGAAAACTCATAGAGTTTTGTCTCATGATTTGCAACACCTTTTGAGATGATTTCCCCTGAAACCATGTTCTGTACTTCAACTTCATTTGGAGAAAATATCACTCTTTTGGGCTCTCCAATATGAGTCATTTGGTACACTGAAAGTAAATTTGTTGCAAGAGAAGGAACATAAAGCACATCAGAAAAGTAACCAGAGTCAAGATTGATTCTTCTGATCCCCTGAGAGGAGACTTCTGAATCATTGCCCAATCTGATGGAAGGGCCAACGAAGCTTGTGAAACTGGAGAAGAGATATTTGGAGGAAGACATATGTCTTATGGCTCCTGAATATATAATGAAAGAAGAATATGTTGATGCACTTTCCATGAGGGCATGACATCTTTCTTTGCCTTCGGATCTAGAAGATTCAGTATCATATTCTTTCTTCCTTGTATATGCAGGAACATGAAGATTGTTCTTCTCGAGCAACTGAGCCATCAAATCTATGGATTTCCTCATACAAACACTCTCAGGATGAAATCCTCTAAGAAAATATGTGCACTTGGATTTTTTCTTCTGAGAATGCTTGGGATTCCTTGAGTTCGAAACCCCATTTGACTAGTATGGGCTATTTGTAGGCCTTGTATCATTCGATCTCTTGTCAGAAATATTTTGCTTGCCTTTACCATTCGCTCTCTCTGCAGCTGTAAGAGCTGAATCCAATTTGGGTTTGATCATTCCCATAGAGATCAACTTCTCTTACTCTTGAGTAAGAGATTGGGTGAAGTCATCAAATGAGGAAAACTTCCATTTTGGAATGGACAACCTAAGTGACTGGAAAGTAGAGACAAAAAGTGAGAAGTTTGCCCCCAACTTTGAGAGAATGGCAAGTATAAGATACTTGTCTTCTTTCACTATCTCATATCTTTTCAATTGTGATATCAAGCTTTTGAACTTGGTAAGAAAGGTATTAATAGATTCGAAGCTGTCAGGACTCAAACATATGAGCTCATTCTCCAATTTGTGTCCTTGCATATCATCTTTCGGTCCAAAAAGGGATTCAAGATTGTCCCAAACCTCTTTAGGAGATGTAAGATCAATGACATGGAAGTGAAGATATTCAGAAATTGAGAGAAGGAGGAAGCCAATTGCTTCATCAAGCATATCCAAGTACTTGGACTTTTCAACTGCACTGAGTGGTTCTACCATCGTTCCGTTGAGTATTCGGGTGAAGCTCTTGGATCTCATGAAGAGAGTCATATTGGCTTTCCAGTCAACATAGTTGGAAGATGTGAGCTTTAGATCCATTTGAATAGAAGAAGTCAAATATTGAAGAAGATTTCGAATGGGTGAATAAACCTGCAAAACAAGAAGAGTTGTGCTGATGGAGAATGCTACACTTCGACCGAAAACTACCTTAAGAACACTTGGCACATAGACTAAGTCCTTCACACCTGGCTAGACCTCACTGGATTTCTCCAATGAATTCAAGTAATAGCACCAGTATTTGTTGTGGAAACTCAGAGGCTTCTGGTGCACAAGTGAAAGATATATGCTCAAAGAAATGTTGCAACAGCTGCTGCTGCAATGGCTGCAATTCGAATAGCTACTTCCTGATCTGATACCATGTGATAATCTGCAAGAGATCTAGAAACTCACAATCAAACTCTCAAGTATGTTACAAATAAGAAGAGAAGGAGACACTCAATAATCACTCATAAACACAGAATAATAGACCAAATATCAGTATCATACAATGAATAATGAATGTAGTGAATGTGTTACAATGAACTGCAAGGAGCATGATATAGGATTCGAATTAGCCAAGTAGGGCATTCGAATCTCTGAGCTCAGAGTATAGCTTGGATAACAATGGAGACATCATCTAGTCAGTAGTATCAGTCATAAATGGTAAGAGCCAGTCAAGTGTGTCCAACTGAGTCTAACATAACCATCTAGGCATAAATCAGGGAAAGGAGACTCCAAGGGGGGCACATGAGGCTGTCATAAGGTCAAGTGGCACTCCAAAACTAGCTAACAAGGGGGTACAAGTAGTTAGGATGAGCAATCAGTGGAACAACTACTCAATCCATGCACTAACTTAGTGATAACTCCCGGTAGGTGAGAAAAGGCGCCCTAACTGAGTGGTAGGTGAGTAAAGGCACTCTAACTAACAGTGGTAGGTGAGTAAAGGCGCTCTAACTAACAGTGGTAGGTGAGAAAGGTGCACTAGTCATGCAGAACAATCAAGAAGGGCGCATCAGGTAGGTAGGAGGCCAAATGGGGGCTAAAGACAGGCTCTAGAGAGCTAGAAGCAAGCTCTAGGTGTTGGGGAGACAACCATGATGATGATTGGATGCATGCAGTGGCATGCAAATGCATGCAACATGCAGATTTGCATGCATGCATGCAAAATATAAAAATGATGGTGTGAATAGTCTAACACACCTAATGCGCCATACATGCATGATTTTAGGTCCACCATAGTCAGTTCTCTACATTTTAGGAGCTAACTCTGTGTTATAGTTCAATCCACCTGAGTTTCTGAACTCTAGTGGGGGTTTGAGCTCCGATCACCACTGATTGTGATCTAATGCGCCTTTTTCTGATTGATTTGCATGACAAACTCACAATTGTGCCATCCTTGGTCACTTAATTGATAGTAGAATCAATTAACTAAGTTTTGGTTGAGTTGAGTTGAGTTTGGGACTTCCAGAGCACTCTAGTGGTGACAATTCCTATGCTAGACTCACATGGATTTGAATTCTCCTAGGATAATCGAATTCTCTCCATTGTAACATATCTATTGACTATACTGATTAATGGATCATAACACACATTTTTGTTTCTATTTGAGTTCCAATGCATGATTAATTTTACTGCTCATTTCACATGCAATTTTCATTGTAATTCATCTTTTCTGCTCATTATTTTCACTGTGAGGTATTCTCATCTCTATGATCTGTCATGTTCTAGAATTTCACAAAAATGGAACAAGAGGGTGCAAAACACAATAAAGAACCAATGCATGAACCACTTTAGATTTCCCAATGTTCAAGCAAGTACATGTAGTGTCACCTAGGAGATGAAGGATTCAAAGGGAAGTCAACAATATCCTTCAGGGAGGCCTATTTTTCCCACGCTAAATGCTATATAGCTCAAAGAACTAATGGAGAGAAGCACTTTGCCCATGAAGGAAGAAGGCAAAGGAACTTGGAGAATGCTAACGAATATGAAAGGGATGGGCTATGAGGAATCCCTAATACAATTTATGCATCATAACCTGGCTCTTGGTTTCTCCTCTAAGATGTAGGCCCATGGATTCCTTTTATAGGCCAAGAGGTGTCCAAGAAACAACTAGATCCAAGTGTGAACTCCATCACCTCATGAACTAGATTCAAGGTACACAATGGGGGCTATTGAATTCCAATCCATCATGTTGAGAAGACAAGTTTGAATTTGTGTTGGTGATGGGATTTGATGAACCTTTAATGTGCAGTTGGTGGTTGAGATTCCACCATTTTCATAGTCACATAGATATCAAAGGGAAATCCATGTAGGGGTCATGCAGGCACATAACTGGTGATATGCGCAGTCGCGCACCTGAACAGAGGTTAGGCCACGCGGTCCTATATTTTAACTGTTCTTTAGCATTTTTGGACTCGTATTGCTTCTTGGGTATGATGAGGATGTCTTCGGAGGGTTGCATGCTATATTTTGAGGACGCCTTACTATGTGAATTGCAAAAATGTTGCATGTGTGCAAGATTTATGCATTAACAGATACATAGACCACATTGTATTGTTTACAAGCCCAAACAGTGAATTCATAGCCAAGTTGAAATACATATCCAAATGTCAACTTCCTATTGTGTCCATCTCTATCCCAATATGAGTTAATGTAACTAACTAACTGGTTCAATTTGTCATTGCAATACTTTATACCAACCCAATAAGTTCCCTTGATATATTGAACAATTCCCTTTGCATATTTAAGGTGAATTGCTTGCATATCCTACATAAATTGAGAAACCACATTGACATGAAAGAAATATGAGGTCAATTGTCAGCTAAATGAATAAGGATACTAACAAGTTGCCAATAGAGTTTAGCATCGACTTTAAGAGAAACATGCAACTTGGTTAGCTTCAATCCCAACTTATAAGACGTAGAATAGGTTTTACAATCCTCCATTATGAACTTCTATAAAATATTCAACACATATTTAGCTTGAGAAATAAAGATACCATCATCCATCTGTAATACTTGGATGCCCAAGAAGAAATGCAATAGATTAAGGACATCCATTTTAAATGTATCTACTAACTATGTCTTCAAACCCAAAATTAAATTAACATTTATTCTAGTAATGACTAATTCATCCACATAGAATGCAATAATCGATACTTCATCTTTTACATGTAATACATAAATACTATGATATGATTCATAGCAGTTGAATCCAAGATTGAGGAAAAATTGGTCATTCCTCTCTCACCATACCCCAAGGATCTGTTTCAAACCACATAAGAATTTATTTTGTTAGCACACAAGACTACCATTTTCCTCAAAATCGGGGGTTGCTCCATATGGATTTCTTCGGTGAGATCACTATGAAAAAATGAACTTTTGACATCTACCTAATGTACCTCCCATCCAAAGTGTGTAGAAAGTGAAATAACTAGTCGAATGTTATCCATCTCTGCAACTAGCCCAAAAGTCCCATTGTATTCGATGCCTTCTCACTAACAAAATCCCCTAGCCACCAAAAAATACTTGTCTTTCAACAACACCTTCATATGTAAAATTTGGTCTTGTAGACCTATTGACATTTCACCACATTCTTTCCTTGTGGTTGAGGAATTAAATCCAATGTGTAATTCTTCATTAAAAAATTATATTCATCATCCATATCATTCTCCCATTCGGGATGACAATGTGCATATCCATATGCATCTATATCACATGTCTTTAGCACACATGCCATTATAGAGACACTACCATGTTGTTTTTACAACTGGTTTTCCATGAGTCATGAATGTTCCTACATAAACTCCAACAATTTCAATTGTCTTGACAACCCACGTAGAAAGACAAGCTTTAATTGTTGAACGAGTTCTTGTAACAAGGTCATCATTTCTACATTGAATAGGGATCCCAAAACTTCTCATGTTTTTAGCTATGGAGGATCAACTATTGGTTGAGTTAGATAGGGAAGTCAACTATCAAATCGATTGAGAATTCTCTAGAATTTCCAATGGATCACTCTTCAACAAGCCATAAGAAGAATTCGATAGAGTAATACCCAAAGCCTTCTCATCAAAGTCACCATCTCTTCTCTAGATAAGTTCTTGTTTGATAGGAAAAATAATTTTAGGCCTTCAACCCTTCAAAGTATCCCATTGTGATATGAGCATGACTCTTCACATCTAGTTTCTTACTTCGTTCATCCATAATATGAGCAAACACTTTGCATCCAAAGGTTTTGAGATGTCTAACTAAGAGTTTCCTTCCACACTATATTTAGACTAGAGTCGCATCTCATATTGCTTTAGTCGGAATTAGATTTAACAAATAGTTTCATTAGTGAACACTTATACCTAAAACTTAGTCGATAGACCTTTGGCCCAAAGCAAGCAACATGTTGTTTCAACCAAAGTCTAATTCCTCCTTTCAAAAACACCATTATGTGGAGATGTATATGGTACAAATATCTATGAATACGTACCATTCAGTTACAAATAATTTTCAAATAATTTCCCACATATTCTCCTTCATTGCTAGATCTGAAGCATTTCACAAGTCAATCACGTTGGTTTTTAGCAGATTCCCTAAATTCATTGAACTTTAGGAAGGTATGATCCTTATTCTTCAAGAAATACACCGAATTTTACCTTAAAAAATCATCGATGAAGGTCGATACATATCCTTCACCAGCTAATGATGGTTTGTTCATGGAACATGAGTTACTATGGACAAGTTCCAACTGAGTCTTTGTCCTCCAAGCTCTCCTTGTTTCAAATGAAATTTAATCATGCTTGCCAAGGATACATCCTTCACATACTCCATAAAGGGGGTAATTGTGGGTAAACTAGTAACCATATTGTGTTTTACCATCAATTTTAGGCTTTGGAAATTCATGTTTGATTCCTTCATTCCATGGTTTGATCTAGTAATTGGTGTGATATATGAGTGCAGTCGGTATTGGGTTTTTCTTGGGAAATTCATGAAAAATATAAATTTGGTTATTTAGGTAACCTTAAGAACCAATAACAAAGTTGTTTCATATGTCCTTCATGACAAACCAATTTGAAAAAAAAATACTTTCCTTCCAATATGGGTAATTGTGGCACCCACAAAATTTGCACTTAGAGTAGCGTACATGATACACATTAGTGATCACACCATTGTGACATTCAATCTTTCTACAACTAGCAATAGTAAGTTCATAATCATCTACTACAAATATTGGTTTTTTTTTGCAAATTTTTTTAATGAAGAAAAGAGAGAAGCATCTTTATCCATGTGATGGGTGCAATGAAAGTCAAATATCTATTCACTCTAATAAGTATTAGCATGCAAGAAGTACTAATAGAAAACGTATAGTTATCTTCCTTACCTTCTAAATTCCATTTTTGCAAGTTAGTTGACCCTCCAATTGAGATGCCTTCTTCAAGTTTCTTCACTTTCTCCTCTAGCTCCTTGGTCTTCTACCAACAAGCTTTCTCCATATGTCCCAATTTTCCACAATAGTGGAAGGTCGTCTTCTTTCTACCTTTCTTGGTCCAAGTCTAGTCTTTATGCTTCTTTTTATCAATGTGATTGACATGGTCATGTTCCTTCTCCTATTTACCTCATTCTCTATAATTATGTATACCATTTCCTTTCAATAAATGGGCTTGTTGCTTGGCCTCAAGTTTCCCTTCATCAAGGCATTTCTCTATGCCTTGATCTATAAACCACAAAAAAAAGTCAAAGGTATAATCCATACCATCATCTTTTCTAGATGTCTAATTGGCACAAAATGTTGAACAAAACACATCATATGGTGTCTTCAAATTCATTGGGATCAATTCTAGAAGCTAACCATCTTTCATGGGAAAATATTTTTATTATTCACCCAATTTAAACTAAATTGAATTCACATGGGACATATAGTCTTCAATTGTTTCCAAAGAGAGATGATTTAGAGAGATCAACTCTTTCTCAATCTGCATAAACTATCTTTCGTCAGTTTTATCAAATGGAGTCTTTAGCTTATTTCATACAATATTCACACATTGGAGTATTAGCATGTTAATTGTAATTTAATTTTATGACTTGGTTATGAACTTTAATGAGATATTATTAATTTGATATTAATAATTGTAAATAATTTTATTTTTTTTTAAATAAACATATCCACATTAAAAAACTTACTCAACATGTTTCCACCAAAGGACCATGATATTACTAAAGGGAAAGTGAATCTTTAGGTTTGGGGTGAATCAATTAATTTATTTTTTTCTCAAGTAGTGAAACCTTATCTCCAAAAAGTTAGCCAAGATTCCACAAATGTAGTAATAGGTGTGAATTAGTGTGTTAGATTAAAAGAAAATAAGGAAACCCCTTTTGGGCATAAATGAGGGATTGGAATGGGAGAATAAGGGGCTATTGGAGATGGAGGAGTACAAGTGAGTTAGAAAGGGAAAACAAGAAAATGCTTGAAGACTTAGAGCCAATCACCTTAACCAAAAAATTACTTCATATGTTTTAGTAGCAGAGTGGCTACTTTCCTAAGAAAAGGTTTAGTTAAAACTGAAAGGATAAAAAAATCTCTTTAGTCATACTAAAGAGCACATGTTTTTGTTGTATGAGACAAGTAATGGGAGTGAAAGCAACTTAAAGACCGATAAAAGAACATGAGCATGTTGTAACCGGTATAAAATGCTCTATATATAGGCACACCTTGAAGAACACATGTTGGTGTTAAGTGGGTAGGTAATGTGAATGGTTCTAGTTGTAAATATTATTTCAAAAACCCTATTGTAATGTTAGACTTGTAAACCCTAAGTTTACTATGCCAGTAATGTCATAGATCATCTTGGCAATGGCTTCTTAAGCAAAAGGTTAAAGTTTACTGATGTGAGCTTACCCAGTTTAATTTTTTAAAGAACAGTTATAGATAAGTGAAATATATATCTATTGTCATATGTTTTGTTGTCTAAATACAAGTTTAACTATATATTGTGCACTTTAAGGGAAACAAAGTAATATAAATGAGAGAAGTTGTGAAAATAAATTGTCTCTAAAAAATGTTTCTTCGTTTTGGTATACATTTCCTATGAAATTTATGATGAGTTTATTTATACAATAAAAGATCAACAAAGCAAAAAATACTACTATTTAATTGTTACTCTCATCTTGTATTATCAAATGCTAACATGTATTGTTTATATATTTTTCCTTCATTCAATGCTATCATGTATTTAGAAGCTATTAAAAAAAAATTACATGTTATTGTTTAAATTGTTTAAGGTATAACATGACTTATTAACTTGTAAACATAGGTATGAGTATAAAGAATTTATTATTGAAAATACAAATAACTAGATTTCACCATAAATAAATATCTTAAATAGAGAATATAAACAGTAAAAATATTCATATCTCTAGTAAACTATTTTAATAAATATTGATATAGAAATGTTTCATAGAAATTATTAAAAATAAATAAGATTATATATGGTTATAAAAACCCTAACAATAACAAGAACAAACTTGAAAACAATTCTCACTACTCTAAACCAGGGTTTTAATTATACAAAATTACAATTTTCTCATTGCTATAAAATAATTTCATATACAATAATGCCTAGGATGAACATTCAACCTTTTTTTTTCACACATAAAAAATCAACTTTTATATTATAAAGTTGCATACAAAAACCGACCACAAGATGTGATCTACAATTAAGCAGAGATCCGACAAAATGCCATACAAAACATCCAGCAGCCCATTCCTCAAGACATCATAGGTATAGACATACATATTATATAGTGTCGCGGCACAAAAGGTAGTTTTCTACACATCAAAAAAATGATGAAGATAAAATAAAAATTGGAAACTGAATCCATAAACCCCTATGAACTGGAAAAAATATCAGAGGGAATTCATAAGAGAAGACTTGACTAGAACACCCTCTCTGATTTCCTCACAGAGAATCTGACCTTTCATATCGCCAAGGTTTCTTTTGGATAAACAATCGGCATAACCATTGAATTCCCTGTAAATATGGTGGAAGTGTAAAGAGGTAAAACCAGAGATCAGGTCCCTTACTCTGCTCTTCCAATGTTCCAGAGGTAAAGAATTAAGGTGAGCTCCTTTACCCGCCCAGTCGATAATGGATTTGGAATCGCCGAAGGTCCACATGGAGTGTAGAGAGAGGGATCAAGCAAACCATAAGACAATCCACAAAGCAACAAGCTCCGCCCACGTATTAGTGCCAATGCCAGCGAAAGAAGAAAGATGGAAGGACACCAAGGAGCTGATTTTAATAACCGCACCTGCTCCACATCTTTCCTCCTATTCAGCACCGTCAAATTAACCCAGGGGGAATGTATAATCCTCTTCCTTGAACGTTAAGGTTCTCAACTTCGGCATCACAGACCTCCCCTTGTAAATATGAAAGACAAAACTATTTTAGCTGCCACCTTGTGGATAGAGGGAGGACCGTTGTTGAAACTCAAACTATTCCTTGCACCCCAGACATGCCAAAGACTATGCAAGATAACAGATCACACTTACTTGTGATTAAAAACCCAAAAATGCAAGTTATCAACAATGGACCGGGCCGTCTAGGTAAACCAAAAATGCATGATCAATGATAGTTCGTTTAAAATAGAACGTGAACATTCAACCTAGAATCTAGGGTAAAACGCTCTATCAAACCAAAGAAAAATATCCATTAAACTAGCTTAACATTATTGTCAAGGATGAATAAACAAATCTTGGTCTTGCTGTAACTTAAGAAACCAATCACAAAAATTTAGTTCCAAAATTGCGAGACAACCAAAGTTCAAGAGTCAATCTAGTATCAAATTGGAAGGTTGAGGAGAGGGTTTACTGTTGAGCCAATTTCTACGTCCAAAAGTGGTGATAGTTGACCTAATTTAGAATAGCTTTAAACTATAAATTTGATTAATGTTAAGATGAATAGAAAGATAATTGAAACCATAAAACATTACATAGTTAAGGGAATGGAATAGACTAACCACCTTGCAAACTTGAAAGGAAGCATAGAGTATTTATTAGTTTGAAGATTTTTAAAGAAAGGGTCGAGTTAATATAACAAAAGAAATGTACAAGAGGTTCATAATTACTAGCACAACCACAAGTTACCAACAACTTGTTTGTTCTACATGCATGCTTACACGAATTGCCAGCTATCCATACATCAACTACCAGTGATTCATGCATTTATAATTGTTTATTTCGAATTCAATATGGACCCAAAATTCTAAGATATAAACACCTATGGGTGTAATTACCTTGGTTGTTAACAAATAAGTTTGTAAATCCTAAAATGAATTTGAGTTGGTAACCTCAGTCTCCAGAATCACTATTGAAAATATGAAACTATCTTCCATACATTTCAAGCCCCACACATCAATGTTTAAAAATCTACCTTATGATTCATTATTATGGTAGAGTAAAATAAAAACTGGCAAGGCTACCACCAGTGTTACACGGGTACACGTCCCCAAGGGTAGGAAATGCGTTTCCACGTCCCAACGCATCTCAGAAACTTGGAAACTCCATTGGAAACGTTTTCTCCATGTCCCCGCTTGAAGGAAACTCAATGAAACACAGAAGGGAAATGTTTCCCTCCTAAAAATGGCGTCCCCGTGTTTCCTTTGACAAGTTTTTACCAAAAAATAAAAAATTAAATGATAAAGGGCCACACTATCCACTATTTTCCTTCTCTATTTTATTTCGTTTGATGTATGTTGTAAACTTGTATTAATCTTTTGATTATAAAACTAAAGACTTTAATGACTTATGCTCCAACTTTCAATTTTTATGTATTATGATATAAATTTGGTAGTTCTCCTAGAGGGATCCCCTATGTTGAAGACCCTGACGTACCCTTAGAGGTTTCCTAAAATTTGGAGATACTTCTACCAATGCCATTTCTGCGTTTCTCGCTCCTACGTCCTCGTGTCCCAGAAACTTGGGGAACTTTGGTTACCACCAAAACCCACAAAATACTGTAAGGAAATTCCTTTCTGATCGAATTCACAAAGTCTAGCCGTGTCTAAGACTCAGCTTATAACACAATTCGAGTAAGAAAAACTAAAGCATAACTTCGAGGAAATAAAGAGTGTTGAAGGTTAAAAACGACTAGGTCTAATATTCAATCGACCAATCTTACTCTCTAATATCTATAATAAATATATATTCCACATAATTAATTTTTGGGACATACACATAAACAGTTAAATATTCAGAGTTCTACAAAGGGTACATTACAGTGCAAAAGAATTATAAATACCTTAGTTTCCAAGCAGGAAAGGAGAAAGAAGGTTACTATTTTGGACACCTCATTACTATCATTCAAGCCAACTTAGTTATTTTGTGAACATGGATGCAGTCATGGTGTTTAGGGTTTCAGTGCAGCGGCCATGGAGATATGGATCTCTGGTCATTGGCCTCTAAGTAGTATTTCTTGTTTTTCAAGCTTCCTCTACTACTTTTTGGTTCATTTTTAGTTCTGGGTGCCTCTAGTAAGGGCATAGTTTTTGCCTTTGTGTTGTCTTCTGGGCTTGGTTTGTTTTTTTGGTTTTATTTGGCTATTCATGCCTCTAGATTTTGCGAGGTGACCTGGTGCATTGTCTTTATTTTGCTTCTGCAATTTAATGTTATATGGGCTGAGATATGCCCCTCCCTTTTGCATTGTTGTTTATCTGATCGTTTTTCGGTTGGTGGATGGTCTGTGGGCTCTAATGGTACTCGGCGGTACCCCAGGAGAATTGTTGCATCAAGTTGAAGCGCAGACAGTCTAACTTGGTGCTTGGAGAATATTTCTCCGTGAGCGATGTTCTCTCGCTCTCTGAAACAGATCTGGTGGGCCAATTCGCTGGATGAAATATGGGCCACAAAACCCTGAATGAGTGGATAGGTTCTCATTAGTCTTGTGTGCTCGGTTATTCCCAAATAGCTTTGTCCCGGCAAAAGGATGGATGGCTTCCACGCTCAGGAATTCTAAGGATGTATCCACTATTTTGGT
Organism: Larix kaempferi; assembly: GCA_027924585.1. NCBI lineage: Eukaryota > Viridiplantae > Streptophyta > Pinopsida > Pinales > Pinaceae > Larix > Larix kaempferi. Next base: position 2,996,084 of record BSBM01001114.1, on the reverse strand, counting down.
ATGGGTTTGGTCCTAGGGATCGGTGGTGATGAAGCTGATGTGTTGGTCTCCTTTTTTTTATGCTGGGCCAGAGTAAATTTAAGCCAGGCCCATATGGGTTCTTCTTCCTGGTTTCCCGCCTGAGTTATGGATGGAGCAAATATTTGCTCTGTTGGGGATTTGCATCAAAGCGGATATGAGCTTTCAGAACACTAGGGTTTTGACACTAGCTCGAGTTCTACTTAATATTGATACGAGGGAGGGACCAGCTGGCTGTTGTGATCACCATCAGGAAAGGCGACCTGTCCTACACTCAAAAGTTGACTATGCCAGAGTCGCCTTCCAATGCATAAGATGTCACAGGTATGGCCATCTGGTGAAATCTTGTTCCCTCCTTTTTTGTCTCTTAGCTTCTAGTCCCCTGGCATCGGCTTGCTTTATTGCAGCCTCCGGAAGAGGTCGGGGCTTTGACTCCTCATTTGGCGTCGGAAGCGGGAGGGGCAAAGGATTCTTCTCTGCAAGAGTCGAAGTCCTCCTTTTTATCCTCTGGTCACCTTGAGGATACTGCTAGGGTAGTGCCTACTTTATTCCAGCATCCGGAAGAGGTCGGGGTTTTTGACTCCTCATTTGGAGGCGAAGTGGGCGGGGCAAAGGATTCTTCCATGCAAGAGCCGGATTCCTCGTTTTTATCCTATGGTCACCACGAGGATATTTTTGGAGTAGTGGCCATGTTTGATGCAACTAATTTACCTACTAAAGGATCAGCCCCCTTGGCCTCTGTCGAGCCCTCTCCTCTATTGCAAGGGTTCATTACTATTGAGGACCCTGGAGCGATGGGGTCTGGGACCATTATGGAATTGACGGACCAGACATCCGTTGGGGTTTGTATAACTTCTCCAGACTCAGTATTGGTTGCAGCTTCGGCTGACAGTAGTGTTCCTGTTTGTATTCCTCTCGATTTGGATCTGGCAGTGTCTCAGGGAATCTAGGAGCTTTTTCATGGAGTGATGGAGCTGTATAAGGGCTAACTAAAATGATCTCCATTGGTCATAATTTAACATAGCAATTCTTGCCAAAATCGCAATAAAATTGGGCAATTAATTTAGAATAGAAATCCCAATTGCTGAAATTACAAAAATGCAAAAATAACAATTTCCAACAAAAATTTTAACTGGTTTTTATCCCAAAATCGCAGGAAAAGCAGGGCATTTTGGTTATCTTTTAGCCTAAGCGTCCTTTGGTCACCCATCCCCCAAGTACAGTTCTGAATGCTGCAGATGATGCGAATATGGATGAAGTTCTTGGGATGCTCCCCATCCTCTTCAGTAGCATCCAATGGTGTGTCGTTCCCACAGATCCCCTTCCTCCCAAGTGTATGAGTGTTTACTGGATGCATCTTCAGCTAGCGGATTTCCATCTGCTCAGTTCAGTGGACTGCAACCTGAGTATTATGGTATTACTCCAGATCTCCCCCCATTGGTGGAGTCGGATGGGATTCAAGAGGAGGAACAATCTACCTTTAAATATGTCAAGACTTGCAAGGCGTCTGGCCAGTTTCTGAAGGCTATCTTTGATTTTGTTCAGCGCCACTTTCATCGTAGGCCTCGGTATCCATACTACTTTGGTCATTCTCTGTGGAGCCTCTCCAACTGCTCACATCGCCTTAGGAGTCGTTTCTATGCATTGGCCTTCCAAGGCACCGGATGGTTCATCAAGTTATGGTTGGACACCATTTTTCATTGAAGGTATCCCACCGTGCTCGACTTCCTCGAGCACAGCCTATCTAATTGTGGTCCTTACAGGGGTTTGGGGTTGTCCCTCATTATAAAACCCTTTTTTGGGTTACACGATTATATCTCTACATTTTTTTCTTTATTCCTCTACGGTATAATGTAATGATGTTTTGTGAAGTTTCTTGGTTTGTTGACGTGGTCTTATAATACAGTCTCTTATATCCAGTTCATGTATAGCTCCTAATTGCTTTCAATTTTTGATAATTTTGGTTGTGCAGTCTACATACTGCATCCATTGATGTAAGTGCTGCTACATAGTAATATTTTTGGTATTTGCGGTTTACATACTGTATATATTGATGTAAGGATTATGCTGTATATATTGATGTAAGGATTATGCCCAAGTGAATGTGTCTCCATTATTAATATAATGAAACTATGGATTTTTCTAACGAAAAAAATTCATTCAAACCAAGGTTGAATACCAACTCGTAGTTTTCCCAAATTTAAATTTCCACAGTGATAAACTCAACATTGCAAAACAAGGTATGAGGGAGTAATCCCTACCAGAGAAGAAACAAGAGGCGGGTTTCAAAACCATTGAATGAATCTACCCTCGAGGACTGATAAGACTCGTACTCGGAGTACAGATGCCCACACTTGATTACTCTACATTCAACTCTCAAAAATTCCTGAAGCAATTATAACATTGTGTTTTGATTTATAAAATGAGGTCTGGATCACTAGGTTTTGAAAACACCATGGTTGAATATGTATAAAATATGGTTTATATGTTAATGAATGGATAGAATAGTATTTTAATTAGGACCTTGTTTTCTATATTCAATAGTTAATATTTAGGTTTGGTTTTAGGTATTAAGTTTGAAAAACAATACATATATATAATCTCAAAATAATGTTATTAACCCAATAGATTGCATATAACACATTTGGCTCTTGAATCACTAAGAGGAGATACTATTATTGACAAGAAACAATGAGTATTATTTTTATGAAAGAATATCTATTCATATTGTTACAATAACATAATAACATAATTGAAAATGTGTTATATATATATATATATATATATATATATAAAATTAAGACAATACATCCAGACTTTTCCAAAAAAAAAAAAGAGATCCAGACTTATAACACCTATGTTATACAATCACAAAGACAATATATCAAGACTTATAATGCATATGTTATACAATCACTAACGAGAGTGTACATCCTAACTTCCATTCTTAGACAAATATATATGCGAAGAAATTTTTTTAATGACAACATGTCTTTATTAAATATATTTCTATAAAATAAGATAGAAATAAAAAATACATTGTACATTGCAATATTTCTGGACTCAAAATTTGGGTATATGCAATTGCAATGCTTTACTCTTCAATAATGTTTCCATCTCTCATTCTCAAATCCATAATTATGGTCATTAAGGATCATAGGATACGGCTTGGAATTCAGTCTTGATCTTTTGATCTATTCCTAGTTTTAGTTTGAACGTCAAAACTCCAAGTCAATCTACTAGACAAATTCAACTTGTAAGGAGCACCAACAACCTTCACGAGACTAGAAAACAAACTATATCTCAAATCATTGGCTCTAATGCCATGTTGGAGAATTGAAGGATTAGATAGAATAGACAATAAGGATTCCAAGAGAGAGGCTATGTCTAAAGGAATTGTTAGTGCTTAAGCACAACCTAGCATATCATAACATATTAAGAAGTGTGAGAAACCAAAATATTTCCATACATGACACATTCAAATATTTCACCCTATCATTGATCAACCCATAGTGCCATGTTATGTAGCACCAAGATGTAACCAACTCCCTTGAATTGAGGAAGATGATGTCCACATAGATTTTTGAGGGAAGATAATGAAGCCCTTAATTTCTAGCTTGTTCTATGCACCAAATGATTGTTTTATTCTAATTACCCAATTAGTTGAATGGTTAGTCAACCATCCAATCAATCTCCTATTCGACTCCTTAGTTGACCACCTAGTCACATAATCGACTCTCCTACTGAAATATCAATTGATTGTCTCCAAAAGTGTAACCCACCTAGAACTTGAAACATTTTAGGTTGTGGAAAAACATTACTCTAAAAATTATTGTAAAGTTTTATGTTATTGACCAAGGATGGTCAAGGATGACTATAATTTAATATTTTATTATTTAATAATTAAAATAAGAGACACATATCCAAAGAGGATTGTTGAAGAGTGTTCACTGACCCACTAGGAGGAATGAACTGGTGTAGAAGTAAAAATGACAAGTGGCAGCAACAACACTCACTTTCTAGCTAATGCAGGAGGCAACTTCCCTAAAAATGTGGTCATGTTTCCTAAGGAAAGAGGAACTGATCAGGTGGCTCATTAAATGTAAAAAATGACCCAAAGACCTAGGAAAGCATATATCCATCGAATGAGCAAGAGGCTCACTAGTTTTTTTTTCCTTGTGGATTTGCTGGATACTAAAAAGTTAAGCACACAAGAGGAATTCGATGAGGGGAAAGCTAATGTGAGTTGCTAGTGTTTTGTCTGCAAGTTTTTTACTGCTGAGTTGCAGAGAGTGTATTGTCTGCAAGTTTGACTATTGAGATGCAGAGAGAATAGTACATGCTTCTACACAGTATCTTCGTCTTGGTGGTTCAATGAACAGGCTCAGGGGTCCTGAAGCAAGTAATCTTGGCTGCTTCTAGGAGACGGTTGGGAGGAACGGTCTTCTTTGGATGTTTGTCCACCTCAACAGTTAAACAGGTTCTACATTGTTCTAGGTTAACTATTTCTAAACCATTCTGTATATTCCTGAAAGCTTTTATCCTCTAGTTATCAAGTTTTTAATGTTCCTTAGATGTCTAATAGTTGTTAAGTTTATTCGAATACAGAACTAGTAGTTATATTTTGTATAAAAGTTTGTATGTATCGATTTTGTATATAGAATAATAAAATAAGCTTTTTCTCTGTATTTTTTCATTTCATGTAAGTGATGTACTCTACTACAGAGAATTGTTTTAAATAGATTTGAATGATTACCTAGAAATTTATATTTTTGTTTTATATTATCATTGTTTTCATACAGTACTTACAAGTATAAAACAATATATATTTATAGACAATAATTATCAAACAGTTCAGAATCGATTACATTCTTGTAAGCAGAATACTGCTCTTATCAATATATAGTTATAGACATACAAGCCTCATACCATCTATATACTTACTGTAAACAATAGACAAATAACATTTAAACCCTATGACTCGAATGCACATCATTAATGTACAGAGTATAACACACACATATATATAATTAAACAAATCTTTATTAATAGACTTATCACAGGGTAGGTTTTTACTCAGAGACTAGATGTCATTTCTCTGTATCTACGACGCCCTAGTAATTATTTATAAACAATTAATGGGAACTCAAGGCTAGACCTAGACTGAAATCCAGGTTTCGAGACCCAAAAGGGATCACCCTCCAAAATAAATATGTCAACATTTAAAACAAGAACAGGCTTAGTATTGACTACGGCATGGATATTCATATCAAGCCTATAATAAACTATGTTGCACGAGTTTCTGGAACACGGGAACGTTGGGAACTTGGGTACGGGTGTCGGATACGGTTAAAAGTTTCCCCTAAATTTGTAGGAAACGGCGAGTTGGGAGCGGCAATAATATATATTAAAAAAATAAATAAATAATATAATTGAAAAAAATATATAGCATACTATTTAAAGATTCAAATTGTATTACTATTTAGTATTTAGTATTTAGTATTACTATTATTTAAAACTTCTATTTAGGAGTAGTACATTAAGAAAGCATACCTCACAATACCATTTTCAGTCTTCAATAAAATTAAATTACCATAAAGTACCAACATAGTTCAAAATACCATAAAGTACCAACATAGTTCAAAATACCATAAAGTAATAAATACATAGATCAAAATTTGGCAAAATGGCAAATGCCCAAGTACTACATAGTTCAAAATTTGGCAAAATGCCCAAGTACAACATAGTCCAAAAGTGCCCAAAGGCCAAGGCCCAAAATATATCACGAGTTACAAAGAAGATGATCATAAAGTGCGATCTTCAACAACAAGGCTATCCATATAAGCTTGAGCCTCATTAGGCTCTGCACCTCCATGGTCACCATTATCATCATCATCAGCAGCACCAACAATAAATGCAATGTCATCTAAGGGTATACCAACCAAGCCTGCATTTGGTGGAGGATTATCCTCATCATCATCAATTTGAGCAGCATCTTCAGCATCCACATCCCACCGTGCTGCAGGGCCCTCTAAATACTCAGGTAGCTTCCTGGAAAGGAGTCGAAGACTACTATGCACATAAACTAGTTTCTCCGCTCTCTTAGAAGTAAGTCTATTCCTTTTAACATAGTGGATGAAACTATAAGTAGACCAATTCCTTTCAGCTGCTGAGGAACTGGAAACTTGAGATAGCAAGCGTGAGGCAAGCTGTCGAAGCTCTGGGACTTCCCCCCCATACATTCTCCACCATCCTATGGGATTATTTTGTGCATAAATCTTGATGTCCCGCCTTGCATCTTGAGTGAATGTAGGGGGACTTAAGGTTCCAAAATCAATAAACTGTCCACGCAACACATTTGCTTCATCTGGGGTATACATCTTGTTTATGGCATCAAGAAACCCATGTTTTACCTCTCCATCATCAATGGGTAGAACTCTGTTTGGTCTCTCCATATACCACTTAGGATTAAGTGCATATGCAGCCATGTGAAGAAAGGTATTGAGTTTGCTCCATCTCTTCTCTATTATCTTATGGATTTCTTGGGAAAATTCCAAAGAAGGGTTTCTTTGACGAATTACATTCTTTACCTTTCCTACCATACAATCCATACATTCATATATTTCCCCAAGATTAGGGGAATCAGAATCAGCATACCTAATCAACTCCAAGATTGGAGATGTAAAAGAAACAATATACTTACACTCACACCACCAATCTTCACTAAGAAGCATATCTTTTATCTTCTTTGCTTGAGTTGATTTAGACTCGGACCATGCATTCCACTCTTCTGCAACAACAGTGGCTTGTAGGGGTGCATAGACCTCCACCATACGTTCAAGAAGAATGAAGTATGTTGCATACCTTGTTTCTGCAGGCTTCAAAACTGTTTTCGTGATTTCATTCTATAGATTGCCAATGAGGCATTGGTGGTTGCAGATGAACATTTGTGCCTCTCTTGCCTCTAAAATGATTTTTGAAATCCATGATATTTTACCAATGTCTTTGAGGACATTGTTAAGAGAATGGACACAACAAGGAGTCCAAAATATATGCTTGTATCGGCTTTGTACCATCATTCCTGTTGCTTTGCAAACAGGTGCTGCATCTATGATTACATGTACAACATTTGAAGGACCAATCTCATCAATTGCTTCCTTCAACACTTCAAACATGAAAGTAGCATCTTTCAGTTTTCCACTACAATCAATTGCTCTTAAAAAGTAGGGCCCTGTAGGAGATGTGATAATGATATTCAACAATGGCCTATGTTGAATGTCTGTCCAACCGTCCATGACTATTGAACACCCTGAATAAGTCCATGACTGTTTGAGGTCCATTGTAAGCCCCTGCATTCTTGTCACCCCCTTGTCTAACAATGATGTCCTCATTTTATTGTAACCTGGGGTGTATATCCTTGCCCAACAGCTATGATTTTTTTCGCCATTTCTTTGTAATATGGTGAACGAGTGGCATTAAATGAAATCCCATTTGCCATGAAAAAATCAGCTACAGCATCATCAGCCTCATCCCTATGCACAACATTGTATATTTTACGAATTTGGTCAGCAACAACAACACTAGCAGACTTGTTCCTTTCAGAACTAGAACCCCCTTGAAACTCAACTTGGTTTACTTGACTTTGATTCACCGAATCTTGGACATCATTGGAGGATGACAAAGTCCTAGGTACCTTAAAAGGATGTTCATTTTCCAAGTCAGATTCACAGACACCTGTGCAACCATGTGAAGCTTGGTCAACTCCATTCTTTTTTCAATATTACATGTACAACCCTTAACCCCATCACCAGACATGGACAAAAGATGATGCCACACTCTAGTGTAGCTTCCCTTAAATACATGGTTGCATAACAAGCACATCCATTCTTCACAACCACCACTATTCTTTTTCTTATTTTGAGTAATTTTCTTCACAAACTTTAACAAGGGTTTCTTAGGATTTGTTCTTTCACTTTGGCTTTGGCTTGCATTTGGACTTGGAGTAGAACTAGTGTCTTGCCCAGTAGGTGGTAGGCTCCCACTCTCCATGACTTCCCTGAGCAATACACAACATAGCATGTTTAATTTAAAGTTCAGTTTGATTGCAAATGTGCATGCTTAAATTTAAAACAAACTTTGAAAAATTAATTATTGAAATATGAAAACTTGAAAAGTGAAAATTCAAAATTGTATTGCAACATTGGATATGATTTGTCATTGAGTTATTCAAGAAGTGTGTCCATTTATGTATGCCAAATAAATAATTATTTAACTTAAATTTAAAATGTGAGTCATAATTGCAAGTGTGAATTGTTTTAAAATTGTAATTAACATGGAATTTATTATTTGAATGAAAATTGAAAAACAAACTCGGCATTGGAGAACATTGGAGATTGACATACTAGAATCATGATACATAACTTTTAATTTCATTTGTAACTGAGCTATACGAATGTCTCCACCTCTTTGAATAAAAATTAAAATGAACCATTAATGTATGTATTTGCCTCAACCATGGATGTATGTATTTTAATTTTTAATTTGAGTCAACCATTGATGTATGTATTAAAATTTTAAACATTTGCCTCATGAGATATAACTTTTAATTTTATTTGTAACTTAGCTATATGTATGTCTCTACCTCTTTGAATAAAATGAACCATTGATATATGTATTTGCGTCAACCATTAATGTATGTATTTGAGTCAACCATTGATGTATGTATTGATTTTTAAATATTTGTCTATTTGAATTCAAATCGAAATAACCATTAATAATTTAATGCATGTATTTGCCTTAACAATTGAATCATTGATGTATATATTTGCCACAGAAAATGATGTATGTAGTTGCCTTCTTGAATAAAATGAACTAAAGTCTAGTCTAATAATTTATAATTAGAACTAAGAAAAAAATTAAAAATGAAATTAAAACAATAAAAATTACAAAATTTTAATTAAATAAGTTAATAACTTAATAACTAATTAACATTAAGTTATTAACATTAATATGATAAAATTAAAAATAAATTGTCATGACACTAAAGTGCAAATTAAATTTATACTTATCTTATAAAAAAAAATTATAAATATTAAATTTAAATTTAAATATTCTAAGTTTAATTTAAAATTAAACTAAAATTAAAAATTTAAAACAATATAAAACTAAAACTAAAATAGTAAAATTAAAATATAAAACTAAAATTAAGGTTTAATTTGTTAAAGTTTTAAACTAAAACTTAAAAATTAAAAATTAAAAAATTTAAAACTACAAATATAACATAATGATAAAATATTAAAACTGAAACTAAGTTTAAAACTAAAAAGTTAAAACATAACATAAAGACAAAATATTAAAAATTTAAAACTGAACCTAAGTTTAACTTTAAAACTAAGTTTAAATATTCTAGTTTTAAATATTCGAAGTTTAAAACTGAAATTAAAATAAAATATTAAAATTTAAAAACTAAAATCAAACTAAAATATTAAAATTTAAAAATTGAAACATAAACTAAAATCAAAATAAAATATTAAAATTTAAAAACTAAAAGTCTAAAATTAAAAATCGAAAAGTTGAAAACATTACTGATATTCATATTAATATGCTATATAGTTAAAAATTTAAATTAATAAAATTATAAAACATTAACAATTAACAAATGAAAAAATTAAAATTTAAAACTGTAAATTTCAAAATTTTGTTACCTATCGATTCGTTCGTTGAAGCCTGAGCTAACCGCACAGGGAGTAGATGCTCTTGAAGCCCAAGCTAACCGCGCAGGGAGTAGATGCTCAACCCACAGCAAACTCGGCTCTCTCAACGGCGATGCTCAACCCACAGCAGACTTGAGACGCGCAGGGCTCGGCTATCTCACAGGCTCTCTCACAATAGACGCGCAGAGCTCGGCTCTCTCACAATAGACGCGCAGAGCTCGGCTCTCTCACAATAGACGCGCAGAGCTACAGCAGACTCGGCTCGGCTCAGATGAAGCAGAGCTTGGCTCGGCTCAGATGAAGCAGAGCTCAGCTCGGACCGGCTCGGACAGAAAGAAAGCACAGCTCAGACGCTCGGCTCAAAGAACAGGTTACAGAACTCACGCTCGACTCGGCTCAGCTCAGATAGAGAGTCAAAGAACGGCACTCGGCTCGACAGAGCTCAGTCTCGACTTTGGAGTCGACTCCCTCACAGTAGATGCAAACAAACAACCCTCACTCGCAGACGTAGAGACACTCACAGACGCAGAGGCACTCGCAGACGCAGAAGGCACTCTCAAACAAACAACCCTCACTCTCAAACAAACAATGTATGAAATATACATGGCCGGACTCTGCATTTATAAAAAAAAAATTGTCTTTGGCCGGAGCGATTCGACTTGGCGGGAGAGATTATCGTTTGGCGGGAGCGATTAAGTTGGCGGGAGTGAGTAATTTTGGGCCCCACACGTTTGGGAACGGCTGGGAGTTCCCAGCTCTACGAAGAGCGTGTGAGAGTTCCCTGGAAAACTGGAGCACGTGCAAGCTCCCGAAATGCAGAACGACCGATTTGAAGTTCCCAAGCTCCCTAACTTTCAAGTCCGAAGCTCCCGAAAAGTTCCTAAGCTCCCGGAATCGTTCCCATGCATTCTGGAACGTTTCGTACCCGTTCCTAAGCTCCCTGGAACACGGGAACATTTGGAACGGGTTTCCTAAAGTCCGGGAGCGGTTCCCGTGCAACAGAGATAATAAACCAAATATTTAAGAAGATAATGCAAACAGAGCCATCGTAGACTTATTGGGTATAAACCCTCTACCCATTAGCACAATGCAAATACAAACTTCGTCGAGGGTATGATCCAGAATCGAATCCCTTTGTCACCAAAAGAATAATTAGTCTAATATCTTTACCACAGAGCCATCAATGGCATAATGAAAACAAGTAAAATCAAATAGTAATTACTTTAGAGCTCTGCCCAAACTTGAATAAATTCATTTTAATAAACGAAAGATGTAAACACCATATCAGAGAGCATCAAAATGATAATTACAAATCATGAAGTTTTAAATGAATTACATTAAAGCAGAAGTAGTACATTCCATCTAAAGTGTCGATTGGACACAAAAATCAAAACTTTGTATTTTTATAAATAGAACAACAACTCGATGGGCGAAACCCCAACAAAGGGGACAACTTGTCTAGGAACGATTTCATTACAATAATACTGTATAGTATAGCCATTATGACTTCCCAAGGTTTAAAACATGCTAACCCTAAGACAATAAATAGTGGCAGCATTTTACATATTAACCAATTACATCCACGAAAAGAAGGTGAAAACACCTCATGATTGCTCTGAGTAGTTTAGAACGCAACCAGAGAAACAAACTTAAAAACCCCACACTAAGGTAGAGTCTCATCTTAACAATACAGTGAACAAGATGGTCCAGGATGACCCAAGGCTTACCAGGGCAGCTCCAAACCCTGGAGTTTCATCCTTCCTTGACCAAAATTTTGATACACGACCAGAGAACTCCTTTGTAGCATGAATCCCTCCTGCCAACATAACCAGAACACAATGCATTACAAATTTTATTCATAATGGGTAATGCTTAAAACAAAATCAAAAGAAATTTGAAAGTGTCGAATGCATCACCTCTGCAAAACTGTTTTTCCCAGAACCAAGAGCAACCCTGCGTGGTAGAACCCCTCCTTGAACTTTGTTGGAATCACTAACCGAACACTGTGTGGAATCTCTCTCCATTCATGGTGGCCGAGAGACGAGAGCTCATCTCTCCCAAGCGTTGAACAAAATTAAAATTGTTTTAGCCAAGTGAAGGGAGGGTTAGGGTTTAGCCACCAACGTAGAGCCCAAACCCCAAGGCCTTCACGTGGCCTCATTAAAAACTTGCGGCTGCCCCCCACTAGCATTTCAATACTTACCCATCTCCATAGTCGTTAACCACTTCTTTTATCACCTTGAAGCCAAGTTACTTTCTATAGTTTTGTTCATGCTTTTACTTTTGAAATCAACACCTTCGGGCCCTTAAGCTAGGAGAACCTTTTCCTATAGAGTGAAGCCATGGATTAACATGGTGTTCATTTTGTTACATAACCATGTTATTTCAATGTAAGCATGGGAAGTCCTTTTGCTCTTCAAAACCAAACTCGGGTAGTATAGGTCCTTACCTAGGATATGTAAAAAGGTGTCAACATGCATTAGCTTTACGAAAGCTAAGTAAGCTCAGGGTCAACACAAGAACACCCTTGCAACAAAAGACCAAAATAAGTATCGCAGGATCAAAACTAAAGACTGTCAAACATTTGGAGTTAAAAAGTATGAATTTAAACAAATGAACTTCATTTGGAACATGGATAGAAATAAATCCATTTCGCACAACATAAACAAATATAAATAACAATTACAAGTGTACACTCCTGCAGTCAATAAATCCTAACCAAATGAAGAAATAAATCCTAAGCAAGATTGTAGAGATTAGTATCAATTATACTAATTACAAAAAAATTATTTTGTTGCATTTTTTAGTTGTTACAAAAAGATATAAAGGTGTGATGAACCTACAAATCCTATTTTTCCAACAAGTATGGAGCTATAAAGGTACAAGAGGCAAGAGGGAAGAGGAAGGAAGTGTCGATGTTAGAGAAATGACTCTATAATTGTAAGATATAAAATGTGACCAATTGGGGGTGACATCTAGAGAGAGAGATCCTAAGGAAGAAATAGTTGTCTCTAACGAGGCAGAAGTAATATACAATAGAGAAATACTCAAGATAATGGCATACAAATAATCAATTCATCAAACATGCATCCATAAGAGGAAGTAGAATGGTGAGCAAGATCAAAAGGGAAAATGAGGCAAGAATAAGAGAGGTTAACTTGAACGTGTTATGAACGTATAAAGAAAAGAGATAAGGGGGGTCAAATGACCTAGGGTAGGAAATAGGATGGCCAAAGAGTAGGCCACGGCTACCTCAAGGGTGCAAGAGACGTATCCTCTCATAGGAAAGAAGGAAAGAGGAGAGGAGAGGTAGCTACCCTAAGAAAGAAAGAAGGATCGTAGAGGAGAAAAATAACTAAAGGAGGGGGAGTAAGAATCAAGGAAATCATAGTGATTAACCATCCATTATAACTAAAATGTCCTAAAGAAGGCTCAATCTATATGTTTCGAGAGGTCATGGTAATACAACCTATGAAGTATGTGGATGTCTTGAGGGAATTTGGAGGCATGTCACTCCATGCTTGTATTGGAGGAAGTGGATCAAAGGCGTGATGTCAATCCAAACTTGAGTTTGGGGTAAGGTGTTATGTCAGTGGGATGAAAAAACATATCTTGTCTTAGAGAAGTTTCGAGTTGAGATGTAACATATTTTTAAGGGGAAGTTTCTACTTGAAAAGCAATAACTTGTCCGAAGGGAGATCATGAGCCTTGTCGAGAAGAGGAAGACCTCTTTTGTTGAAGGATGCAACATTCATATGAATTGTGAGTGTTGTGAATATTTACTTGAGCACCACTTTTCTAAACTGTTAGGGAAAGGGTAATCGTCTAAGTATTTGTTATTTGTGGTATATATACTTGTCTTAAGAGAAGAATTATTGTGCTCCTCACACCATTTGGGTTGAGGTATGTAGGGTTGAATGGAAGGAGAGGTTGGAGGTTAACTATAGCCAACCTATTGTAGATGGAAGGGTTTCCTAAGAGAGTCTCTATGTTCCACAAATTATTAAATGATTTTCTCTTTAATTTATTACATGTACGGAATGAGTTAGTCACATTTCCTACATAAGGTGGTGGGTTGCATGTTTACTTGTTTGGAAGAAGATGACAAAGTTGTATGCCTAACTTGGCTTAGGAGAGAAGGGATAGGTATCAAAGTTGAGAGTAAGTGATGAATATCATCCATGGCTAACCTAGTTTATATTATTGATTAGGGAGAGGAACCCCTATGTTACAAGGTTGGGTAGGAATTGTTACATGAGTACTCTGATAACTACTAGGAGGTATGGTAAGAGCACTCATTTGAGTGAGATCAAATACATTGGACATGCTATGAGGATGAAGTTGGCTTACACCAATATGAAAAAACTATGTAAAATTCTTCTAGAAGAAGGATGAGAAGAGAACTCCATAGTCCTGAAGATAAAGGAAATAAGGAAAGAAATCAAGGAGAGAGACTTCACTCAAGTGAGGGAAGGGTGGACTAGAACTCCCTAGTGAAGTTGCCAAAATGTAGAGAGAAACTGGATTTATGATACCTTGGGAACATGAGGGAGAGTATGTAATAATACCATACCACATAAACCACTAACAGAGAGAGAAAGAGAGGATTTTCCATTCAATTTTAGGGAAAAACCAAGAAACCCTAGGGTGAGAGGAATGAGAGGATTACAGAGAGGAGGAGAGACACTAGGTTAATTATGGTTTTATATTTCGATTATGTTAACTTATGGATATTATTAAGGTATTTCATATAGGTTTCAAATTAGGTTTTGCCAACCAAAAAAACAAAGGAAAATAAGCTTACAATCCAAGGTTAATTAATTGAAAATTTATTTAGTGAGTTAGAAATTTTAATGTCAAAAAAAGAAACAGAATAATGGAACAAATTAACTAGAAATTGTTCATGTAGGTGATGAATCTACTTTCATTGAAGAAGAAAGTTATGATAGGCATACTAGAGTGATCCATGTTCAAGTGATCATACACACGTAGCTCAACTTTCCTACAAAACAAGATGTGTACTTGGTCTTCAATATAAATATATTTATATGAAGAGAAAGTACATGTCTTTATTTGTAGGAAATTTGAACTACATGTGTAGTATTACTTGTGTGTGTGTGCATGCGCGCATGTGCCTGCATGTGTGCATGCATGCGTGTGTGTAAATAACACTATATATACTACCACAAAAGATAAATCAATGAAAGTGATGAGTAGAGATACACATGTGACCTTAAGAAGATGATACCTCCCTTTCCATAGCTATGGTAGAACCTCCCCTAAGTTTGTAAAGTTAAATGATCCAGGAAATTAGTGGAACTGTGCTAATAAAGAATCCCTAGGATGAATCAATAAGCCTTCAAGGTTGGAGCCAAAATAATTACAAGGGATCCCATGTAAAGGTTCTAGAGATAATAGGTGAAAGAAACCCAAGAGCATGGCATAGCATGCCATGCATGTTACTCTCTTTAACAATATGTTGTGTGCTTTATTTTGTTGAATTAGGAAGGGAGGAGGAGGTTTTACTCATCTAACCCCATAAATAACAACCTAAAATGTGTTTATTGTAGGCAACAATTTTTTAGTCTTTCAGAGGTATTTTAAAGATGATTTTTGGTATGCTACAATGTTGAGAAGTTTTTATTTATAAAAAGTCTCTCTTAATTGTTCTCGAACTAAAAACTAATGGATTTAAACGTTGTTTCTTGTTGCGGGGATAGAGTGAAGATGTAACTAACAGTAGGGACTCTTGGTTTTTACTTCTTGTTGCTAGAGGGGGGAGATTTTTTTTTGGTATATAGTCTTTTTTGGTCATTAATGGTTGTTTTTTTATAAAGCCAATGATCAACACAATGTATATTTTCTTTTGGAAATATAGTTTTTTTTCTTGGAAAAAAAATATCAATAATAACCTAAAATTGATTTGGTCATCATGGACCTACATGAAGCATCCTAAGTAACTATGGACCCAATTGAAGGTTTGTACCCCAAACTTAACCCATAAAGTTAGGAAACAACACAAACGAGTTCCCTAAGGATCAACATGAGGTAAGTTAACAACCAAGGGCCAAAGACAAGGAGAGGGAAGGTGACAAAGTACATTATTGGAGCACCAAACAACCCTAAGAAGTTATACATCTAAGGTAGGGTGGGGAGGACTTGAGAAAGGTGATTCATCACATAAGGACATCTAGAGATGTGTCATGTTGTCATTGGGTGGGCCATGCATGAATATGGTACAAGAGTATACCAAACATCAAAACCTCCTTGTAAGTAGGCATATGTGAGTAGTTGCATGAATATGCTACATTAGTGACACTTACAAATCTAACCAAACATCAGTAAATTCAACTTTAAAACTTTGAGAGGTGAACTTGTAACTTCAATCCTATACTAAAAATTGATTTTTACACTCACTACTTGTGATTAAATAATTTTTTTCTAATTTTGTGTTATACTAAAAGTTGACTTTTAAACTCTACATTTGTGACTAGAATCTTGTTAATCAAATTTTTTCATGGAATTATATATCGGTGCATTTTTGTCAATTGGGTCTAGCTTAGGTGGTTGGGAGAAATGATTATTATCCTCTCCACCCAAGTTCAATTCCCGCAAGTGACATGTTGAGCTCTTAAATGAGTATATTATTGTAATGTCCTTTGTTGGTTGTGGAGCCTGATTATCTTCTTGATTCAGAGACCTTGTTGTTCAGTCATGTTTGTACCCCATTTTTATAAGTTGTGCAGGTGGACTGTACACTTGTCTCAACGGGAAGGTATTGGGGGGGGGGGGGATTTGTCCCCCCATGGGGGTCCAAGGGGGGCCATCCCCCCTAGCTGGGGAATCCGGGGGCCAGCAGCCCCCCGAAAGAAATGTGTATTGCCTTGTAAAATGTTGTAATTTCTTAGTCAATTTGAACCATTCATTAGATCTCAGATATGACAGTAGAAGTTATGTTAGGGATTTTAGCCCTACAAGGAAAACCTCTTTTGTATGAGGAATTGTATTACAGCTGAGTAGTATTGGTGAAAGACAAGGCTGTGAGAGAGTGAAGAGGAAGTTGCAGCGGATGTGTTGCAGGTTGTATCCCTTCATCTTGCTAGACGATATAATAGAACAGACTGAAAATTTCTATGTAGACATAGCCCATATTGGGTGAACCACGTATATTAGTGTCTCTCTTGTATTGTGTTTATGTGTTTTATCCTCGCATCTTGCTTTATGCTATTGCTCTGCGATCTTGTTTTTCTAACAATTATGTATTGACAAAACTTCAAACTTCTACAAAATCCAATTTACCTCAAGTGCCATCCTCAAAATGAGGAAAAGTTCCTAATAGATTTCCCTAAATATATATTGCATGGAAAAAATTATTGATACATTTTTAATATATAAAATATTCATTAGTTTTATTAATTAAAATTATAATCATATATAAATTTATCCCCTTGAGCATTGAACCACTATCACAAACACGCATCATTTATTTGCATGCACAAAATTAAATTAGGTTGCAAAGTGAAACAACAAAATAAACATAGAAGTACAAGAAATGAAAATATAACAATAAAGCAAAAAAGATTTTCCTTATAAAATCAATAATAAACTAAATGAAAATATAAAAATAGAGCACAAGTGTTCAAGCAAGTATGATTGATGTATACACTAAAATTCACTAACTTTCCACACTCTGAGTTTTAGCCCTCTAAGTTACTCATTTAACATAATAACATAATATGTATATTGATTAAGGTTAGGAGACAAATTGAGGGTCCTCCTGACATAAAGGGGTGATATGGAACCACTTCAACATCAATCCTCAACACTTCTCCTTAATGTTTATTTGGGGAATTACATTAATAATGCTATTGAATCACCCTTTCCTCTTTTAATAAAAACTCTCTTTCACATGACCATCTCTTCGAACTTTTTCAAATTTTCTTTACAAGAATTTTGTAAAAATATATACAACTTATTCCTCCTTTCCATAAAGTTAAGTCAATTTGCTTCGACTTTATAATTTTTCTACACGTAAGGATTTTGTAAAAATATGTTAGAACTTTAATATGTTTCAACCCTGAATCAAATATTTGTTTAGGTTCGTAAGTGAACGAAACATTAATTGCCACCAAATATTTGATGCTCAAATGAAAATATGGAGATATTGTAAATTTCTAAGCATCCACTTTAGCCATGCAACTTCACATTATACGGACTGACGGTTCAATGACTTGTATATCATTGCCTGGTTGAGAAACTTAATACCTCTGGCATGAAGGTGATAATGTTGAGAAACTTAATACCTCTGGCATGAAGGTGATAAATTAATTCCTTTAACAGTCTGTAGTTTTTCCGACCGCCGATGATAGGGTCCTCCCCTACCAAAATTTGTCTTCCATTTCTAGGAGACCATGCTAACCAATCTACTATTACGTTGAAAGATGAAAGGAGACCTGCCCAAATGTTAGATATCCCTTTTTTGTTTTGCCTTTAGTTTTAATCCATTGAATCACATTCATATTTTTTTAAGTATTTTTCTTTTATTATGCAGCTCCACAAACTTTATACTGTCAGCACGTGCCAAAGGATTTTAGCCAGTAATGTACTGGAGAATTTGTATATGTTTTTAATGGACCACCCCCCAGATCTGCAGGGCAAGCTAAACTTTTCCAATCCACGAGGTGAAATTTGTGTTCATCATTTCCTGCCCAATTAAAGTGGAACACCTTCTTTCGAATTATAGATAGGATAGATTTTGGGACCTTGCAAAATGAAAGCCAATACACAGAAAGGTTATGTAAAACTGATTTTGCCAACGTGAGTCTCCCGCCCATTGATAGCCACTTCCAGCACCACTGATGCATCCTTTTGTCAAAACACGTTAGGAGCCAAAGCCAATCAGCAGCCCTGTAGCCATTTGGTTTTAAATAATAACCCAAGTATTTTGTTCCATCCTCTAGATCACAGAGTTTGAAAGGCATGATAAAAGATATTTCATTTAATTGTTCCTCCCCTCTATTATGTTTTAGCATGATAGATTTTTTATCATTTATTACCATTCCAGAAGACTTGTAGAAAAGAGTTAGTAAATCTTTAAAAGAAACCCATTACGTAGACCTTCCTTTCCCGAAGAGCATAACATCATCAACAAAAAATTGATGTGTTACTGCAGTATTGGGGGAGATTTTAATGCCTTCAATGAGATTGTTTTCCTTTGCCTTGAGTATTTAATACTTTGGAACATCAATGAAAACAAGTATCGACATTAACAACCAAATTTGAATATATATATATATATATATATGAAAACGGTTTCAGCAGGTGATGGAGAATGTGTATAGGGTTTTAGCAAAATGGAGTTAGGGTTTCTTTGTTAGCCTAGGATTTTTAGATTTGTGTGTAGCTATGGATTGGTACGAGGATGTTTTGGATTATTTGGAAAATCCATGGGATGAAAGCGAAATCTTGTTTCTCCTATAAAAAATAACCCCAAATTGAGGGTACATTGCTGGGAGATAATTTGCGGTGTTTAGGTCTCATTGTTCAAGCTTCAAAATTTATGCTTATGGAAAATGTATGCTCTTTAGTTCATTTGATTGGATGTGATAGTGGTTTTTGTTAAGGGAAAAGTTTAGAGTTTTCTGATCCTTTAGTCTTGCTAGAAAAGTAGGTTTTACAGGTATAGTGTCAGAGGTGTCAGATCAAAGTAGAGGTGATAAAGTAAAGTGTCAGTATGATGTCATCCTTAATGGTTGTTCTATGGAGGATAGGTCAAAATTAAAAGGTGGCATGGGGAATTTATTCCTTGAGTCATATCCATCAACCTTGAGTTCTACTATGCACTTTGGTGTTCATCATGCATCTTTGAAGAATGGGTTTTCTAGAGGTAAGGTTCACAATGGACTAGGACCCTTTGTTTAATCGCAAGGAGAAGAGGAAGTTGGGTATGATAGTGGGTCCAAGATTAGAGTTTTGGATACAATTTTGCAGAGAGGTAATTTATCTCCAGTAGATGTAGTTTCTTTTGATGGTTTGGAACACCTTTTTCATTAACTTTGGATTTAATCTAGTCCAAGTACCTTCGAAGGCATGTCAAAACAACCTTTCTAAACCCCAAAATCAAGGTTTCAAAAGTGCAAAATCTAGCTCGAAAAGTGTCAATTTCATGTTCCAAAAGTGTACCTTTGCCTTTCATATTGCCACTTTTGAAATTGGTTTTGGCACTTTTCCAATTTGATAATGGCATTTTTATAACCTGATTTTTCACTTTAGAAAAACTGTTTTTGACACATTCACTACTTAAATTTGCGATTTTGAAAACCGATTTTGGCACTTTCAAGTTCTAATTTTGCACTTTTGAAAACCAAAATCAACACTTTACAAGTACTATAATCACACAATTGAATATACAAAAATACAAAGACTTTATTTGTGTCAAACAAAATTTAACTATATTATTTAACAAACTAATTCCATGATTTTTACAATAGGCCTCACTTCACTAACGGAATTCAAGTGCAGCAAGCAAGGCCATAATCGATGTAACAAGAATGTGCCAATGACATCGTGGCAAGTATAGAATTCTGTTATAATACAATTCACGTCCTCATTACAAACATGTTTTTCTTTCGAGTCATCTACAATCACTGTATTTCTAGCATCATAACCATGGATCAAAATATCCCAAAGTTTATTTAAATGTTTGTGATATACATAAGTATTCCCAACGCCATCATAACCTTCTCTTTCTATCCAAAAAAAATCATCTTCTGTTAATATAACTCTAAATTTTCCCCTTTTCAATCCTATTCTTTGGAATAATAATGGCAAAGACTCATCCACATTTTTTTGTGGATATCCATATACCAATTTCGAATATACTAAAGAAATTTTCAAAAAATTATCTAAATCATGGAGGTATAATATAAATCTTTGTTCTTGTTTCGATGTCTAGTTTTCCTGGCAATCTTAATTTTTTTTGTATTGAATTTATGTGTATTGCATGTAACAAAAATCTATTGAAATCAAATATAATCAATGGTTTACCTACTAATCCTCTATCTACAAACAAACAAAAACACTTCATACAACCCAATCAATATTTTTATTATACATTTCAATATATTATTTGTCCATAACAAGGTTAATATGTATACTTGTATGATATGTAACTTTTGAGACACATCACCACACACATGATATTACATACATTCGTGAATTAACAACATAAATATGAGAACTGTCAAAAAATACAAAATTGTTTTTACATTGTCAAAATTGTCAAAATATACAAAACCTATTCAAAAGAACCATTAATTCTTCTCTCACTAAATCAATTGTTGTCTCACTAATGTCATATGAATGCCATTTGAAGTTGAATGTTTTTAACCAATGCCCCATATTCAAACGAGGCCCCAGGTGATTCAACATAGAACACTACATTTTTTTATAGTTATTTGTCTTTCTTATGAACCATCAAATGTCCAACTAGATGAAATTTTCAAGCAGTTATCCTTGTTATGATCTCATGAATGATATTGTCCTTCATCTATAAACATCATGTCTAATTTTATATATATATCTCCATATTTGATAAATACGCCCTTCAATGACTATGTGTATATGTGCAGTACTTCACCACTATATGCATACATTAAGGAACTATAAATAGTATGTTTACATTTCTCTCAACCCCAAATAAATACAAAGTCCTCATTCTTCAATCATTCAAATCTATCAACGTTTTTTTTTAATTTCCATGTTGTCCAATGAAGAAAACCACAGAGTAATGTCAAAATTTTCTCTTGCAACATTGATAATATTAATATTGAACATCCACTCATACTAATGGTAGTAGTTATGGACAAAAATGAGGTTGTTTGAAATATGCTTCTCTTTTTTAAAACATCTGAAGTCCAAAGAGAAATCCTCTACTCCCAAGGCCAATAATTTATTTTGCATTTATATTTGGATTGCAAACAAAAACCGTAGCTAGATATATAACCAAAACAATAATACTTTGTTCATCAAATTAAGAGAGTTACTGATCACAAACATGTAGCTGTAAATGCAAATATTAGATTCAGGAGAAATACAAACATTGCCCAACAAGCTAAAAAATCACTCATTATTTAAAATCTCCATAGCTTACATTTAATGTTTCATGCTCTTGAACGACGTAATGAAGGTTCTGATATCAATTGTTTCATCTATTTTAATTAAATCCTTCCAGATTGCACGTATCATATCACTTTTCTTTCTTAGCAGAAGATATATTGAAGGGCTTATGCAAAATACAATTTTTAGATGGATGTACTTGCACATCATCACCCTCCATAAAAACATTGATGTATTACTTTTTGAAGATCTCACTGAGAAATCTTCCCACACGTTGTCCATGTATTTGTGCATCTTTCCTTGATTATCCCCGGTACACCTCTCTCCAAACCATAAAAATAAAATTCAGTCCCAATTTATTTTTTGGTTGTCCCAATAAATTTCATAAGCAAGGGTTTCCCTTCATTGATTCCACATCTAGATCACCAAATTCCAACATTGAATTTTGAAAGACATACTTCCAAAAATTGTATCGCATTTGGTCGTGATTTATATAATTTTCCCTTGAACTTAAAATGAGAGTCTTTGTCAGTAATTACATTCAACCTTTTTCCTTTTTGAGAGGCTTTATGATAAAATAAAATAAACTTCCATTTCAAATATCAATAACATTCTTTTATGAGCAGATGCATAGAAAGAATGTGTGTCATATATTTCATAATATATTTGTTTCACCAAAAGGGTAGAAAATAATCATTTTCTCCAACTTATCAATGATTGGCTAACAATTGATTGGAGACTAACAATGTTGGAGATGCTACACTTTCCTTCCAAATCCTTGCTTGGTTCGACAATATCCAAGGATCCCAACTCCATTCTTGGTTGGATAATATCCAGGGAGCTCCTTGATCATTTATCTTGCTTTGGAGATTCCACATGTTCAAAAACAATCGATTAATCTTGACCTGCAACTTAGCAGGTATGCATTTTTTATTTTTTATTTTTAAGTGTTTAAAAATATATTACCATCCTCAAACATTAGAAAAACATTGATTGAAAGATAGATAATGACCTTCTTGTTTTCCAAACTATGTGTGTCTCTGTTTGTCCATCTATTTGGTAATTTTTTTTGGATTCTCCATCACACTCAATGTCTTTATCGGATATATTTTTATTGGACGATTCTTGAGAGTCCTTTATACTTAAATCTAGTAGATAACAAATTTGAAAAAGTTAGTGAATAGAAGAAACCTCAAAAACATAATATAATGAAATAAGATATTTGAAAACATCAATACAAATACCTTGCCTTATAGGCAATTCATGATAGAAATTGTTCATAAATAGTTCTTGATGTACTATCTCCACGATAGAAATACTTACTCTATTTGGTGACCTGGTCAAAGAACAAAGAACATTATTTCTTGCACACAGTGAAAGAATTGTACCTTCAGAAGAGATCAATTTGGAAACCATGTGATCCCAGAACTCATGTATCCTTTCTTTTGCAAAAACATGTTTTCTTGAATTGACATTTGAAACCTTTAACAAGCATAAATCAATAAGTGGCGGGTTCTCATCCTTCTGGTCCATATCCATATGAAGAGTAGACACATTCTCCCCTTCCAACCCAATTCTCTAATATTATATAACAAAGAATCCTATAAAAGAATCATTTGATAAATCCCTATAAATGCCCTTGGTAAGATACTCCTTTACTACTGTTTTTTTAATTTCGTGCATAATTGAGTGAATGCTTTAGAAACCATACATTAATTTTGCATATCAGTTATAAAAACATAACTACATGTCTCTGTATTTGCTTCTAAGTAGTATAATAAGGCAACCATATCCTATTTTGTCCAAGAAAAAACACAATTACACATATCTACAATAACAAATTCACAGTTGATTGAAACTTGAAAAAAGTCAATGGTTCTCAGTTTTTTGACCAATGATGGTGGATAACAACATCGACAAGTAAATTGTGAACCATCTTTGTCAAAGTCCATGAGCATACCAAGCTCCTCTATCTTGATATATAAGTTCAGTATATTCTCAACATCCTTTGGTAACTCGGTATCCTTATCGTCTTCTTCTTTCTTTCTCATCTTTCATAATTTTGCATCTTTCATTTCCATGAATATCTTCATAAAATATTTTCCAAGGGTTTTTCTTCATAATGATATTTTTTTCTAAGGGACTTCTTTAAGGAGATTTTTTTCTAAGGGACTTCTTTAAGGAGATTTTTTTCTAATGGACTTCTTTAAGGAGATTTTTTCTAAGGGACTTCTTTAAAGAGATTTTTTCTAGGAGCTTCTTTAAGGAGTATTTTTCCTAAGGAAATTTTATAAGGAGATTTTTTCTCAAAGGATCAAAGGCAATTTATCTCAAGGTGTTCTCTCCAAGGCTCTAAAGAATTTTTTTTAAGGTGATTTTTTCTCAATTTATGTAATACACCAAGGAACCTGAATGATTATTGCTTTATAAGACCTTATGTTATTATTTGATTTGACATTATTGACCAAGTGAGGTCAAGACATTTGTAAATGAAATAGTATTTTTTAATCAAAACTGAAATAGTTGTTGAAGAGTGTTTGCTGGCCCACAAGGAGAAAAGACAAGTGTCAAGAGGAAACCCATTATGGCAAGACTTCCTAATAAAGGTGCAAATGATGCAGGAGGCATCCTCCCTAAAAATTAGGTCATGACTCCTGTTGGAGCAGTTATGAGCAGGTGGCTCATAAATTACCTAAGTCCTAATCAAATACTATAAAGTATTGATTCATCCACTAAGTAGGAGGCTCATGATGAAGGGGAGAATACACTGAGTATTGAGTTCATCCAATGAGCAGGAGGCTTGTGATGAAGTGATATTGTGACCTAGATTATGCAAGAGGAACTCTGTGACCAGTCTTTGTCCTTGTGGTTCAACAAACAGGCTCGAGGGTTTCAGAACAAGTAGTTTGGTTGTTCTGGAAGATTGGTTGGGAGGAACAACGACCTTCAGTTTTAATTTGCCTCTGTTGGTTCAAGTTCCATTTATTTTATTTCTGAAATGTCTATTTACTGTGAATGATATCTAAATGGTTAAGCAGAATGATTACATTGCTTAGTTCAAGTTCCATTTATTTTATTTCTGAAATGTCTGTTTACTGTGAATGATATCTAAATGGTTAAGCATAATGATTACATTGCTTAGTTCAGGTTCCATTTATTTTATTTCTGAAATGTTTATTTATTGTAAATGATATGTAATTTGTTATTCATAAATGACTATCTTGCTTATGCATGTTATCATATAATGTTTGACTGTACATTACCATTTTTACCGTAAAATCCATCATTCAGTTTAAATTCAGAAGTTTATAGTTATTAAGATGTAAAACCTATTTATGCATCAAATGATGTATCAATTATTGTTTATGCCCTTACTGTTATAAGCAAAGTATGTACAAGGTTTATTTCTGTTATAGAGTAGGATTTTGATCTATTTATGTTATATAAATATAATTAGAATAATCTACAACATATCGGAAGGATAAAGTTACTCATTCAAACCCTAGATCTTGATTAATAATTTGTAATTATTTACAAGTTCAAACATTTTCTAAGTTCTAGCTTACATTTAAAATGTCTCTGTAAGCTGTCGAATTCACCGAATCCACAATCGGAATGCGGAATCGTTATTTCTAAACCTTGAAAATTGGGAGTTCCGCAACGCGGAAGTCAGGAATGCGGAATCATTAAAAATAAGCAATCAGAAACTGGAGTTCCGCAACGCGGAATTCGGGAATGCAGAATCGTTAAAAATAAACATTCAGAAATTGAAGTCCCACAACCCGAATCCACAATGCCGAAGTCGGGAATGAGGAAGCGATTAAAATCTCATATGTATAACTGGAGTTCCCACAACCCGAAGTCCGCAATGCGGAAGTCGGGAATGCGGAAGCAGTTAAAATCTCATCTGTATAATTGAATTTCCTGCAACCCGAAGTCCGCAATGCGGAATTCGGGAATGCGGAAGCAGTGAAAACTTATCTGTATAATTGTAGGTCCCACAACACGGAAGTCGAGATTGCAGAAACCTGATCTTTTGACCATAAAATTATGAAGATCCACAATCCCCAATTCTTAAATATTAAACACTAATACATGTTAGTAATCTAATTTAAGTTAATACAAGGATATGTAGGGTTTAAACCCTCATCATGTTAAATATGCTAGGTTAACTACTTATGCAATGATGCTTATAATCCTAAGCTTGCATGCTCATAAAAGAAGGCTTAGAGCCTATACCCTAGCATACAAATGTAACAAATGTATTTAGGGCTGAGTCCTAGACCTTAGATGCCATTCAATAACATAACCTTGACTTGACGCTAAAAGAATCCTTAATAGGGGCACATCTTGGTTGATCTATGATCCCCAAGAGTGAAGCTAAACCCTGTTTGCATAATAACTTTTGCTTAGAGTCCAGTATGTAATTCAAGTAAATTATTTTGTTTCAACCATACTAGAAGTACAAAAGTATACATGCATTTATTTATCCTTTTAAAAAAAAATTAATATAGGTATTTTTGGGTGTGTGACAATGTGCAAGACTAAAAAGTTGCTCAATGTGGGAAAATACTCAAAAGAGGATGACTCCATAGCCCAATACTGAAGGCACTAATATGAAGTTCTCAGTTGTTTGTAAAACAAAAAAATTGTCCTTACTGGAGCGAATGTTATCACTCAAAATGATCCAAGACTCATAAGCCCTAAGGAGCTTTTAAAAAGGGGAAAATAATTGTATTAAGCCCTCGAGAGCTTAACATAAAGCTTAATAAGTCACAAAGGCACTCAAAGCAATACGAGGAAAAGTGACGTGATGACCAAATGCTAGAAACCATGAGCAAAGAGGAAAGAGACCGAGTGCCCAAAACAAAAGAGACAAAAGACCAAGGGTGGTGACCTGGGGCTAATGCGGTTAGGAGCTAAAAAATGATCGAGCAGATCATGGGAAGATCCAAGAGATCAATGAAGGAGGATCCCAGTGCATCTCCGAGGTGCAAGTACATTAAGAAAAGCGACCAAGCAGAACAAATTCAGGCCCCATAGGTCAGCGATCAATAATGAAAGCACATCAGGAAGATGCACATGTCTTAAAAATTCCCCGAGGAGCCATTATCCCAAAACAACCAGGGACAAGTGGACAATTTTGATTGACAACAGCTCCTCGAAGCTTTCCCAAACACTTCCCTACCTCTAAGCAGTTACTTCCTTTTTCAAACTAGAGTGGTTTCCACCCAAGAAACAAAAGTGACAAATAAGGCCTCCATGTAAGAAAAGAAAGACAAGCTGGCATCCACGTCAACTATCTAGGATCTAACACATGTGAGGTAGGGTCCACTAACACCATGTGACATCATCCAAGTGTGCCAATTGAACTTTTTCCAATTGTTCAAATTTAAATGTGGTTTTACCGTTAAAGGGAGGAAAATTGAAATATTTGCATTATTCTACCCTTACCAAGAAGAAGACAAAAGCTAACTGCACCAATCAGACAAGTCCAGTTAGCACCTATGCACGAAATAATTACCATGACATCGAGCTTTTACCCTCTAGGTAGATTATTGTACTAAAACCTTTTCCATTTTTACCTTGGTATAAACTGTAAAAGGGTTTTTACATTTTGTAACCATGCCACCTCTGTTATAACCCATTAGTCCCAGTGAAATTTCACTTGCAATGGCATCCTCGTCTAAAATCAAGCTTCTGAAACCCATATTTTTCTTAGACAAGCACATATATGACAATGAAGCTGACATATTCAATATCGTGGTCATTGCTTCTAACATAAATGTCACTATTTGAGAGACCCAATCCCAATCCAATGTTGTCCAAGACCCTTGTCACCTCTAGGAGACCAATTTGTCTCGAGTTGGTTTTCCGCATACTGTTTATTTTCTTGAATTTATAGCCTAGTGCTCAATTTGTCCCGAGATATTTATAAATAATAACAACAATACATGGAGTGATATCACCTACAACCTACTCTAGCATTGTTCAGAAAATTATATCCAAGTTCCTCCACACACGCCATAAACTTGCAACTCTTTTTCTCCGTGCTTCACACAAGGCAATTCCAAGAAAGTATTTCAGTTCCTTTCTAATTAGATAGGGAGAGGGAAGACTACTGGAAACACAGGTTTCCAGATATGAGGAAAATATGGCAGACACAAGATCAGGGTTTGTGGATTCTAAAGATAAAATACCAACACGGTGGTTCTTTGGACAACTTATCATCCTTCTCTTCTCTTTTTCCTCTTTTATAATTTAGATAGGTAGTTAGAGAAGTTAGGGCAATTATTTATAGGAAATGGGAGGTCAAGAACTGGTGAAAACTATACGCTTCAACAATTTTGGTTGCATAGCATATGCACATGTTCCAATAGAGTTGAGAAAGAAGTTAGACAACATTCAAGTGAAAAGTGTATTTTCATTGGTTATAGTGAATAGTCCAAATTCTACAGCCTATATAATCCAATTAACAAGAGGTTTGTGGTTAGAAAAAACGTCAAATTTTTAGAAGACAAATCTTGGAGTGAGTAATAAATTGAGGTTGTGGATATTCAAAGTCCATCTCTTCAAATAGATGAATAACTAGAAAATATAGGACAACAAGTCCTTAGACTACCAAGATTGCAAGCACAACACAAGAAGAACAACCAACAAATAGTTCTTCTTCAAACAATAATTCAATATTCACTAAGAGAAACCATATAACAAGGAATCTAAGATAAATTTATGAGGAGGATGAAGTGAATAAACAAACTCACTTTCAATACACATATTTCGAAGAAGCAATGAAGGAAGAACATTGGGTGCAGGCCATGAATAATTAAATTGAGGCCATTGAAAGGAACAAGACATAGGATCTCATTGATCTACCCGCAAAAAAAAATATCATTGGTGTCAATTGGGTTTACAAGACAAAACTAAATGAGAAAGGAAAGGTGGAGAAGCATAAGGCAATACTGGTTTCCAAAGGATTTTCTCAACAACTAGTAGTTGTTTATGGTGAAACTTTTGATCCAATAGCAAGGTTAGATACCATTAGAGTTGTGTTAGCCATTGTAGCATAGAATGAGTGGCCAATATACCAAATGGATGTAAAGTAAGCCTTCCTAAATGGAATATTGGATGAAGAGGTGTACATTGATCTACCACCATGATTTAAAGTCAAAGAACAAGAGTACAAAGTGTACAAGTTGAAGAAGACCTTGTATGGTTTGAAGCAATTCCCAAAAGCGTGGTACAACAAAATTGAGTCTTACCTTCTCAACAATGGAATCAACAGGAGTAGTAATGATCCCACACTGTAACAACCCCAAAACTGTAATTTTGGAAAATAAAAAAATTTTATTCAGCTTAAAGAGACATAACCTTTTTCCTATAATGTAAAAGCTTGAAAAATCTTTAAAACACATCCTAATCAAAAGTATCATTATAATTTCAATTTACTCAACATTTCCCATAAAGACATGCGAACATTTCAAAGAGATTTGTAGCTCGTGTTAATATACTCCAACCATAACTAACACAACTCTATCATAGTTTTATTTAAATTTTGATCATAATAAACATACGTATTACCTTTCAATCATGAGTGACATACTCTTGGGATACATCATAACCATATAACTCAATACATCCTTAATAATCATATCATTAAGTGTAGGTAGGAATTTCTTTATACCCTTGGTTCTTTCCAAGCTAAATATCTTTACTTAGAAAAATCTATGTATGTCTAATATATAGTCATTTATAAAATATATCCCTATATTTTATAACATCTTTCCACATGATAATTTCATTTTACAATTTCCACAATGTATATACTAACATAAGAAATGTTAAATCACATCGTACAATAGACAACTTGACGAGAGACAGATAATGCACTCAGATTTGGAAATATTAATTCCCATCATATAAAGGTCTCACATTCCGATAAAATCATTATTAAGGAAGGAGTAATGATACAAATCGGTTTTTGTGGCAAGGATATCTCACTCTGGAAGTACAGAGTTCAACTAGTTAGACAGTCTGATCTTATTGAGGACTAAAATTTGACTGCTATCACCTACCAAGAGTTGAATTACAACTTATGGTGTCTAAATTACTCGGTGGTAGCTTCTTCATATATTAATCAATTAAACGATGGTTTTAATCAGACTAATCCTATCAAAGTGTTAAACCTTGTCGACATGTATAATTTTGTGATTATATTTATTCTACAAAAGCCTTGTCAAGGTAGCCGTAGGATCTATGTAGTAATATTACTCTGGAGTCATATTTATTTATGCGATCCCATTGATCGAGGGTCGATCTTCATAAACGACCATTCCTCAAAATGATTAGCTTATAAAGATAAGAAATTTAGGGAATCGATCTCAATTTCCTAGCACATAGTAATAATTATAAAAAGATTTACACACGATCATTTGCAATAACTTACACATAGGTTAAAACAGAGAGTCGATTGCAGTACACTGTCATGGAATCATCTTAATACATAAAGTTTTGAGCACAAGTTTGACTCCTTATTATTTACATTGCCTAGGTTCATATCCGTAGATGCGATCTCAATGGTAAGCGATTGATCCATGTGATAAATAACTAAGGGTAATGTTCATAAAAAGGAAAACACGGAGTCTATCAAATAGGGGTATAAAAACAAACAGAGGTTCGAGCTCTCTGTGGTAAAATGTATATCGATGGGTTTTTCCCCAAAATTCTACAAAAAGGTAACTCTGTAAAACGAATAGATTACAATGAAATTGATTTAAAACAAAGTAAAACAGAGCATAAGAGAAATGACCCCATGCATCTTAAAATTCGAATTCATTTAAACAGAGTTTCAACATAACAATTGTCCACTCTATATCCAACATTTTTAGAGACAATTTGCTCAGATCGCATAGCTAAGATCCATACTCGATTAAAAAAATTGAATTGTCAAAAGCATAATTGAACTTTTGTGATATCGTAGAGATCTATAATCTCAATATCCAGAACTCTTTGCAATTTAAATAAAAAAGAGTATAAACTAAACCTCACCGATATACTCATCACATATATATAAACAATCAACATCCCAACTAAATACTTGCGCCATTACTATTTTCATGCATTCACACAACCAAAATATATACTTACTTGAAAAAAAATGGGAATGACTTCTTGGAGAATCAGTTCCTCCCAACCATAGAAGTGAGCATCCCAACCGCTAGCCCAACTCCACCCCCGAGTTGGATCACCACCATGCACAACAAAACTAGAAAGCAAAGCTTGAACGCAACACTCTCTCTCAGAGTCTGTAACAAGCTCAGTGATGGACTTACAACCAAAGATAAATACTCAACAATGGTCCACTCGGGGCCAGGAAGCCGAGAGGGACAACAATTCGAATGAATGAGTCGGCTTTGTTATGATGGAAGCACACTAAATAGAATAAGCAAGCAGAAATTACACTATGCAGATAAACACAAAGACACAAAGACAAATATACATGAATGCGAACTGATTTCTCTATTACTGGATGTAAAGATCCAGACTAATAAGATGTATATCACAATATTTTACATGCTTATATAGAGAGTGTTGAGACGCTTGGGTGCCTTCTAGTTACGTTCAGTTACAAAAGAAGTTATAACAATTCGGCAATTCAACCGTTACAGTTTGTCGAAGTTTGACAATCGCAAGTCGCAAGATGGTGTTGCGCAAGTCGCAGGTCGACGTTGTATGTCGACGTCACGAAACTGTGAGGTCGCAGAACGTGTCGAAGTCATGTCGCAGTTCGACAACTTGCCAAAGTTGTGTCGAAGTCGCGGAGTGTGTCGAAACCGTGTCGAAGTCAAAAACTCGTCAAAGTTGTGTTGACGATGGCTTGTCGCAGTAAATTTCGAAATTCGACAATAATTCCAACTACGATATGGATCAGCCCTCCTTCCTTAAGAAACAATGGTCCCCATTGTTTGCTCGTGAAGATGAGGAAACTTGACGGTCAGTTCAGTAGCAGAGTACCACTTTCCTTGTGCTAGGATCTGACCCACCTTAGCAACCTGAAACAAGGGAATTGTGTTCGTCCTTGTATGGCGTACTCGTCATCCCACAATGGTGTCGCAAGGAAGAGGCTCCTAAACATCTAGATGGATGTCGTCAGGTTCCGCTGTGTGCAAGTCGTTCTGTTCCAACAATGGTGCATGGTATGGTTGAAGTAGATCCACATTGAAGACCGGATGTAGACCAAGGCACGCAAGAATGTCTAGCTGGAAAGCGTTTTCTCCAATCTGTTGAAGAATATTGTATGGAGCATATCACAAAGTTTTGAGCTTCTTGAATGGGCCAGTGAAGCACTCCTTCTTAATATGTAACCAAACCTTATCCCCAATTTGGAATGAATGAGGAATACGATGCTTATCATGTCGGGCCTTATCTTTCGCATTCGCTCTATGCAACATGTCTTGTGCTTGTCGCTAGATGTTGCAAATCTGTTCTTGAAACTTCAATGCTTTTTCAACTTCTCGCTGGCTGTGGTTGGTGTCGTAGTTTGGCTGTGTCGAGAAGCCGATCAAGTCGATAGGCGCTGAGGGTTGAAATCCATAATAGATCTCAAATGGACTCTTTCCCGTAGAGTTGTGTTGAGCACGATTGTAGTTATGTTGTATGTATGGAAGACTTTCATCCCATGTTCGTCAATGCTTGTGGTTGTTTATGCGAAGCAGTTGTAAGACAAAGCAATTAACAACTTCCGTCTGTCTGTCAGTCT
Organism: Larix kaempferi; assembly: GCA_027924585.1. Lineage (NCBI taxonomy): Eukaryota > Viridiplantae > Streptophyta > Pinopsida > Pinales > Pinaceae > Larix > Larix kaempferi. The sequence continues at coordinate 2,963,477 of BSBM01001114.1, read as the reverse complement.
GCAAATGGAAAGCTATCGACACTGAGAGTTGTGTGTCTAGCTATTTCCAAAGGGTCTTCCAAAATATGCTGACGAATCTGGCATCTCGACCGGAAATGATGGTTGTTGGTAAACCATAGTGTTTCCAAACATGTGTGAAGAAGTGTAACATACCCTTTAAGCTGGAAAACATTTTGTGTTAAGAAACATTATGATAACTTTTATTGTAAAGTTTATGTTGGATAGGTGTCCAAGGATGACTGTAATTTGCACAATATATTATTATTTAATAAATAAAAATAGGAGACAAACACCTAAGAGGACTGTTGAAAGAGTGGTTACTGATCCACTAGGTGGAATGGAATATGGGGTAGAAGGCAATGGACAAGTGGCAGCATCATGATGCAACTAACTAGCTGTTGGTATGGGACAACTCCCTTGAAATGTGGTCATAGTGCCCTGAAAGATGGGACTGGAGCTTGAGGCTCATTTATTCCAAACTGACCACTAAAAGACCTAGGCAGTCTATATAATAGCCATCAAATATTGAACTGAGGTTCATCACTTTTCCTGACGAGGAAATTTACCTTGGGGTTTTGCTGTGTTTACACCCAAGAGATTTGATGAGGGGATATGTTGTTGTTGATCATGTTGTGAGTCTGCCAAACTCTTATTGAGTTCAGGAGGTTGATGCTGAGTGGAGAAGGCATTTTTCAGGAGGTTGATACCGAGTGGAGAAGGTATTTTTGAGTGCCTTTCTTCTACACAGATTCCACCCATTTATTGGATCAGTAATCAGGCTCGGGGATTCACTAGAAGTCAGCAGTTGAGCGGCTTATTCTGAAGCAGGTTGGGAGGAACAGGCCTCCTTGGGTGTTTGTCAGCCCTATCGTTAGTTACAGGTTCTATTGTCTTATCTGTTTTATTTTAAATTCTGTTATCTATTTTTGTATGTTTACAGTTCTGTTGTTTATTAAACTTTCACTGTTTATTCTATAAGTTATTTCAGTTCCTGTGTAAATTAATAATTATGTATAAATTTGATTTGATTGAATAAAATAGTTTCTGTATTTTTCCCCATGAAAAAAGGAATAACATTGTACTCCAGTACAGAAACAGATTAAGATAGATAAGATATGATAGGAAAACTGCCATGGTGATGGAAGTACTATTTTATATAATCTATTAAATTATCTGCTAATATTAATTAGCATTATCTACTGCATTTTACTCACAGTACTATTCTTATGTTCATTCTTTTCATCAAAACAGTAAATCTACTTCATAGAAATAACAGAGTTTATATTAGATAAAGAAATCATTTCTGCTCTTTACATTGTTGTTTTCTAAATGTTTATTTTCAAAGAATAACTATAGTTTGTTGTTATCTATCATTATTGTACATATAGGATAGTTAGACAATTAAGAAGTGTCATATTTATAAACCTAGGGTTTTTACATTTCATTTTCAAAACTATTATCAGTTCATGCCTTATCTATAAACAATGTTAATCTCTCACGACTCATAGCCAACAATTGCAAACTTATGACATAACAGTGTTATTCTTTTACACTTCGACGTAGTTTAAGTCTCAATATTAACAATAAAACTTATCAGATATTACATTGTTCATGAAACTACTCTAAACATTAGCGGCCAACCAATAGAGAGTTGCATATATAAAAACGAGGAGCAGGACCAAGTCCTACCATCCATACAAAAACAAACCCTGTATTCGAAATGAAAATACAACATCTTTTATATTTATTGAACCACGATTTCTTAGAACTGGTTATTACAATCTACATCTACACATCACAGTGATTTCAACTCAGAGGTTTGTAAAAACTCAAGTATCATTTCATTATATAAATTCATCGAAACACAGGTTCGATTCACGGGCCATGCCCCTTATCAACGAAACAAAACATTAAATAGCAACACAGTTTTTGGAAACGATTCTTATATAAAAGTCAACAGAGTTTAAACCCTCATTTAGCATAGGTACATTATCTGGGTCAACAACTTAAACCAAAACATTGCACAGTAACACTAACAAACTTTTATATCGATTCTGCAAATCAAGAAGTGTTTTAACACAAGGTAGTAAAACCCAGTTTTATAAATCTTCCATTGTTCATATTTCATAACATCACAGACATCCAAAATAACGAGAGAAACATGTGTTTTGAAGCTCAGCTACACAAACCACATCTTCTTGATACATTAATTCCAAACGCAGAGTTCTGCCAAATACCAAGTTTCATATCCATATTACAGACACAAAGACAAGATTATTACAACTACGGCCACAACATTTCCAGGAATCCAACATTTTAAATTGGTTGAAGCTAGGTCTGCATATTTCATGACAGGAGCACCCACAAGGGTTATGCCATCGAGGCTTACCGGTGAAAGCGAGACCAAACCTCCTTGGAGCTTTCAACAGTTGCAGCACCCAGAACGATAGGATTTTACCTGCAAACAAAGCCATTACAATTAAGTTAAATTTCTCTACGACATTACCATAATAGAAAATGGTACAACAATTTACAGTTCATTCCTAGAATACGAATGCATTACCTTGAATTACAGAAGCTTGAATGTTGGAGATTCAAAGTACAAAACCCAAACTCAAATCCACCCAACAACAGCAGTAAGAAGACCCTCTTTTTGCAGATCGAAACTCACATGCAATATCTATCCTTAAAGCTGAGCTAGTAACACAATAACCAGAGGTTTCACTATCGATTCTGAGCAAGAGAGTTCACATTTTCAACAGAAACAAAACCCTACTATCAAGCAGCCTGCCGGCCATTTTTTTCTCCCAGTCTCTAAACCTTCAAAATGAATGCGTGAAGGCAACTTTTACGCTTTGGAAAGATTTATTTAGGGTTTACACATCTCAACAATCGAGACCGAAGATCAACGATCAGAAGTGAGCCAGCGAGTCACGATAGTACTAAGGTAGAGATACTACCAAACAAAAATCAATAATTGCATTCAATAACTAGCACAGTTGGATGCCATATCACCCATGACTGAGCTTACAGTTCGGCGAACTATCACCATTATTACAACAATATCACGTGGAGCCAACAACACGTAGGAGCCATCGCAGCTTACCACTACCAACACACAGGGTTTCTAATTAATGCCAGATTTCACGTATCTGTTGCCAGGCCTTTACCTGCAATCACATTTATTGCATGTCAGCTTCGAGTTATGTGTATAGTGAAGTCTCGGGATCATGTCATTACCATATAGCAGTTGCAATACAAATGTTAGCGCAACCTGCAAACCATAGGATAATACCTATCAAAGTTTATAACCGTTACATTATAACGATACAACCACGAAATAAATCATAGTGTTGTGTGCATAGCATATTAAACCATAGGTTTTATGTATAATATGTTTCCTTCGCATTTCACATAACAATATGTATATTGCCAACACTGCATTCTATAGTTTTCTAAACCTACGTCGGACTTCATATAGCCACGATAAGAATCAAGTTTCAAACCATATCATATTAATGTCTACAACTTATGCATTTTAGTGCTAAGTCCCCATTTTGCTTAGGGCGCACATATTGAAATTCCAATGTTAAATTATTGATTGCATAATATGCTTATAGGGTGATATAAATGCTAAGTTTCACAATTATAGATATACATAGCACTGAGTCTCTAGTTTTATAACTAGGCATTACAACCCTTGCAAAGTATTTCATAAAAGCATTATAACAAATCAAATTGGGTCTCTACTCTCACATCAAACTACTATCCTGTCCATACAAAGATCTAGTCGAAAAGTATATTAGAGTTCATATGATTTAAGTACGTGGAAATTGTCTTGTAAGCTGTCGAAGACCATTGTTATCACACGCCCTTTGTTATAGTAATGTTGTCAATACTATACAGTTGCATCTTGTTAGCATTATCACATGCTTGTTGTAAACAGCTAGATTGTAGAATCTTACATGACGATCTTATTAATGAATGACAACATTGATTACAACAGAAATATATTGGAAAAATATCTCTAGCTACACTCACGAGTGTTGGGGTAAGAATAACACATATTGATAAAGATAAACCAAATTTACATACCATCGACAGCTTCCTGCACGGTAGCATATACTTTTATCTTAAAACAGAAATGACTAGCTGTAGCTTATAACTTGTCTTGAAATACTGGTATTACTCTTTTACCTTACCTGCAGATCTGCGAAGAAAGAATCCAATGCCTTAGCTATCAAAGCTAAGTAAACCCAAGGGCACCCTGTAGGAACCCCTTCATAAATATGCAAACAATTTATCAGTATTGTTACCAGATCTTCACACATATCGAAATAAACATTGTTCTGTCATATCTCATTTACAATCAAGTATCTTTTTATGTTTAAAAATAAACACGACAATTTATGAAGCAGTTATCATCTAATAGTTAACAAATTATTATTCCGCAGATAGTATTTATCTTATAAAATAGGCTATATAAATTTTAAAAAAAAAATTGCGATTTTTGGGATGTTACAAGAAGAGTTGAGCAGTCGGTTACGTTGTCGTTGTCTTCTTGCATGGAATGAGAATGCCCATCTTGGAAAATCTGTCGACTACTACTAAGATCGCATCATGATGATGTTTGGTAGTAGGATATCCTGTTAAGTAGTCCATAGAAATAGATTCCCATGGTTGACTAGGAACTGGCAAAGGAGTGTACAATCCCTGTCGTCGATTAGGCGGTTTAGCAATGGCACAAACCACGCATGATCGAATGTACTTTTTGACGTCTTTTTTAAGTGTGGGCCAAAAGAAATACTTTTACAGAATAGCAAGTGTCTTTGCTACTCCAAAGTGTCCTGCAATATTGCTATAGTGCGTGTCCCAAATGAGCTACTGGTGATGCCCACCGGTCAGTACACAAAGCTGTCCGAGATTGTATAGCAAGGTATCTTTCAGGAAGTAGTCGGTTGTCGACGACTTGTCGGTCTAAAGTTGTCGATAGACTAGTGAAAATTCGATGTCGTCCTGATACAACTGAGACCAAGTTGTGGTGTCATATCCTTGCATATTCATCACTGTGAAAAGGAGAGTAATGGGAAGTCTGCTTAGACAATCGACGACGACCTTAGCTTTACCTTTCTGATACTTAATTACCAACTGGAATTGTTGCAGGTAATTAATCCACTTAAGCTTTCGAGTTGTTTGAATTTTTTATTAGGTCAGATCGAACTGAAGAGGTTTGTGTTCAGTGAGAATTATCGTTTCCTTGCCAAGGACGTAATGCCTCCATTGCTTGAGAGCTTGCACAATGGCGTACAACTCTTTTTCATATGTCGAATACCTTCTAACAGTGTCGTTAAAAGCTTTGGAATGAAAAGCGACTGGGTGGCCAGACTGAGTGATCACTGCGCCCAAGGCATAGTCTGATGCGTCTGTCTCAATCTCAAAGGGATGATGCAAATCAGTTAACACAAGTATTGGTGTAGTGCAGAGCTTGTGTTTTAGTTGTTCAAAAGCTGCTTGTTGTGTCAGTTTCCCTTTAAAGACAATTTTCCCACTTCCTTTTGTAAACTGATTCAAGGGCCATGTTATGTGACTGAAGTCGAGTATGAATCATCAATAAAAATTCGCCAAACCAAGAAAACTTCTTAGTTCTTGAACGCTGTGAGGAATGGGCCAATCTTTGAGAATTTGTACTTTTTCTGGGTCGACATGAATTCCTGCAAAGTCAACTACAAACCCCAAATAGTTGATGTTGTTCATTGCAAAGGAACACTTGCCCATGTTCAAGTAGAGCCGATGTTGTTGGAGAGTGTCGAGGACTTGCTGATGTTGTCCGACATGTTCTTCCCATGATCGACTAAAAATCAGTATGTCGTCAAGATAGACAATGACCTATTTGCTGATGAAAGGTCAAAGAATGTTATCCATGTATCGCATGAAGGTCGCAGGTGCATTGGTTAAGCTGAAAGGCATGACTAACCATTCAAACAGTCCTTCGTTGGTCTTGAAATCATTTTTCCATACATATGAGGGCTCAATTGGAATCTGATGATATCCCGACTTGAGGTCAAGCTTAGTAAAGAACTTAGCACCTTTCAGACAGTCGATGAGATCGTCTATCCACGACAGAGGGTACTGATTCTTCACCGATATTTTTTTGAGTGCCCTGTAGTCGATGCACATGCGCCAAGTCCCATATTCCTTCGGAACGAGGACGACTAGACTTCCACAAGGGGAGGCGTTGGGTCGGATATGACCTTTGTCAATCAAATCTTGGATTTGTCTGTGAATCTCTTCATTTTCGAGAATGGATATTCTGTAGATAGATGCATTAGGAAAATTAGAAGAACCAGGAGCAAGTTCAATAGAGTGTTTTACCTGACAGTGTAGAGGTACTCCATCTGGAACTTGGAATAGGTTCTAGTACTCATCAAGAATATTGTAGATATGTTGCTTCTTTCGGGAGATGCACTCGTCGATGACTCGACTAGTTACTGTAGTCTTCCTAAAATGGTGTGGCTTTATCATAATGAATGCGAACTTCTGAGCATGACTGATGACATTCTTTGTCTATTTCGCAGATACCAAGGCAGCCGTTGGTGTAGGTCGTCGTTCTGGTATGTTGTATCGCTGATCTCCGATTCTGACAATCACCTTCTGCGGTCATGACTGGTAACTTCCATGGCGATCCCATAGGTAAGGTTTCCCAAACAGGGCATCGACTACGGAGAGTGGTGCCACGTCGCAAAGTACGTCATCTTCAAAAATATTTATGAAGTATGTGAGCTTGCATTGTCGGGTGATCCTTAGCTCTTGTCCATCTTTCATCTAACCGATGTTGCAAGGCTGAGGATGTGGAGTGGTCACAAGACCTAGTTTCTTCACACGTTCTTCACAGGAAAAAAAAAAAGTTCTTCTAGCTCCCGTTGTCCACAATCAAATGCAATGGATTGTTTTGAACCCATATCTGTGTATGGAACAGGTGCTCTCGTTCCTCCTTGTCAACGATGGTCGAGGCTGCTGGAGTTGTCGATGTCAAAAGAGTCGTTGCTTCTAGGTCAGATTCTACCACAGTCTTGTCGAACGTGTCCAATGTCGACACTTTTTCCAAAAAGGTCTTCCGAGATTTGCATTCAGATGTATCATGCCAAGATGAGTGATGGTAGTAAAACCATTTCCCAGTCAGTTGTTTTCTACGTTCCTTTTTATGAAAAGGCTTCTTACGGTAATCTGGCTTTAGCGGAGTTCATTGAGAAGATTTCGACTTGTCAAAGTCGGCTGGTGTCTTCTTGTCGGGTGGTTGTCCTGATTTCGGCTTTGTCGCGAAGCACACTTCCCCTTTCTGTTTGGTTTCAAGTTTGTTGGCATATTGGAATGCATCCGCAAGCGTATTGACAGTCAGAAAATCCATCTCCTGCTAAATGTACTGAGATAATCCGCTAACATACTTTAGAACAAGCAATTTTTCTTCTTCTTGGACGCCAAGTCTAGCCATGAGTCGATAAAACTTGTCGGTGTAGCTTTGCATGGACTGGTCTTTCCATTGCCTTAGCTGCTGCCACTTCTTATACTGTTGCTCAAGGTACTTCGGCAGCTAAAACTCCTTTCGGATGTGTTCGACAAATTTATCCCATGTGTCGATGGGGTCTCCCCTTTTCTCCATCTTTGTTGAAAGATTCGCCCACCAGTAATGCACAGATGTTGACATCTTTAAGGATGCAATGGTGATCTTATCGGATTTTAAGAGTTGATTCATAGAGTAATAAGATTCCAATTGTCGACGGATTCCGCGTCAATATTGCCTTCTAGATTTGGTATGTCCAAATTCATTTTCACTTTGAAGGGGATGATTTTGTCGAAGTTAGTTCTCGTCGGAAATGCTCATGAAGTCGAAGCAAATCGCATGAGAATCTCATTGAACTGAGCAAACATATCAGTTCGTTGTCGAGCCAGCGCTTCCTCTATGAGTTGTTGTGTCTCGTCGATTGCATGTCTTTATCCTGTTTATTTTGCCATCTTTGGAGGTAGTGTCTGCTTTGATTGCTGAGTCTGCGAGCGAGTTTGAACCGGCATAAGTCAGGTAACTTCACTGGTGTCTACGAAAAACTTAAGCACGAACAAAGTTGATGCGCTATGACGAAGCTCTGAATGAACTTTGATTCTGCTCTGATACCAATGATCCACTTAGGGCCAGGAATCCGAGGGGACAACAGTTCGACTGAATGAGTCGGCTCTGTTATCACAGAAGCGCAAGAAATAGAATAAGCAAGCTAAAATTACACTACGCAGATAAACAAAAATACACACAGACAAATATGCAGGAATGCGAACTGATTTCTCTATTACTGGATGTAAAGATACAGACTGATAAGATGTATATTACAATAGTTTACATGCTTATATAGAGAGTGTTGAGACGCTTGGGTGCCTGCCCGCCACGTTCAGTTACAAAAGAAGTTATAATGATTCGATAGTTCAACCGT